>VXAD01012330.1:695332-765434 GCA_013399195.1 Dicrurus megarhynchus
CGCGGCGCATGCGCAGAGCGGCGGCGCCCCGCGCCCCCCGCGCCTGCGCCCCGCCACGCGTGGTCGCGGCCTTCCTGGCGGAAGTGACGGCGGAGGCGGGTTGGCCGCGCGCGCCCCCTGCCGGCGGGAGGGCGAACGGGCGCTCCCTGGGACCGCCGGTGAGCCGGGATCTGGGACACACGGGCACGGTTCGGTCTGGGAGTCATGGAGATGGGTCTGCTGGGACACACAGAAATGGGCCTGGCTGGCACACACGGAGGTGGATCTGATGGGTCACACGGAGATGGATCCGGCTGAGACAAGAAGTTGGGCAAAAATGCCAGGAGGCCTTGTGTAGACGCACAAGGAGCTCCTGGGCAAGCTCAGACTCTAAAAGGAAGCTTACGGAGGGTGGGAGCAGGGGCTGTAGCCTGGAAGGAATACAGAGAGGTTGTCCAAGCAGCCAGGGATCAGGTTAGAGGAGATAAAGCCCTGAGAGAATTAAATGTGGCCAGGGACATCAAGGCCAAGAAAAGTTTCTGTAGGTATGTTGGTGATAAAAGGAGCACTAGGAAAAATGAGGACCTTCTCTGGAAGGAAAGGGAAGACCTGATTACCCAAGCCATGGCAAAGGCTGAGGTACTCAATGACTTTTTTGCTCCCTTCTCCACCAGGAAGTGCCCCAGCCACACTGCCCCAGCTGCAGAGGGCAAAGGCAGGGCCTGGCAGACTGAATAATCACCTGCTGGAGAAGATCGGGTTCAAGGCCATCTAAAGCACCTGAAGGTGCACAAGTCCATGGCACCTGATGAGATGTATCCACAGGTCCTGAAGGAACTGGCGGATGAAGTGGCTAAGCCACTATCCATCATACTTGAGAAGTTGTGGCATTCTGGTGCAACTTCCACTGATGGTAAAAGGGGAAACATAACCCCCATTTAAAAAAGGGAAAAAAGAAAGATCCAGGGTACTACAGGATGATCAGTCTTATCTCTGTGCCTGGCAAGATCATGGAGCAAGTCCTTCTGGAAACTCTGGTAAGGCACAAGAGACATAAGGAGGTGATTGGTGACAGCCAACATGGCTTCAGTAAGGGCAAATGGTGCCTGACAGCTTTGGTCAGAAAATGGACTGAAAACAGCCCTGAGGAGAACATGAGGGTGCCGGTGGATGAAAAGCTGGACAAGACCCTGCAATGTGCACTTGCAGCCCAGAAGGACAACTGCATCCTGGGCTGCATCAGAAACTGTGTGTTCAGCAGGTCAAGGGAAGTGATTTTTCCACTCTGCTCTGGGGAGACCCCTCCTGCAGTGCTGCATCCAGCTCTGGGGCCCCCAACATGAGGAGAACATGGACTTGTTGGAGCGAGTCCAGAGGAGGGCAATGAAGATGGTGAGAGGGATGGAGCACCTCTCCATAATACGAAGATGGGGGTTGTTCAGCCTGGAGAAGAGAAGGCTTTGGGGAGACCTTCTGTCAGCTTTCCAGTACTTGCAGGGGGCCTACAAGAGAGCTGGAGAGGGACTTTTGACAGGGGCATGTAGTGCTAGGACAAGGGAAATAGCTTCAAACTAAGACGAGGGATTTAGATTAGATGTTACAAAAAAAAAGCTTTACTGTGAGGGTGGTGAGGCCCTGGCACAGGTTGCTCAGAGAAATTATGGATGCCCTATCCCTGGAAGTGTTCAAGCCCAGGCTGACAGGGCTTTGAGCAACCTGGTCTAGTGGAAGGTGGTGGTCCTACATAGTCTTTAAGTCCCTTCCAATCCAAACCGTTCTATGACTCTATGAAAATCTGCACCCAAGGAGGGAAGAAGACCTCCAGCAGCAGTAATGCAGCTGTAGAGGATGATGCTGAGCGGGCAGCAAACCCAGCGTTGCTGTCCACAGTAAAGACTTGGGAGTGCACCAGGTTTTGTGTCTCCCTCCCCAGACAGATTTCTATGCCTTCTACACCACTCATAGATGACACAGGCCTGAAACATTACTTGCCACATTTTAGGTGTGATTCCTTGGAGGGAAGCAAGAGGTTTGGGCACATTCCCTACTTTTACCAGCTATTTTCCCATGCAGTCCTGCAGGGCTATTGCTAAAGCTGAACCCTGTGGGGTGTAAGAAATGTTCCCTGCCTGGGGGACACATCCACCCCCACCAGCGCTCACAGCATTGCTGGGCTCCCCCAGCCCCATTGCAAGCTCCCCGTGGCAAAGCTACAGGCAGCCAAGCTGTGCTTCACCTTGCACAGCCCTTGCTGTGGGATGCAGAATTTGAGTCTGAACCCCCTTCTTTTTCATGTCACCAGATCCAGTTTCTGACAGAGGCAGGCAGCACTGCATGGAGAGATGGACAAGAAAAAGATAAAAGCAGTGTTCATTCCCCTGTGATCCCAGCTTCCAGGAGCACTTCCGTAACACACACAATGCCACTGCTTGCTTTGTTCCCTGTGAAAAGGCTCAGTTTGGGCTGAGGCCCAAGCTCAGCCCCTGCACGGATCAGACTTGGTTGCCAGGCTGGTGAGTGCCCCACTGCAGTCACATCAACCCTCCTCCCTGCCAGCAGCTCGGACCACTCGCTAGGAGCCAGCGTGGAAGGGACTAGGAGGAGGAAAAGGGAAGCCACGGATGTTGTTGGAGGAGCTGTGTCCATCATCCATGGCAGAGGCCTCGCTGTAACCTCATGGTGCCTGCGACGGGGTTTCCTGGCTCTGACTCTGCTCCCGTCAGTCAGTTTAACACTGATCCCAATCCTATACCAGGATCCCACTCATAAGCTCCTACCGGGCATGGCTCAAGAGAACTTTAGTTCAAGGCAACTGCAGGTTTAGCAAAGGAGACTTTTTGATTTACCAGGCTCCTGGGCTCAGCTGTCAGCAGAGTAGTCAAGCAGCTCAAGATGAAGGAAAGGCAGTTTTGTGGCACAAACGCCAAATCCTGCAACAGGACAATTGCTGAATAAAGCAGGAACCCTTCACTTCTTATCTTTGAGGCTGGAGAGCAGCATGGGAGAAGCAAAGCTGTCCTGATTATACCAACAGACTGGAAATGCCTCCCCCAGCACAATGCTCCCTTCTTCCCACATGCCGCGACCCTGTCCTCTTTATTTTTATCCCTTCCAGCTGTATTCCAGCATGCATGCTCATACCAAAAATGCCCAACCAGAGTAAAAACCAACAACCCTTAGCTTCTGGTGCCTATAATTCAGCAATGGCCTGAGTACTTGGCCCCAGCTGCTGCAGAAGCCCCCCAGGAGGAAGCATGTTTGTAGCACATCAGCTGTACTACACTTTTAAAACTGAGTGACTTTCTGCATGTCCAAGTGAGGAACAGTCCACGGGAGGCAGGATGGAAATCCCCCGTGGGGATTTCACAAGGGTGCTGTGAAACACACACAACTTCTCGACTTTTCTGAGAATTCAGCTGCTCAGCAGCGGGGCTCGTGCCACCACCTCTCCCACAGGGTGAGCTGAGGCTCAGGACGAGGAACAGCCACGATGGGGCTGGCAGAAGCAGTGGGCTCGAAAAGGCAGAAAAATAAACCTGCTGAAAAAAGAATAAATCAGTTTTGCAATCAACAGAGGTGGAAAAGCAGGAAATGGAGGGAAGAAACTGCACAAGGTGGAATTTGGAAAGACTTAGCTCAAATCCACATATCCACTGCCCGAAGGCCAAAAGGGTATTGATGCCAACCTAAACTGAATGGAGCTCCAGCAACCTCTGTTCATACATTCAGAGACGCCCAGCTTCTGTGTTTGGCACAACCATTTAATAGCAGAATTGAAAACTCAGTATGTTCCATTTTAGTCTTATGTGGAAAATCAGTGCAGGTGATAATCTAATTGTACAACAACATGTTAAAAAAATTTATTTTACATTATATACATTAGGGAACATATTTCAAAGCATTACCAATCACAACAATAACGCAGGCCATAAATCACTTTTAATTTAGTTTGGTTTTAGTGTATATTATCACAATAAAATATAAAGAACATATACAAAAAAAGGAGTCAAATGTGTGCATTTTGCTTAAAACTTGGCATTTACACACTCCATTGGAAAATAGCAATCAAAAATACTTCTGATCAAAACTAAGTTCCCGTGATGCGTAGTAACCATTGTATTGTTTCAATGAGGTAGTAACTAAATTTTGGCCATGTGTTAACATCCTAAAATCAAGGAAAGTGTGAAAATGGTTATAAGGCCAAAAAAAAGTCAAAATGGCAACATCTCTGAGCCATTTCCACAATGTGGAATGTTGCTCCTTTTCATCGTGATATGAAACTATTTAGTAAGACAAACAGTAATAACTACTTTTTATCATTGTATACACTAATAATTCAAACACCTATTGCAGAATTACAGCCAGGTACCACTAGTCTGGGACTGACACCCATCCATAAGGTATTGTTTTCAAGCATAGAGAAGTAATCATAATGAAAGTTTTAATTAAATATAAAAATACAGGTGTTTAACTGGTTTGTTTCACAAAGAAATCTACCCAAATAAATGGAAAAAAAGGAACTTTGAAGCCCAAGTCATATCCACAAAGTCACAGCTTACCTTTGTGACTAAATACATCACATCTCAATACATTGTGCAAACATGAACACCAGTGTGTTGTATCGAAATTAAAACAAGATTGTAATCTGATTACAGCCTTGGTTACAATTTCTAAAAGTTAATATTTATTTGTATTAGTAAATTACATATAATAAAATACAATAGTGTTGCTAAATGTACTATATTTGTTGCTAGAATCCCACTTTATAATAAACACATGAGACGTCCTTATAATAGTACCCCGATTTAATTTTTGCATCCTCAGTGACTTTTACATCTGTACAGGTAAGACACTTGTACTTAACGGGAGGACTTTATCTACAGAAAGTCAGTGTAGGGCTTCAGCAAGAAGTTTCACTGAAAAATACTGCATATGTACAAAGATTACATAACAGTAAATTAAGCACTTCTGTGGTATTTTAATGCTTCTGTGTCCATACCACAAACAATTCTCGTCTTCCTCTCATGCCACAATAAATTATAAAGTAACTGAAGTGGGGTTACTGCAGCTTTTGTGCAATTCCAGCCAGTCACGGGCGCTGCTGCAGCAGGAGTGTTCTCCTCACAGTGAGCTGCCTGCCACGTGCTGCTCTCAGTAACTGTTCTCATGCCCTGCCAGGATATACAAATTGCTGTTGGCTGTCGGGTTGTCCGTCGGCCTGCTCTCCAGCACCACGACCCTAAAATGGAAATTAAAAAAGCCACAATGTCAAGTGATCCTTCATTTAAAAACAACCGTGGACATAATTCAATATTCCTTCCTAGGATCCATCTGACTGGTCATTTCTCTTTCCCTTTAGTCCAAAAGCCCCTCAAACCAAAGCCAACCTCAAAGCTACCTCACGGTTTTACCCAGACAAGGTCTCCAAGGATCTCGCAGCCTCTCTGGGCTCCTGCTACAGTGTTGAACCACCCTCACCCTCATGTTTACCCCTCTTTTATCCAGCTGGAATTTCCCTTGCTGCAAATGTATCCCTGTTGCCTTTCACCCTTTTAGTGAGGGCTTCTGAAAAGGGTCCATCATGCCCGTACTGGGCTTGTGCCCTCCTGGAGCTTTGCAAAGCTAACCCATTAATCAGGCTCTGGTTCTGAGTGTTGTTAGTCTGCCCCTTGCCATTGGAATGACAGATGAACAAAGCTGATTCTTCTGTGAGCATTTCTAGTTAATCCCTGAGCCCATGTAACCTAATCCACAGAAACTTCCTCCAGCTCTGGAAGTCCCAGAGACAAAAATTTGCAGGCCAAGAGAATCCTCAAAGAAAGGACTGCTATAGTAAGAGTATTTTCTCTTACTTTTTCTTGCCACCCACTTTTGGCCAGCATTGAAGAGAGACTGGGTTAGCTGAACCTACAACTGCAAAGACCATAAGGGATGTCCTAGATCAGACCTTTTGCTCCAAAGAGGAGAAATTACCACTCACAATTTTGTTTCACTAACTATTTAAGATTTTTTTCATCAGGCAAGAACTGCTAAAACTGCTGAACAGACTGCATCAGACAGGATGTTCACGATTGACTTCTCCTCCACAAACATCCTGAAGTGAAGGCAGATTGTGGGAAACTCAGATCCATCTCTTGGTGCATTCAGACAGAAAAGTTTGCTTGCTGCAAAACTATGGCTCAGAAAACCTGACCTCTGCTCAATGTGCTCCACAAAGGGAATGACACCTCATGCCATGAGGCAACTCCCTGCTCATGAGGAGAAAGCAACACACAAGCTTTTGTTAGACTGACATCAGGTTTTTGCCTTCTCAGAACAGCAGCTCCTCTGAACTGCCTAGGAAAGGACTTGTGTTACTGGAAAAAGGCTTCACAGCTCAAGCACAAAACAGGACAGAGCTGCAAGGAAAAGGGTATATGAAGAAATTGGAATTAATGTTTATTGCATTGCAAACTCTTTAAACATTGTCTTAGACTTGAGAAACTATCAGAGCAAGCCAGAAATAGATGAGACCATATTTGGGGAAGAGAACATTTTTACAAGGCAATTTTTTGCAATGTCATTCTAAGATGCCACAGGAATTTACTGCAAGCAGCATAAGACAGAGGCAATTCTCAAAAGAAAAGTTAAAGCCTATCTTTGCAGTTCTTATGAATTCATTACTGGTGAAACTGTCAGGTCAGCATGCACTCCCCTAAAGACAAAACAGCTGCTGCTTCTGTGGCTCTTACAGAAGTACAAAGTTCGACACCAGGGCAGAGAAAGTTGAGGAAGTCAGTGACACTCCTAAAACAGCAGTTACTGACTTCAGCAGGCTGCTATCTGGTGGGTCACACAGACAGAGTGTTAGTGTCCTGAAAGCAGACGCCAAAGAACAGCTACACTGGGAGTTATCAGGAGCTCTTACAAGACCTGAGCTGTCATGTTGGGAGAACAACTGGTAGATTTCCTTTCTGGGGCTGAAAGTGAGATATTTAAATTTTTCAAGTATTTTTTTGCATTTATCTCCAGAAGCAGATCTTGATGAGCTACTGCAGCAGAACATCCGAAAGTACAGATTTCACCAAGTTAAACAAAAGGTTTACAATACAAAAAGGAAAACACTCCTGGAGATTGTGACTGCAGCCAAGTAAGAGCTTCTTGCATGGCTGAGTAACTCTGGAAGCCCACAAACACTTTTAGAAGAATTTTTTTTTTTTTAATTTAAGAAAGAGAAAAGTAAAAGCAAGGGACTGGAAGGTAGACATGTACACAAAGGAATGTCTAAGATGGCTAAAAAAAGAATTTGCAAGAAACACGCAAAAATAACTTTTACAAGACAGGAGAACACACATTATTCTTTTATTTTAGTATGTCATGTTTACTTCTCATCTTACCTGTCAGATCCCAGAAGCCTGAATATCCTTGTATTATCAGAAATTTCTTGTGTGATCTAGACAATAAAAATAAATATTTACATGTTAAGGGCACAAGTGTTTTCATTTTAACATCAGTCAAGAGAAAAGAATTGACTGTGACTGATGTTACCAACTGACTGCCAACTAAAATCCAATAGAAAACTTAATGCAACTGTCACTTTTAACTAAGATATAAAAGTTTTCTGTAATTCCTCCCACACTATATGAATTCCTCTGGTAGCAACTGCAAGCACAACAGCAGGGCTCAGCTTGGTGCTTGAGTTACCAATGCAATTCTCTTTAGAGCCGTGACTGAAAGAGATAGGGTGCAATCAGTGTCACTCTAGAGTGGACATCCAAAAATGGGTCAGGTAAATCAAATATAAAACACATTCTGTTGAAATGCTGAATTATAATAAGAATGCACTGAGTTCATATTCTGAAAACCTTAGCAGAGAAATGTAATCTGATTTGTGGTTCTTATGTCCATGGCAAAAAGGAAACTTATTCTTTTGACATTTCAGACAAGTGCAACAGAGCTTTGTGTTCTGTTGGTGAATTGTACTTGTGGGATACATCTTTAGGATCACATGAATATCAAAGCACCCAAAAAACCATCATGTTCATCAATAAAGTCAACCACAGCCAAAGTCAAACAGTGTATACTCCAAAGAGTATTTAGTCACTTTGTGAACAGGCAGCACTGTTGACAAAACTCCTCTTCTGCACAGCCAAATTTCATATTCTTGGGGAAAGCAGACATTCTTATCTCCTTCCCAGATCCTAGTAATGTCAGCTGACTTGGTGAATTCTGTTCTGGTGCAGAGAACTTGCAAGAGAATTTTAATTCACAGCAATGAAGTTCTTCACTTTTCTAAGAAAAATAATTTCTGCTTTCTGTGAGGCTAAGGCTGTACAATCTTTGCCCAGATTTTGAGCTTCTTGTGTCAGAATTCACAGTTCCCTCTTTCATTCTTCACACTCAATCAAACCACTGTGGAAGGTCACAGCTGTGGAAGGAAATAACTTTGCAAGCAGCTCAAGTCATCCCCAATTAGGCCAACTGTATTAGAATAGGGAATCTGAACTAATAATGTCTTCAAAGAAAAAAATGCTGCAAGTTAACTCAGTCAGCTTTTTGTCCCATGTAACAACTTCCCAGATACTACATAGTATAAAATTCCCCAAAAGTAACAAATATGGTGAAGACCTGAGCCTGGCAATGAAGGCTTTTCCTATTACAGAAGGAAACAGGTTTATTTTTTTCAACAGCTGCAGCTAGTGGGACAGCCAGGAGACACAAGGAATTTAAAAAGGCCCAAAAGCTTACCCTAGACATGTTCTACAGAGAAAATGTTTTAGGCAGCTTGCTTTCTGTCAACAGCCCAGTTCTGCTTTCAGTTCTTCATTTAGGTTCTGGCTTTGGCTTGACAGTAAGAAAGCAAGCCAGTGTCCCTGAAGCTTTACATAAACAACAAAATGCATCCACTTGGGCTGCAGCACCCAGGGACGTGGCCTCTCCCAGCTGGAGTAGAGCCACTCAGTACCAGTGGGGAGAGCAATGCACAAATGCCACAGTAAACATTTGCACCCTTGGAAATAAGCAGCAGTCTGACTCTAGTCTTTGGTTCACACAGAGCAGGCTCACTGTTAGCACAGACTGGGTCAAACTGGGGCTTTGTGCAAGTCAGTGTAGTGGTGGAACAACGTGGAATATCTGAGCTTGACATGGTGTGACTTATGTGTACCTTAAAATACAATTAGTCATAGTGAGCTCAATTTCTCAGCCAATGAAACAGTGATGGAACAACTGGTGATGTTTGTAAACATTCATTAATAACCAAATTAAAAGACTCATTAAAATCTGACCAAGTACAGCATTTTCCCTAAAAGGCACACAAGGTTTGCAGCAAGGAAAAAAACCCAAACTATTTAGAAAGGTAGCTATAATGGTTTAACTCCATCTAAAAATCACATCAAACTGGCTAGAAAAGGGACTACAAGGAGATTTTAGAAAGAAACCCAAACAAACCAGGTTTAGGTCAATCTGGTATTTTTCTCCTGAAAATGGAAAAATATTTATTGTGAAAGCTGGGCAATTCTTCAAAGTATTTGTAAGCCAACAGAACATGGAAGAAACTAAAAAACATCAGGTAATTCATTTGACACTGTGACAAAAAGCCAAAGCTCAGCAGTGAAACCACTGACAAAGCCCAAATTTTTGCATCCCTGTGTGAGAGGCTAAGGAACTGACAGTGGTCTTCAAAGCAATTTAAAGCCAAGATTAATATTAGCAAGAATTAGGCTTGGATATTTTCTATGGCATCCTGGCCTGGTCTCTTGTTTCTGCTTTGCTAGTTGGATGTGATGAGGTTCTCAGCTCCACTAATGCTTTATAGCTTAATGAAATAAGCTTAGAATGAGACTCCAGCTTCTAGGTCTAACCTAGGAAGTTACTGAAATGTTTTTCAGACAACAGCATTGCGCATTTCTCCTCCACGTGGCTTACATTAGAAGCCAGAATTTGAAGCAAAATGCAGTACTCACCTCATTTGATCTAAAACTCCTTCCTTGCATGCCGTGTTTCCAGAATGCTAACACACTGTCTTGTAGACAGACTGGTAAGAAAGAACACTGGAATCAGTTTTGAGGCATAAAATCAACTCTTGCTTTTAAGGCCAAAAGCACAAGACTGCAATTTTGAAATCTGTACATGTATGTGCCATTGTATCACATCTCCCAGGAATCACTGAACCTGCCTCAAAAGTAGCTGCATTTATATATTTATTTTTTTAATGTGCAGGGTTTAAAAATATTTCCACCTAACCAGAAAATGTTCTAAATGTCTAGTCCTAAATGTGTCATTTTCTTTGAACAGGAAACCCCTTTAACAATTGCAGAAAATACACATGGGATTTTAACAGAGAAGTTACAGGAGTGTCTTTGGAGACACTGCCAGGCCAGAACAGGCCACTGGAAGCTCATTTGTGACAAGCAGGGTGAGGACTGCAGTACATGCAGAGGTCCCAGAGTGAGAAGCTTCAAATAGATTGAATCGTCCCTTTCCCCCATTCCCAAACATCAAGACCCATAAAAGTATTTTCAGTGGCAATGTTTTCTTGTCCTCTTCTCTGGGAGGTTATGTTTGAGTGGCCTGAAACTTTAAACCTTCTGCTCAGAAATGAACTCCCTCCAACTCCTGAATATTTTTGTTCCCACTGTCTTTCCTCTTCTGGTGCTACCCTCCATCTGTGCACACACCCTCCTAACCCTCCTTCAATAGAAAGTGGTGCAATCCAGGTATGTAACCACTGGAGAACTGCCAAAATAATGTATGCTTTCTGTTTCACAAATCTAATTCATTCAGATTCTACACAAGGAAACAAAATTTATGCAACCTGTGACATAATTTAGTCTTTGAGCTGCTTTATAAAATGGACTGCATAAACACACATACAAAATGAGTTAGGCATGGGTGAGTCACAGAGTTTATGCAGGCTGTGTTAAGGTATTCCTTTAGAGGCTAAAAGTCTCCATCATACTCCCAAAACATTTAGCTTAATCAAGGAAGACTCCAGGATTATTACTCCATTCCAATCGCTCCTAGGAAAGCACATGCTGAACCCTTCACTTAGTCTCCTCACACGAAGTGAAATGAGTGAGGTAGTGTTCCAAGTGCCAAAGACTAGACAGGTAGCATACCTAATTCTTTACTGTAACATTGAACAAGTCAGCCATAGAACATCTCAAGTTGGAAGGGACCCATAAGGATCACTAAGAGCATTGTCCAGATGCTGCTCGAGCTCTGACAGGCTTGGTCCTGTGACCAATTCTATGGGGAGCTCAGTCTAGTGACCAATCGCCCTCTGAGTACAATGCATCTTCCTAATAGCCAACCTGAATTTTCCCATATGCAACTCCATATAATTTCCATGTCCTTACTGCTGGTCACCACTTTTTGGGTGCCAGGGCACACTGTTGACTCATCTTCAGCTTCCTATCAAGCCAAACTCCCAGATCTCTTTCTGCAGAGCGGCTCTCCAGCCTCTCATCCGAGCATAACCAGGGATGCATAACCAGGACTACCTCATCCCAGATGCAGAATCCACCATTTGCTCTTGTTAAATTTCATCTAGTTGGTGATTGCCCAGCTCTCTGACCTACAGGGATATTCAACACTAAAAATGAAACCCAACTTACCTATTGATTCGATCTGAAAGTCAAACGTGAGCTCCGATGACAGTTTGCGGCTGGATTTTAACCTGCCTTGCAGATTCACTATTTTTATGCAGCCTAGACAATAAATAAAGATCTGTTAACCAAGAATTATCTTCAGTACAGAACTTTATTTGAAGACAGGCAGTATGCATGTATATGCATACATAGACATTTAGTTGATATTAAACTTACAATCCAAACACACCAAAATGGTATCTCTCTCCAGCTGTGTTACATGGACAACACTCGTCTCTGTAGTGTCTATAAAAAAATGACAGTGTTAGTTCATAACATAAATTAGCATGAATTTTGAAATGGAAATTCTAGAGATTGAGACATTTTGATGCATTAGTGTGTTTTATTTACTTGAAATCATCTTACCAGTGACACTTCTCAGAGAGGCATGTCCACTTATCACACATGTTGGCTGTGACAGGAAAACTGAAGCTATAATATGAAAGCATGGATTTAATCCAGCCTTTTCTGAGCCATGTCACAAAGCAAACTGACATGCACACTTTTCTCCATTTATTTTCTGTTGGTGTAATTGAACACTGCTGTTGCAATAAGGCAGATACAAGTGACTGTCCACACTATGCTGTTTCATTGCACTTTTCTTCTGTCTTTATTTCTAAATCCTGATAACGATTTATATATTATTACTTAATTCTTGCTGCTATTTGCAGACGTTCCATCCCCAGATGTTCCAAAAATAGGGGCTTATTTCCTTCTCCAAACCTTCAAAAGAAGGGTTGTTATCTTCTCTTCTGGGTTACAGCTGCAGCAGTCTCCATCACAGCAAATGGGGATTTGACCCACAAGAGATTAGTGGACATGTCAACTCAGAAGTGTAGCTTTGGTCCATTTGTTTGGTAACACTAAAATGACATACAAAGCAGCTCTTACTAATTCAACATTACTGCCAGATTCTGTAGGCATCTTTCATATAGAAAAGAGAAACTCAGTAAATCCATTAGACATAAAAGATTAGAGCACATTACCTAAAACACAAAAGCTGCTTCTGGTTAAAATTATAAAAAATAAAAATCTGTTTGATTGCATCGTTGCTGTCCTGCCAGCAGGGGACAGGAATAAGCTGATACAACAAAAGGGTTTAAATTGGAGCTACAAAAACAGGAGAAAACAACACAAACACAACAAGAGAACACACAAGTAATTCAAGGAAATTAACAAAGTGTGGAAGGCACAATGCAATGTTAAATTTACACATTAAAAAAAAGACCAGAGAAGGGATTAGTACTCTTGTATTTATGTACCAATGCAGACAATACTGAGAGAGAAATGACAACAAGACATTTCTCTTCAGAGTGCTATTTTTATGGACTCTACTATAAAGTCACACAGTTATAGGCAGGAGTGAAAACAAAATGCATTTTCTGAAGTAGGTAAGTGTGTCAATTGGCCATCCACTGCTCACTTTGGGTATTGTAACAATGCCTTAAACTGTGCCAAAATCTGATGCACTTTTCAGCAGCAGGAAGGTCAGTGGGTATCTTCCTGGTGGAAACTGTTAGTGAATTCCACAGTACACACTCAGCTGGACTCGTGCACATGTGCATGCCAGCACAGAGCTAGGTATAAATTCGTCATGAACCAACAAGGGATCCATGCCTGGCCAAAACAAAGCTACCTACTGCTTCTGAACCTGCAAGCTGTGACTAGCAATGGCTCCCTACTGCATCGAGGTTCAGGGGGCAACTTTGAAATTCTAAAAAGTAATTCTTAGCACACTTCCTTGAGGGAATTTCTGCTGTTGCTCAGATGGTGGCCTCCTAACTCATGGTGCCCACACTGGTGACGAGCAGGTACTTGGTTTCCCGCTACCAGTGGTCCTAATCATTTTTGCTTTCCCTAAACACCAGAAGAATGCTCTATCTCAGCAGGAGGTTGGTAACACCATTTCTAACCATAGTGGCACATTGCAGGAGAGCCAAACTACGTCTTTCAGAGATGTCGAAAGGAATTGCTCAAAACACAATTTTATTAGAACCTATTAAATAAACAGAAGTCATGGTGCCAGGGCAGAGCACAAAACAGCAGAGAGGGTAATAAAGTGCTGCCTAATTTATGGAAATGCAAGAAACCATAACTCCATCCTCTGCTATACCAAAAATCTCAAGGAACCCAAGCAGTTCAACAAGGAGGAACATCCAAAAAAAAGTGCACATGCAAGCAGGTTTAACCAGATACCCCTTCAAGCAGAGAACTTACAATTATCACTTAGCCTTAATGAATTAACCAATTGCTTCCTCAGAGAAACCTACCTTTTAGTGCTTCAGCTATAACAGAAGAGCAAAGAACATTTCTGAATGCAATGACAACAGCACACAAACCTGTTTCTGTAAACCACGAAGAGGTAGAATTTGGGTTGACAGTCTCAAACTTCACCACCTGGTTGAAGTCTCTTCCTCTACTGACACCAACACAAACTAAAGGGAATTCCTGCTCAGGGACTACCAGCATTTCAAACAATCTCAGTGGACAAGGTACAGGAAAATCTATGTGCTAGATGAATAAGCAAAAACAGATATTAGAAGGGAAACAAATGTAGTCTGAGTTGCTATTAGATATTCAAACTGTATGGCAAATTTTATGCTGTACTTTGTAACATTATGTTTACTTCTTCATATAACAGGAATTGATAAATACAAAAGGCCCAAATTAAGAAGTTTGGAGCATTTCATGCCAATTCAGTTAAAATAAAATAGCATGTCTTTTATTGTGTGTCCTCTGCAGCTGCCCACAGACAACAAGAGTGCTCATCACTGCTCTCCCTGGCTACTGAGCCTCTTAGCCTTCTTTTCCAGGCTGATCGAGCTGTAGCAGCTGCTTTTTTATAAACAGGAGCCCACCCTGGCTCTGTCTCTTCAGGTGACATCAGATGGGGAAATAACAAGCACTTCTGGGGACCTCAGTGGCAAAAAACATAGAATAAATGGTCACCTTCTCTCCAATATGGGAGCAAGACCACTGTTAACCCATGTCTCAGCCTGCCAGCCTCAGTCTTCTATTGTGCAACTGAAGGGCAACGTTCATGGAGAGAAGGGCTTGGTTCTCTAACTGATGTACACCCCAAAAACATGAACATTTATTTTGAGTCAGTTAATACATGATACATTTAAATAGTTATTTTCAATATAACATAACAGAAACCAAGAGAAAAGCCTAATAAATCAAGAAGTGGCTAATGCATATTCTTAACAAGTCACTACAAGATAATTAGAAGTGAACATCAGAGTAACTGTAATTTTACCTTGATTAACATAAATTTTTGCATTGGTTCAACCCATTCTAACAAAACAATGCTAGACTGTAGTGCTCCACAAAGGTACTTGTGGCCTGTGTAGGGATTTCTCACTGCCAAAAAAGGATAAAGAGTATTATTATTACAATTTCCAACTATATGAGAGTCCACACAATTTTGGAAAATACCCACCACCCGCACTCTAATCTTTTATATATTTAAAAAATAGCTGATTGCATACACATTTGGAGTGTCTTGGGTCTACTGTGTTGGCTTGCCTAAGCTATCTCAAAATCACCATAAGCAGCTGTTAAAGAATGGCTTTTTCTATGACACACAGTTACCCAGCAGGCAGTGAACAACAGCTCAGCTGCCCTTCCAAGCACTGTCACAGCAAGTCTGAAATCCAGGTGCTCTGTATTTCTGAGGAACACTTCTAGATCATCAGGAAATCCAGTTGAAACTGAAGAACAACAGAAGAGCAGGAAGTGCTGTTCTTCCATTGCCAAAATTCAATTAAAAACTGTCAGAGAACAATTATAGTTGCAAAATCGGGCCCTGTGAAATCTGAAGTTTCACAGCTTCAATTCTGACAAAATTTCACTCCTTAAGCACTGCCAACATATCCTGTAAGACAAGTAAGTGTTATTTTGCACTTTGTACAAATACCTCTAAAGACCAGATTTTACTGCGCAGTAAAGTGACTGGGGGCCATCAGGCAATTAACAACACAGTTTAGATAACAAGCTTCCACAAACCAGAACTATCCACGTAAGTGAAATATGCTCACGCTACCTTATTGCCACAGAAACTCATCAGCAATCCCTTGGCATCTTAAACATCAGTGCTTTATTTCATTAATCCAAGTTCTCACTCAACATCAGTCAGACTGACTGCAAAGTGCAGCAAATAATGCTTGGCGTGACCCTGAGTAAGGCTGACCTCAGCAGCAGAAACCACAAAACAATCACCAACACCTCTAAGGTGCAAAAAGAAGACCAGAAGTTCTCGTCTTTTTCTGCCTCCTGTGGCACTCCTGCTGCCCCAAGGCCAAAAGCAGACTTATGTGCCTGCCAAAAGCAGGAATGGAGGCTCAGGCCACAAAAAGTAAGACTCTTACAGCCACCCTTGCTGTGTTCACAATTATCCCTTACACCTATCATGCACAAAGGGCTCCAGGCTTAGGAGGCTGAGCTAACTCTGAATAGGAAGACTCCCCCTCATAATGTCAAGTACCACAGCACCTCTGTTAAATTCTGTGCCTGGCACGACAGAAATCACATAATCACAGAGGAGCACGCCACAAGGCTTCTTGTTTTATGAACAGAAACCTAGAAAGAGACAGACTTGCAAATTAATTTTTCTGTCAGAAAGTCAAGAGTTTTTATGTACTCTGACCCCTGTCACTTCACCCCTGTCACCCCTGTGGGTGTTCCCTGCAGCATTCATTAACACTCACAGTGCTTTGGGGTTTTTTTTAAATCTATCTGCCTCCATTAGAAAACATGTCTTAACACAGTGCATCTTTGAGACTTTTGTAGCTGGCACATTACTGAACACATTATAAAGGCTTCAGAGACAACACTGTCCTCAAAGAATTAAAAATACTCCTTTGCTTTTTATCAGCCAATATTGATAACTGAAACTTCTGCTAAGTCAGATGGCTTGATCTTGATAGCAACTTCTATAAGTTCCTCCATCCATGGAGATTAGGTTCTTCCTGAGGATTGGTTTGAATTTTGACATCATTCTGCTTCTCTGCATTTCTTGTAAATTGTCTTTAAATATAAAGAGCTAAATGGGAAAATTTTCACTGCTTAAATGCAAGGACTAACCTGAACGAGCTCACTGCTGCAAATGCACAGCTTCATAATAATAAAAAAAAATCTCTTCTCCCTTCACCTCCTAAACCTCACTCAGTAATCTTAATATTGCCACCACTCATGCTGCCTCTTATTCTCCAGACCCTTACTTACCAACACAACACTTTTGACACCATTTAGTGTCAGGAATTTTCGTAGATACTGCAAACTTCCTACAAAAGATAAACACAAAACTATTGATCAACTAAAACAATTGAGTGAATTTGCTTTTTAGACAGTCACTGATAGAAAAATATCTGCCACACCAAAAAACTAAAAATATATGTTTGTGTATTTCTCATGAAATTATGGAAATAATAATTTGAAAATTTATCAGATAAGCCAAAATGTTATTTGCTGGTAACAGGAATCAGAGTTTCTACAGAGATGAGAAGACAACAGGCACTACTGAGACTGGCCACAGTACTCCTGACAATAAAAATACTAATTTGATGCTGTAGAAAAGATGGGAATAAATAGATTGCTAGACAGATACTGCACTCAACACTACAAACTGGGAAAACAGTTGTGTAACATTTCAAATGGAGCTGTCCAGAAGTGACTGATAATGCAAAAGGACTGGACAGCATGAAAACTGAGTACTGGTCACAAATTTTCATTGGAACAAGTCATGGAAGGTTTGAAAGTAACTGCTCAAGGACACTCCAGGGAAAGAAGGTGGAAAGGAGGCTTATCAGAGACCTATTTTCTGCTACTGAATGTAGGCCTACCAAGTATAAACTCAGGTTAGAACATTTTGCAAATGAATATACAAACTTCACAAATTAGTTCCAACTCAATTTTGCTTTGCCTTTTCTCTACCAAAACCTCTGCTTTTAACATTTTTTCATGTAGCACTCATCATCACAGTATGCAGGAACTTGTTTAAGAATACACTTTATGGTCTGGTAGAAAAAAAAATTACGTTCTCCTACATACTTCAAATGTCTGTCTTCTGCCTTCATCAGGCTAAATGTTACTACCCTGACACCCTACAACAAGAGGTAAAACAGCAAATCAGGTTATCTAAATTAATCTCTCCTGCCTTTGAATGACTGGCTTGGCACTCACATTCAGGTTGTGCTGCATTTTTCTGGGGAAGTGACATGACTGGACAAGAAATTTTCTGAGTCCTCTGCAACTTAGGTGAGGTACCATTCCAGGCAGAATCTAGTATGGTTTTCCTAGCATGATCCTTATGGTAATTATGGTTATTAGTCCGCTGCTGATTCAGTCCTCAAGCCAAAGTCACCCACCAAAAGTAAAATTTGGAAGAGAGGAGCAGAACAATAGTGTAGGTACACAGAAGACAACAATTCAAAGCACAATTTATCTCTAAGTTATTTAGAATTTACTCTCTAGGAAGAAGACAATTTTCAGACAAGTGTTATACCATTACGTTTGCAGATAACTGAACAAGAAGCCTTTCCTGAACCCAAGAATTACATGTTAATAGGCTTTTAATAGAACCAAAGGTAGGAGAGAATCAAATTTTCTATAATACAATTTCTATTATTCTATTAGAAGAATCACTGTCTCACTATGCACTTTAAGAATCAAAGATTTTTCTGCAAACTAGATTAATGTTACTACCTTCTCTCAGGATTTGAATAAGCTACTAAGGCTTGTTTGGCAGTATCCTGGTTCCAGCCACAACAGGGTTAACTTTTGCAGCAGCCAGGAAGGGCATGGCCATAGATTTTGTTTAGCATGAAGTACAAGCAGGATTTACCACACTAGACTATACCTGAAAAGAGCTATGCCCAGAAAAAAGAGATAACCAGAAGGTAAGGCATACCAAAATCCATCTCTTTAGTAAGAGAATATTCACATCTTGATCTGTGTAAATGTAGGGGTCAACCCTCTGATTAATGCACACGAGTTATTCATTGCAATCTCTGAACAGAGCCCCCCATTATTTGGTGTTCCCAGAGCTTCACAAGCATATCCTGAACTCCCAGAGTTAAGATATTCTGACATATCTGATGATGTGTATTTACCTGGGAAGTATTCGGTCAGGGAGTTTATGTGCTGGAATAGCAACAGGTAACTTTTGCATTTGCCTTGCATAATCAAACAGTCCTGGTAGATTATGGGAATAAAGCTGAGAAGCTTTACCTGGCAATTAGAAAACAAACCACACTTCAAATACGAAACCAAGTGTTTACCAGCACTGCCACTCAAAGATAGCACAGTAACTTACCAGATATTGATAACAAACAATTGTTCATGACATATAACCAGGTACATCTTCGAGGAAATAGCTGATAAATGGAAGGAAAAACAAAGAAGTAGCATTCAATTTGATATACACAAGACAATCATCAATTAGTATCTGCTTAGATGACAGGACAAAACTAATACTGACTTGCTTTTTGCAGCAGAAGTAAGTTTAAGCCAAGTAATGTTTACCTGGATTCCAGAGTTAATTCAGAGCAAATCTTAGGCACACACGCTATATTTAATGCATGCATTAACATTTAGACAATTAGCACATTTTATACTCATGTCTTCAAGTATACTACATTCCACAAGATGTCATTATAAAGATCAATCAACCCTTTTCCAAAAATTTTAAAAAACACCAAATTTTCTCCTTCAAAGAAGAAAAGCTCAACAACATAAACTTCAGTAAACCATGGTCAACAAACCACAGCCATTCTAAAGCCTGTGATAGTCCAAATCTCTTGAAACAATTAAAGCTGGCACTTTGAAGGGATTCTTCACCTATACCTGCATGATTACACATTTCATTTAAGTGATGAACAAGTGCAACAAATGGTCAAGGCAGAGCTGGTTTTTTGTCAAATCCTGCAATTCCTAAAAAGATGGGGGTGAAAGCAACAAGACATCCCTTAAAAAAACTCAAACAAATTGCAACTACTTTTTTCCCCCTTTCACCTAACTTCTGGAAGCTATTGGCACAAGAAGTCATGGAGGTGGAAAGTATCAACACAAACAAGGGATTAGACATACTCATGTTCAACAGGTCCAAAAATAGACAAAAAATAGGCAGGGATCCTCCAACATCCCTGATTCAATGACTGTAGTGGAGTCTGAGGAGGACAGCGACCAAGCTCACTGACATTTCCCACTGCCACTTTAGGAAATAGACTATTGGGCTAGATAGACCACTCAGGACAAATGTTTTGCTCTTAAAAAAAAAAACCCACAAAAGAAAACAAAAAACAACTCCTCCAAAAAAGATTTAAATATTAACCTTGAAGCTATTCTAACTCCTGAAAACATATATTATGTCTCCTTTGTCCACTGGTGAAGTGAAATACAGAGAAAAATAATCAAGGACACTACTTCTGCTTTTACACTGAGTTGTATCAGAGTGAGAGTAAACAATGACATAAAACACAAAACTTGGAAATGCTATTAATGCCCTATTCACTGTTATCATAAATAATGATGCAATAAATGGTTAGCACAGAGGGTGCACTTCCATTCCTGAAGTCTTCTCATAACCTAAACACACTGTAAGAGACACCTATGGTAATAATCCACTGAACTGCTTGTATCAAAATTGAACACGCAAGGTTGATTGACCTTCTCTAGGTACATGACCATATTGTGACTCAGTAGGTTTGGATCTGAGGATTAAAGAACAGCAATTCTTCAAATTAGCAGGTTAATTGACCTGTCACTCATTCCTCTTGTTCCACACACAACTGGCTGTGTTAGCAAGCATTTCTTCTTGTCTCTAAGTGCTCATTAAAACACTTCCCTGAAAGCTCACTGGGCAACACACTACATGATTTTCATCACAGCTCTTCCCCTTCCTTGCCAGTTAAAAACCAAACCAAAACCGAACCCCAAACAGTAAAGACAAAACCCAAACTTTTCCCTGGCCTACCTGGCCTACAAGGATTATTGCAATAGTGATATTTCTCAGGGCAGGTGTTACAATTGCAATGCAGCAGCAGAGTGGTACCTGAGCTAAGTTTAAACCAGGTAACTTGAGCACCAGTGTGATTATGGGTTACACTGAACTCAGTTCAAGCTAGCTAGGCCTCTCTCTCAACAAAGCAGATATCCCTGCAATGTCTGGACCCTGGAGGATGAACAAACACCAGTGCCTCCAGCTTACAGTGTGAAGGCTGTCCTTGCAAATTCCTCCATCTTGATGGCAGGTGCACAGCTCCCTAGGGTAGGGAGAAGGCAGGAAAGAAAACAAGTCTCTTAGAGAGTAACAGAAGAGCTGGAGAGTACAGAAAGGCCTGCAACTGGCATTTTCCCCCTCCCCAGTATCCCTTCTAAAACAAATTACATTTTATAAGACTTTGCAAAGACAGAGCTTTAGGTGGAATTCAGTAAGCTGAGTCTCATCAGCAAAGCTGCTTTTAAGACCACAAGAACGGGCTCTTGCGAATTAAGAATCTCCTTGCTTTATCTGTAGCTGAAACACAATGTTTGTTGCAATAATTCTGTATTGTAATAAAGCTTTAAGGAAAATAGAAATTTTCATCCAATAAAAGGGAAATTCCATACTATTTACCTAATCATCTAACTGCAGAACAATGCACTATGACGAAGTTCAAAACACTGATAGATGAAGATCTCCTACATAAACATGGTTCAGCCTAAAAACACTTAACATGACTCAGAAGCATCCTCAATAGCAAACATTTAAGATAATTCTCAGTGAAGCCAGTGCCTATGTAAATATAGTAAAAAACATTTTTACAAGGATTATAAAACGTTCATCTGAGTGGTTAAAAAAAGTGATGTATTTTTTTTTAAACCAGAAATATACCTGCTCCATTGATGTTTCATGAAGTTCATTGAGGTTCAGTGTGTAAATACCTTCTTCTGCTCCAAATATCAAGTACTGATCTGCAAACACAATCAAAAAGACGGAGGAATCTTGATTTCAGGAAGGTATGTATACCTTTACCAAAAAAACATGTTTACACACACAGAAACAAATCAAACTATAATGGTTATGGTGTTTGAAAGCACAGAAAATTAATCCTGATAAGGAAGCTTTAATTTATGGATGGGGCTGTTTTAAGTCATTAGGAAAGCTCGGTCTCTTTTTTCTTGAGTAATAATTGAAATTTTAAAAAAAAGCAATTCAGCCACAAGCAGGAAATCACATGAATGATTTCAGCATATCCTACTTGGACATTTCCATACATTATGTGAAATATCCATTGCCTTCTTTGGGAGTACTTCTACTCCCAAAGTATTGATTGGAACATTTTCTCAGTAGTTTGTGGTTGCCTCACTTCTTGAACATAATCAAACCCCTGGATTGCACACAGCCATGCAAACAAAGCAGACCTCTCCCACTGAGATCATGTCAACTGCTAAGGATTTACACTTCCATTATTCCAGTTTGTAAAAAAACCCAAGTATTTTCTTGCTGACTAGCTCAGTAGTATGTCTATATAGCTTATAATCAAAAGGTGTAATGGCAGGCAAAGTGAGTACAATATTACCAATTATCCCTTTTATCAGGATAGATATTAAAGCACTAAAATTGCAAACATAAACACCTGCAGAATCCTGTATGACCAGAAAGATCTTAAGGGGGAAAAAAAAAAAAAATCAAGTGAGTGATAAAGAAACCAATCTCAGCTAGGACTGCCAAAAGTCAGATTTTTTTACAAATAAATTAGGATTGTCATCTTTTGGACTAAAATGTTGAGAAGAGTCTTTAAAGTTCAATCTGCAATTTTTTCTTTTTAATCAAAGTTAACAACTTCACCCAATATATCTTCATTAATAAAACAACCCAACTTCAGGCAGCAGTGGCATAATTAAAGAACAACCCCTGCTTATAAGAATATAAGTCTGTTTTAAAAGGAATAGTCCTGCTCATCTAAGCACTCTGGAAATTCAAGGAGAGGATAAAATGGGTAAAATAGTACCTCTTGTATCTGGATTTATCCATGATGTTGCACAATGAATTTTTAATGGACAGCCATTGAAAACCTTTGAAAAGCAAGCACCCATCTGCGGAAATGAAAATAATTAAACATATACATATGAAAAATTAAAATGTGACAGTCCCAACAGGATTTTTTTTTTCAAGTAGTAACAAAAGGTTAAGAGTCATACCACTGGCTTAGCATTGCTAAGTCGTATTTATATAAGGTTTGTTAAGTAAAAAAACAAATACTACAAACATTCAGAAAATGTGCTCTCTCACCCTGCTCCCAACATGCATTTGTATGACTCAGCAATACTCACATGTACTTTAGGTGTGGGAGGAAGGCCATTACTAATTGGTTTCTAGAAAATAAAATTTGAAAGCATGTTTACACTCACATGCACATCTTGCTTGAACATGTATATTCCCTCCCCACACACAGCATAACCACAAACACCCAGCGTAATTTTCTTTCATTAAAATCTCTACTATGATTCCCTAATACTTCCTCATTGAATGTTTGCACAGTCTTATGAAACATTTTCACATTACAATGGTGCCTGTAAGAATGCCATATCCAGTAGCAGAGAGTTTAAGCAATATTTTAACAATTGCTCAACTGTTCAGTGTCACAGCATTAAATGTCACCAGTCAGTGCACTTTCCTGTATCAGTATCAATTTCTCCTAGCACAAACATGCTTTTGAACAAACATATCTTACAGGTAAACTTCAAACACACGATTTCAAGTGACAAGTTCAAAGCTGTCCAGGTAATCCTACTTTCCAAAGTATTTCCAGTATAACTGGCACTTCCTTAAAACGAAACAAAGACTCTCACCATGCTTCTAGTCTATTTCCTCTTTGCTTCTCACAAAAAAATTACATTTCCAGCCTCACCCTTGGAAGGAGACCCCAAAGAGTCTCATGTTACATTTAATCTATTCTACTACATTCCCTCATTTCCCCATTTGCTTAAGCAGTCATTGCTCAGTACAGCACACGACATGGCTCTCATTACATCTCTTAGGTGTGTGAAAGAGAAAGTAAATTGTAAGTATTTGTGACTATGTTTGTTTCTAAGCAAATTAAACACTGATAAACTTCAGCTTAAGGCTGTATCACAACTAGACAATCAAGGAAAACTGTGCTTTGATTCAAAGTAAACAAGATGCCATCCAGCATAATTTCTGTATTAAAGGGCATGCCTGCTCCTTTTCCTTGCACATGTAGAACAGTCAAGACAATTTTAAAAGGACACCCAGAAGCTTAAATACCTACCAGTATTTCCTTCTTTTCTTTCCTTGAAAAGTTAGTGTCTCTAGCTTCATTCTGTTGATGTGGCAGTTCCTCTCTTTCACCATTTAATTGCACAGAAGTGACTCCATTACCTAGAAAGATTCATATTTAAAAATGCGTTCCTCTACCTTCACCGCAAGAGTAATCTAGCCTAAAAACTGTTTTAAATAGGCCAGAATTTCCAATTAAGTCAGAACATATACTATATACAATATAGTATACAATACCCTAATTTATTTCTAAATTATGCCTGTTCTTCCATGTGCACACATACATCAAGCCACATTCAACCTCAGTCCGTGACTTTTGGTAACTAATGTAACAACTCTAACAGGAGCACAGAAAGGGATGCAGTCAGTTATGAGGGAAAATGTGTGGACCAGACCTAAAGAAATACTTGCCAATAGCTAACACTTCAATTATTGATTCCTTACAAACAGCCTTTAACACATCAACTGCAGTACTAAGTATGAAGCAAGGAAAAGCTACCAAAGTAACAATTAAGAGGCAGACATTGAGCTTGCTTAAGAGAAGCCAGTCCCAGACAACTCTCAAGGCATCAGACTGACAAAGGCATAAAATGAACAGTCTGAGCAGACAGTAAACAAACACAAGTACCTCCTATACTCCCCAACCCAGTTCATTACATACAAAAGCAAACTTTTGAAAGCAGAACTCTGTTCTTGACACGACAAATGAAAATAACAGCTGACACACTGAACCTGAAACCTACAAACATACTTTTTTTTAACAATCCTGATACTCTACATTATAAGCTCATTGCTTAGGAAAGCAACTGTGTCACCAATGGCATCAGCAGGAATTGTCAGTGACTTTGACAGAAAGCACATTAGACCCTCTCAAGAGTTAGAGCATTCTTTCTTCATGAAGTTTGGCTTTCACACACTTTTTTTACTTTACCATAGAAAAATTACCTCAATATCTTTTAATGTGTGTGCAGGTGAGAATGCAGAAATAAAATCTCATTAGATTATGTATCTGTGTACTTCTTGGGGTCACTTTTATTACCTAAAGGATTAGATTTCTGTGGAGGTAACCGAGGAGGTGGTGGTCTGGGTGGAACATGAGATGTAGATTTTGCTGGACTCTCTGATGTTGGGCATCTCTTGATTGTCCCTTGATTTTCATTTTCAGAAGAATAAGTTTCTTGGGGGATAAAGATGGATTTAGGCTGAAAGAGACATAGTAATAATAAAAACATAATGAAAAAAGCTTCAAAGGATCCATGCCACATCTCAAAGAGGAAAAAACCCCACATGCAGCATTTGGATCCTGAAATTTTCACAAATAAAGAGCCATCAATACAGTAATTTAAATATTCTGCATTTATTTGTTTATTTAAAGTGCATTTTTCTTCTGAGCAACCAAATCCCCCTCACCTACCTTTGGTGGTAAAGGAGGTGGCACTTTAGGTTTCATAGTAGCACTATAAAGAGAAGAAACAAAACAGAGAGAAAACTCAAACTGCAGCCTTCAAGAAGATACAGGATTTTATAAATGCCACAGAAAAAACCATCATTAACTTGTCAAGAGCACTATTATAGCCAAGTAACTGCATCAAATATTTTGTTATACCTCAGATACTATATGAAAACAAGGATCACAGGTTCCCCCCAGAGAGCAGACAGTGTCATGAACTGATTTGCTGAAGATGCACAAACCTGTGCAGAACAAAGTAGAGAGAGACAGAAGAGGCCTGATATTTGCTCTGCTGAGAGGATAAAATTATGGGTTATCAGTGAGCTGAAGGGGAGTTACAAGAAAACTAATGAATACCATTCCTTGGAAAATTGACATGGATGACTCAGAAAAGCCTCACACATGAAAGTAAAATCCATCTCCAGTGGACAGCTACCCTTGTGTTTAGGTTGGTTGGTTGGTTTTTGGTTGATGAGTCTCTTTTTTCATGGAAATCTTGGGAAAGACAAGACAATTGTTCTTTCATTCAAAAACAATTCAACAGCTTGGCCCAACAGTACAAGATATCATCAGAAAACAAGACAGCTGAAGCATCGGGAGCATTCTTCCTCTCCTGGTTCTGTGCTTTAAAATATATTCTGCATTTCAGAAGAAAACACTAAACTCTGAAATTTTGCATGTTTTTAAAACTTCTTCCACTGTCCTGTTTCCTAATCTTTTAGGAACAGAATATTATTT
The DNA here is from genome assembly GCA_013399195.1 of Dicrurus megarhynchus. Lineage (NCBI taxonomy): Eukaryota > Metazoa > Chordata > Aves > Passeriformes > Dicruridae > Dicrurus > Dicrurus megarhynchus. The sequence continues at coordinate 721,413 of VXAD01012330.1, forward strand.
CCACTAAAAAAATTAGGAATACAGCTGTGTAAACCTGACATTCTTCCACAATACTTTCCTTAATTTTAAATTATGTTTCAAAGTAGTAAGATATCTGCCTGTTTGTTTACAGGTCAAAAACTTGTCAGCTTGGCTTCATTCTCTTCAGGAATTTCTGTCCTGGCATCTTATCTTGTTGTTTGTATTTCAGAGAAGCTGGAAGGGGACTTTTGAGAACAAGTTCCCCGTGTCATGCACTTCAGCTGCTCTGGTGGTAGAAATTATCTTCTCTTAGTAACATTGGACCAAGTTTAAGTCCTCAGTCATGAGTGCTCAACCTTCATTTCCATTTTCTTTTGTATTCTTCCTGCATTTCAGACAACCAATGTTACTAGGCAGCCAAAGAAAGAAAAAAGGCAACAATCTGGCATATATGTGATAGATGTTTGTAAAAAGGACCACATGCCCTTGTTTCAGCAAGAGGGTTTAGGTGCAGTTTGTCACTGCTATTCATGCAGGGCAGTGCCCCAGTAATTTCTACTTTCCCAGTTTCCATAACCAGGAAATTCAAGCATCAGCAGCCTTGCTGCACATGAGAGAAAAAGAAATATCAAAACAATCGAAATTATTAAATGAAGAGCGATGACTTTATATTGTTCTCTGAAGCGTGTGGATTCTCTGCTGCTACAAATCACCCAGTTTCATGCAGTGGCATCAGTCTGGACTGGAAGGTGTACCCTGGCTTCACTGGTTTTGTTCTGGATCTGAAGGGAGAAATGACTGATGCCACACGTGCTCCTCAACTGCAGCTCCACCTCACAGAATATAAATCAAACCAAAGATTTGAATCTTCAGTGGGCTCCAGAGAAAGACATCCAAGACCAAGCTGATGAACCAGCAATTGCAGCAGAGCTTTGGGCTCAAGCAGACACCAAGAGAAAGGCACAGGTGAAGAATATGTCTGAGGCAAGGCTGAGGGATTCAAGCTTTTACTCCTGTGCTTACACATTGTCAGGCCCTCTCTGTAGGGCAAAAGTACTTGGGATGAAATATGAGAAGAAACAGAAGAAATACCAGGATGACTTTGGAAGACTATCGGTCACTACTGGTCTCCAGGACCAGATGAATCAGAACCTCTCCAGAAGCTATCAGGTTCTTTCTTGCCTAACCTAAAAAAGAAAATCTACAGAAACACAACAGCGATGTAAGCAGCTGAAGTCAATGCTGTTTGAAAGTTCTGATGGAGCTCGTGCAAGGAACAAGGATCTCAAAGCACTGGACAAAGCACAAAGAAATCAGTGCTAGCACTTCAAGGCAGCTGGGATCAAGAAGTTCCAAGCCCTGGAACTATTTATTGAAGTTGATGATACCGGCTGCAAACAGAGCAAGAAGTGTGTGGGGGGGAAAGAAACATTAAACAAAAATGAATGGACACAGAGCTGTACATAAAACAAAAATCCAGCGGTTAGTATGGATGGAGGAACCAAGCAGTAAAATAACTCAAAAAAAGAAAAGAGAGTGTAGTTTGGTTCTCTGCAAGAGAGAGATGCCAGCAATAGATAGCACATGTTTTAAAGGTTTCTTGTATGAAGCAACAGCTTTCCAAATTATCCATTAACAGAAAGCAAACAAAAATTATGTCTCAATGGTATCTTTCTTTTTGGTCTTTACATCAGGTTTACTTAGGAATGCAAATCTACACATACTGGTTGTGCTTTTTAAATAGTTTCTGCTCTCATCCATCAATCAAATAAAGCCCAAGAATACTTACACCTGTGGGATTTAATATGAACATCATTAATTTGACACATGCCTTTGTAGTCACATAACCTTGCTCTCTCTGTGTAAAGGAAGTCACCTCTATTCCAAAAACCAAGCACCCATACAAGCATCCTCCTAGCTGAGAACACAGAACAAACTCAAATATCTAGAGAAGCCTGTAATGTATATATTTTATCGACTTTTCATGAGCCTTATTTTAATATATCGTTATCAGTTCAAGACACCAGGACTGGGGCCAGACAAATTACTGGCTCAACATAATGATGCCAAGATTTTGCTCCATAACAGAAAATAAAAACAAAACTGCATCAAACAAGGAACAAGATTTTCCCCTCCCCCCAATTTATAACAATCAGAAGAATAAGAAGACTTATGGTGATGTAATCTAGGAACAACATTAAAATACTTTAAAAATGCTATAGCAAAAAGAATCCTGAGCTGTTATAGATTATGATTCAACCTTTTCTATTCAAATACTGATCTATTCAAGAATCTTATTTTATTTATTTTTACAAGAAGGACTTACTGTTTAGAATCATCATCTGCATCATCATCATCTTCTAAATGTGCCACATGACCCCTAAGAAAATGAACGAGGTACTACAGTTGAGCAAGTTGTATTAAAATTACTTTGACTGTTGTGAAAGATTTGGAGCTCAAAATCTACCTCTTTTATAGAATTTTACTGTCTTTTTCAAAATCATTGCTGTTCTTTAAAGTACAGCTGCAATCTAGACAACTATGCCTCTCTCAGACTCTCAACAAGCACAGGGACAAACAAAAACTAGTTGTGACGGACAAAAAAATTAATGCACAAATTACTTTTGAAACACACAAGAGAGGAAAAAGAAATAGAATTACCGCTGATGTAGCTCTTCTTCAACTGATTTTAAGAGACTCCTTCAGAATTAAATAAGAATAAGAACATCATTTAATTGTGGTACACAAGCACAATTATCAAAAGCCAGAACAAAAGCACCTATGATTCTACCAGCAAACAATCAAAGCATGTTATTTCAGTTGCCTTTCAGAATACACATCCAGCATCCACATAAAAACGAACACAGCTGCAAATTTTTTTAATTTATTTTTTGCACAACACCCTTTTATGTGTGTTTACTACTGTATTGCTATTAAGTGCAGTGGTCCTTTTTCCTCTTACTGTAAAAAAAGGACTGTGGCAGCTTGATCCAACTTAAAAGAATTCCGCAAGAAAAGTGTAATATTAAAAAAAAAATCAGACTAACAAGTATGAAACTACTTTTGGGATAAATTAATTCTTCCCTGGTTAATTTTTGTAACATTCTGAACTTCATATTCATGTCTTTGTCTGAAAACACACACAGAGAAGAATCACAGGACTAAGAAACAACAGGACTTCAGAAGATATCAGTATTGATTTTTTTCCCAATTAAAGACTAGGCAAAAATATAATGCTCTATGCTCAGGTTTTCTGCATTTTTAGTATGATTCAATTTGGCAAATCAAAGCTAGGCATCCTAATTCTGGCATGCAAAAATGTAATTAAGTAATTGTGCATAAAGGGAAAATTACATGGAAAATTATTTTGTATGATTAATATATCGAGATGATTAAAGGTAAGAGCATGAAGTTAAAGGGCTTGCTAAGAAAGGTAAGGTTTTTTTTTAAAGCATCTATAACTGCTTTAAAACTTCTAGTGCCCTACAAGATAAAGAAGGGTACAAAGCAATGTCAGAGAAACACTGGTAGATCCCAGATGGGGTAAAATTGTGCTCTGTGGGACCTATCATGCAAAATATTTTGTAAACAAGCAGACCAAGATAACAGCTCTTAAAAGGAAGCTTACACCACCACAAAGAAAATATGCTCAACACAGCCTCAAATACTGAAAAGTGCTGCCATTCCATATCATTGGAGTTACTATTATTTTAGAAATAAATAAGTGATTTTGGAATTGTAACTGGTTTTATTACTGGAATTGTAATAGAAGCTTGACTTATTTCATTACATCTGTTTCAGCTAATGTGTCTTTATATTAAAATAGTCTTGAATGAATTAAAGACAGAAAATGCAGTTGCTTACTCACTTATTTGCACCCAAAAAGTAGCCACACTGAGGACCATGACCATATTCTAGCTGTAGATCCTAAAAATAGAACAGAATTAATCTTTTAAGATGAACAGGTGAGCATCCAAAAAACACCCTGTGCCACAGTGCTGTCATCCCCTCTGCCACACCTGAGACACCAAACAAGCTGATTTCTCTGGCCTTCCTGACCCCTAACACCACTCTCAGGCCCACTGCAACCAAAAAGCTCCTCTCTGCCAGTTTGCTCCATCTCTGATTCCTTTTACAACTCTGACCTTAGCCCCTTCTTTGCACACAGAGATCCTCTGCTCAAATAAAGTCAGCTGCAGAAAAGGAAACAAAACAACAACAAAAATAATACAACAATAATAAGAAAAAAAAAAGTATTAAGGACTTTGCAATCCATCAGACTCCACAGAGAACCCAGATACCCCTCACTGGCACATTTAGTAGTCATTTCAGACAGGGAGTAGTTCTGGCAGGGAGTCTGAAATCCCTTTAGCACACGGACACATTCAAAAATAAGCAGAGAGGACAGTAGGTGTTGTTATCCCTCTGGTTACATCAATATGTGCATACTTTAGGAACACCTTTTCTTTTGAAAAAAACAAAAAAAACAGAATTAACAAACACTCCAGCAATCATGGAGCGCAGGCTACACAGAAGATGTGGCAATAGGCCTTCAACCCTATTTTTAAACAAACACCATAATGCTATAAAGATTTAATGCATTAATGGCATACAGGGACCCCACTGAAGCACAATCAAATCTCCATCTGCTGGGAGAATACTACTACAATTACAGTCTATTTTTTTTCTTCAGGTGGACCACAACAGGGAAATCTGAGCATAAATTTGCTCCCACAATACTGAGTGTATTCACCAGGAGAAACAAACTACCGATCACCTAAATTAGTGATAAATGGAGCAACACCCTTCCTTCCCAGGAAACACTTTAAAGGCCTCCCAACATCTTCTGTTGAACAGTCCCTTTCCAGCTGGAACCAATATCAAAAGCATGTCACCCTTCAGCAAGAGGCCCAGATAACCAAGCTTTAAGAGGAATAAGTCTGGATTAGATGGGGCTGCTCTCTCAAAAGGGCATTTTTAAAAATCAGAGGAAAAGTCTCACACCAGATTCTTGCTTGTTCCAAGCTGATGAAGCAGAAACCACTGCAGCCCTCAGTTCCAGGCTGAAGGGCAATCACGTTAATACAAAGCCATAAATATTGGGTTTTGTTTGCCAAGGAGTTTCAGGTTGTTTACTGCACCCTTTAGTCTGCCCTGTAAAGCTAAGTAGTAGTTTCCACATGGGTGTGCCTACCACAGCTGTCAGTAGCATTTGGTTGCTTCAGTGACTTTACATATTTTCCCAAAACAAGTGAAATACTGTGGGAAAAACACTATGTAACTGATAATTACTTGACATAAAAGAATGCACAGATCAGAGGGCTGAATAAAAATCGCTAACGCAAGCCTGGTGCTGGCATTTCCTGACCCATGGAGAGACTGACTTTACAATCTCTGTATCAACTTTATTACACATCTTTGTTCTAGAATTAAATGATCCCCCAAACCCACCTAACTCTATCCACTTCTATCGATCTGATTCCTCACCACCAGCTGTTGTACTACAAACCACCACAAAGAAACAGATTTAACTGTCTTTGCTCTGAGTATTTCTATTACTTCTATGCAATCTCAGAAACTTCCACCTGCAAGCACAGATATTTTGAGGATTCAGGCTCTAGAGCAGAACATCACAAGACTGGAAACATAAGATGTCACCAGACTCACGAGCAAGTAGGTTAAACAGGTTGTGTGAGTGTCTGTAAGAGGATGCCAGAACAAAGACTGGGAAACTGTTGAGAAAAATACCCCCAGAACAGTGTAATGAAATCTGAGATTTTCACCTTGAACAGACAAGCCTTCAATGTTGCAAAATCACATTATTTAAAAGTGAGAAACAAAGATGTTATGCTGGGCAGACCCAAAATGTCTGTCCATTTGAATTTACACACTGTGCAATGTATGGCTACAGATTCCCTGTCATTGCTGTACAGTGTAATTCTTAAGAGAAAATAAATAAACCCACCTAAAACAAAAGGAGCTCTCCTCTGTCACCAGACCTTTTAAGCATTACTGGAATTTTCCTTATCAAAAATGTCATCTGCCAGAATTACTTATGTTTAAATGTTTTAAAGGGCAAAAACTTTGTTTTGATTCAGTTTACTGTTGTGTAACACACATTTGACTATGATTTTAATTGGACATGTATAATTTTCCTAAGCCCTTTAAATAGTGCTGGTTTTCACTCCAAAGGTAGGGTCAAGTACTCCATTACTAGGGAAATTGCTCTTTTTGACCTCTTGATAAATACTGAGAGCTAGAGAGGTTTTAAAAAATGAAATACATTTTTCTTCTACCTTCTATTTCAAATATACACAGAAATTATAATTTTATGTTAAATAAATCTATTCTAGCTACATATTTGATACAGAAACATTGGTAAATACTGCATGTATCCAACAAAGCCTCCAGTGAGCTATTATACTGCATCCGAACACCCAAGAGAAGTAGATTTCTTTAAAGCCAAACATAAAGGTATGAAATCTTATGAGTTATAGATTTCTACTGGTAAGAAGAGATTAGCATTAATTACTAAGTTATGCAAATTTACCCATCAACTTTATCGATCTACGTTAATATTTTCATTTAACATACATACAATGCTGATTAGTTAATTAAAATTCTTCTTGGATCAGACAACACTGACAGGGAATGAATCAGTGACTAGACAGATATATTCCAATAGAATCCTGAGATCTACAGCCAGCAGCAATGAGAAGAGGTCAATGATCTTGGTATTGAACCAAAGATGCAACCCCAGATTATCCTGCATTCAGCCCCAGGTTACCAACAGCTCATTCCTGAAACAACTCATCTGTGTACAAGACCAGAGTGCTCTTTGCTGGCAGGGATTGCTTCAAAAAAAAAGGTACTACATGGAATAATTACCAGTTCTTCTCAGCAGCTTAGGCAACATTAAAGGAAGCTGCCATGTAGAAAGCCACATCGTATCCTGAGATAAATCACATGTGCAAGGTAATCAATGACTAAAAACAGTATAGAGATTTCCTCAAAGCATTTGATGGTAAGGCCACGCTATGAAAAACATTTCCCAGGAATGATCAAATCTACAGTATCTTTTGCAGCCTAATTTCTGCAGAAATTCATTGTAAGTTAACTGCTACTGTACTTTTAACAGTCTTATCATCCTAATTTGTTCTATAGGGCTGGGCTGTCCTGGAAATCTATTTTTCAGTGTTAAGGCTTTCAAAAACAAAACAATGTATACAGCAAACCAGCAATTCACAGTTACTTCCTACATTTGCTGTTCTTGAAATCTACCAAGATAAAATTAAGGCTTGAAATGTACAAAATGCCGGGGAAGTAACTCTGAATTTCAAAGAATACAAATCACCTTTGGACTACCAACATATCAAGTAAGAAGGCACATACACATCTCTTTCTCAGTAAAATGATAAAGCAATTCCTATCCCATTGCTTCATCAAAGAGGAAGTTAATTTTTAAAGGAGCCTAACACCACCTAGGGCATATTTTATATTGTAATGCCTTTATTTCAATAAAAAGTGCATTCTTGAATTTCTTTGGATACCCTAACACATCAGAAATAGCAATTTTTTTTAAACAGGCTAAATATAATTCTTCCCTGGTGGCTGAGGTTTTACTGTGCATTACTGTTACACAACCACTGTTCCCCTCTTCCCTCGTATCTCAGTTCTCTCTGCATTTTGTCTATGAACATCCCCTTGCCTCCTAGCAGTAAAACTGAGCGTCTCATTTTCTCAATTACTTTTTCCAAGGTACAAAATACCCAAAACATACAGGGGAGGAAAACAAAAGAGCAAAAGCCACTCAAAAACCACGGGCACATTTCCTCCCATTTCCACTTAATTTCTTCTGACCCTAAGGACCATGCTCCGCTTCACTACCTAAAACTGAAAAAGGTATGAAGACTCTCTGAAATTCAACACTGAGAGCTACAATACGTTTTCAGAGCTATGTTAGCTAAGTAGGATAGGAGCCTTCATGGCTTGCAGCAAAGAAAAAGCATATGTATGTATGTGTAGTGAGGAGAAAAATTACTTAAAGAAAAATGCTCCTGGGCAAGGTTCTCTGTTATCTATGTCAATCTCTTTAGTTCAGTCTTTTCCTACCAATATTTTAGCTTTTCTGCCACAAATAATTAAAAATCACAGAATAGCTATGCGGAAACATCACACTCCTAAAAGTGACTGTTACCAAAAACTATCGCAAGTTATTAAACTCAGAGTGTATTTATAAGGCAAAACAAAACAAAAACCGACCAGGACCGACGTATTTAAATAGGACCAAAGGTATAAATGCATCTGGCAAGGACAAGAGTGCAGACTGCACGGGAGCTGCAAACCTCTTACTGAATTCTTTGCTGAAGAACTCCAAAACGAATGTTACGTTTGTAACGACTGAAAACAATTACAGGTTGGAACCTGAGCTATCAAATCCAAGTTTTATTCAACTCCTCTGCCACTTTAACAGTAGAATTCGACACTTTTCACTGTTATATCCTCCAGGTTAAATTACTCCAGGTTATACTCCAGGCCCCTACTTCAGGCAGAAGTAAGCTAGAGACAACCAGGAGTTCTTTCCCACTTCATCTGTTTTTGGGAAATTCTCTGATGGTATTTCTCATGTAACAAGGTGTGCAGCCCAGTTCTCCACATATGAGCCAGAATTATTTTTCAGCTCACTATGAATGGGAAGAAAAATGTTTTGCCACAGAATTTCATTGTAGACCAGGATAACCTAAATGAAAATATTTTCATTTGGTTCAATGTGAGATTTTGAGTCAGAACAACAATAAGCTTTTGTGACTCAGGATCAACAGCGTAAGTTAAAAATTGTCCCGGAAAAAAGAATACATATTTTTAAAGGTGACTTTGATGTAAACCATTTCCTGAGCTCACTGCAAATGCAGTGCTCAGCTCTGCAACTTATTTGAGCCAGGATCCAAACAACTGCTTTTAAGATATACAGAAAGACAGTAAAAAGATCTACCTTACGCAAAGTCTAATGTGCACATAAGACTAAGAAGACAAAATAGGAACATGAAGAACTCTAAATGACAGGAAATAGCACGTGCAAAAAAAATCTCAAAGGATGGAAGGTACCCAAGAAAGTTCCTGAGAAATTTGTTGTCTAATTGCAGAAAAAATATCTATCCTGAAAGACAGAAGAGCCTGTATCTAGAGCAACATAGTCTGTTATTTGTTTAGCTATGAACCAAAGGGGTATATTTGTAGAAGATCAAAGAGAAGCAGTATCTTGTCCTTTCTGATTGCAATTTGCATTAAGGGATACTGGGGTTTGGACAGGGAATTTTTCCTGCAAACAAGACTTGTACTCAGTTTCTCCATTCTTCTGGCAGATCCAGGTAGCTGTTTTAGAAAAGCACAGGGGGAAAGGAGGGGGAGAAGAGAAAGAGAGGAATGATTTTTAAGGGTAGTCACATCATAGGCATCAAATGTTTGACAGGTAATGTGCATGATGACTGCATAAACTGCCATATGATCAATCCAGCTGTGCAAAATACGTGGTGATAGGTAAAAATACTGTCACTCGCCAAATTTGCTTTCAACCTCAACTGCATGTGGTCCAAAATATGCCTCAATTTATGATAATTTTTTTTTATAACCTTAGAGACACAAAGCTCTGCAAAGGAGTTGTTGCTTATGAGATATTTTATAAAACCAGCACAACAGCAGGGAAAGAGCCCAACAGTAGTAGGTGATACATAATGCTTGTGAAAAAGTATAATCTTTTCCTCTTGATGACATTTGAAAAATTCACGTATCGCTTCTCAATGAACATATCTGAAACCAATACTGAGGGAGCAGGAGTGGGGGAAGGAGACACAGAGAGAATCTCTGATTAGCACATCCTACAGAAGAATGAACCAACTAGTAATTATCTCCTCTAAGGATTAGATCTTACTGGAAAATTCTCACAAATAGGTGATGCATTACCACCAACTCAGAACTCTCCACTTTGATTCACAATGAGCACAAGAGGATTTGAAAAAAGCAGTGAAACAGAGAAAGAAAAAGTGCTGTTGAGTGACTTTAAAACCACATCTCACGACAGTAACAACAGTACTTGGTAAGTTTTGTAAGAGTTACAACTTTTGAAGAGTGTACTGAACAGCATGGGGTAGAAGGATAGGAAAGGACAGTTCAGTTATGAGACATGTTCTCATTCTGCTCTTAGACCCACAGATACCAGGCTAGCAGGATATGTGACAACACTGAGAGTAACCTTAAAAAAAATAAATTTAAAAAGTGTCAAACTGCAAAGAGGAAACCAAAAGCAAACCAAACTGAAAAGCCAAAACCACGACCTCAAAACCAGAGGAACTGCACAGGATGGAGGTGTTGCCACCAGGTAGGGAAATCTAAGCTACTGATCTCAAAACAATTTGTGAAACATTCTTATAAGGAAGCAATACAGAAATTTCCTTCCAAGAAAGGCAAAGACAGTCTAAGTTTTCATTATGTTTCTGGCAGATTCAAGTCACACCAAGCCAACAGATGGCATAACAAACAAACAAAAAACCACCAAAACTAGTAACAAACATTATCACATAAAACCCAAGACATTCTCAAACACCCCAGTTTTCCCATCTTCCTCTCAGAGCACCTATATTAAACATCTCACAAATCTAAGAAAATTAGTAGATTAATGCTCTTCATTTAGTACAGAATGTTTTTCTTCCTTTTTTCCAACAGTTTGTCCAAGACTTGGATGCATTACTCATTTAACTACACAAACAGCAGAGAAATAAGAATACTCACGTCCTAGAATAATTTCTACCATGTGATGCTAACAACCAAATTTTTTAGCAGTGCAGCAACAGAAAATTTGGAAAACGTGTCGGACTTTAAATGATGCCAAATACCACTGAAAACAGTTATGAGCCCACTTTCTGTTATTTCTATTAAGTGTATATTCATTCTGTAACATAATTACCATCTGGAGAATTCAGAGACTTACACTTATAATTTTATATCTTGCATGGGATCATTTAAAGGAACTACCAGACAAAAATACAAACGAAATGTTTCTTCTATTTTCAATCACCCTCCGAAAAACTAACAAATTATGCACAGTATGGCAGTAAAGAAATTAGAATGAATGCATAAACTAAGTCCCTTCTGTAAGAGTGATTCAAGTAAATATGAATACAGGTTAAATACTGTCAATGCTGCACATACTGAGAATTTCTTTCTACACTACAGAAATACACATACAGACTAACAGTTAAATTGAATGGTTTTCACACAGATGAAAATACCACTACTACAACAACAGGACAAAACACGAGCTTTGAAAAAGGAAAACAAGGACAAAACTAACACTGACAAAGAAAGGCATAAGATGAAAAATACCAGGTTAGATCTTGCAGTGTAGTATATGTCTTCTGAATTGTCCAAAAAATCGCTACTGTCAGGCTGTTCATTAGATAGAGATCAAGAAAAGCGAGTTATTTACATTGTGACTGAAAGCCAGGTGCACATAAAGGTAAATTTCTTGCTAAAAAAAAAAAAAAAGATACTGTTAGTTGAAACTCAAAACCATGTTAAGACAGTTCTCGGGATGGGGGCAAAACACAGCTGAGGGAATGGTCACATTACCAAACACCAAAATGATGAATTACTGTTCATCAGCTGCGCTGTGGTAACGTGTGACAAACTGTCCCAGCAAGAGTCCAGTTCAGTGCAGCACTGACAATTACTCCTCATGCTGCAGGGGCCCAGTCCTCAGTGCACTCACACACATAAGAAACTGAGTGTAAGTTTAAACATGCTTAGTGAGACAGAATCAAAAGCATCAGAACTGGTTTAATGAAAACAGATCCCCACTGTTACTGCTGGAGGAAGACACAGGCATCTCTTGCTCCCACTTCCATTTCCAAGACTTTCTCTGCCAGAGCAGGTAGATTGTAAGAAATTTCTCCCACAGACTGGTTTGTGCTGAGGCTCTTTGCTAAAGCATCCATTCTTTGCATAGGTCGCTTGTTTGCAATCTGCCATGCCAATTTAAAATGTCCACTGGTTCTACAGCTGATCTGTACCTGTATGCTTTTAATTTGGTCTCTGGACCCAACATCATTATTTTTGAAATCACAGATCTGTTTTATCTGGGAAGAACATATCATGTCTGCATGCTTCTTTCTGGCATAAGGTGCAGAGCAGTTAATTTTCCTCTTCAGAAAGATCCAAACAGTTATAGATATTCCCTACAGACAGGGAGATGAGGCAAGTTCTTTGGACAGGTTTCAAATATGCAACATCTGACCAGAACAGACAACACTAACATATTTTCTTATCAGCAGAATTAATCTGGATGGTTCAAGTCCCTTCACAAAGAAGCAAGGGCTTCTGAGATTCCAAAGTGCAAAGGTCCTGACTGCTAACACGCAGTGTAGGAAAAGGCTCGGATCCCTCTCTTCCAACAACACCTGTCAAAGAAGTGCTCTCAAAAGCTGTGCTTTAATCCCCTTAGAAAATCTCTCTCCAGTTTAGCAACTCAAGTTCCTAAGGCGCAATAAAAGCACCACTGCCACATGGAGTTATCCATTATGGCTTGTATATTCAGCAACCAATAAAAAGAAAGAAATGGGAAAAGTATTTTTAAAACTTCAGCCTCTCCACTAACATTCTTTTGCAATTATGATTCTGTGTGTGTATAAATAAAATTCTTAATGAACAAAAGCATGGTAATTTCAACAATACAATGCTTCCAATTGTATTTTCTTTACAATCCAGACCATGCAACAGGGAAGCAAAGACAGGTTAACTTGGAATCAGCTCAAAAATAATTTTGAGTTAAATGATGGGTTTAGGGTAGAAGCACTGCCTTCATTACCATATTTAATAAAAACTTACATAACCAGGGCTCCTAAACAATGCTGTTATGCAGTTATGTCAGGGTCTAAGTAACACATCTGAAATACTTGTTTAAATCCCATGTGTGACTTGCTAAGTTGTTCTCCTCCATCTCAAACAGGCACCAGAAACTGAGGCTCCCTGTCCAGCCAGTTCTGAGGACGAGCAAGATTAAATACAACCTCATACACCCAGAGTCTGCTGACCCACTACCAAAGGGCAAAGCACTTGGAAGGATTATTTCAGTACAACTAAAGAGCACCACAAGGAAGTCTGTGTCAGAAATCCGACTCACATGTGGTTTGTAAACTACAGAAGTACATTCCTAAGTACACACCCTTCCAAAAACCAACTCAGAGCAAAGCCAGTGTCCCTCCCACCTATTTACTAAGCCAACTTTTTCTCCTTAACACCTGCCTTAGAAAAACAAAGAGAACACACAAGTCTGCAGTGAGGAAGCAAAGGAGTGTCTTTTCGTCCAGGAATGTGAAGAAACTGCCCAAGTGCACAAATGTGGAAAGCAACAGTCTCCAGAGAAGAGAGGAAGCTACTGCAATTGTGTGTGACACAGCACAGACACCTCTTCCCTCACAGCCTGAGTTCTCACACCCCTTGTACTGATGGGTCCACAGGAAGAAATCATTGGCAATACACCTTGACAGAAAGTACCAGCTGCCAGACTCAGCATGGCTCAGCTGAGATGCAGGGCCACAGAAGGATTTTTCAGAGAGGAAATTCTTTTAAAATGCATTGTACCTCTCCCCCAAGCTCTCAATTTTATTATTTCCATTGTCAATACAAGAACGAGGGAGAGAAACAGCTGAGTACACACAGGAATTCTACAATTAATAAAACAACTCTGTAAATAAAGGGAATGATATACTGGGCAGTGAGGTATAAAGGATAGAGGAAACCTGCAACACGGAGGGCTGTTGCTTAGCACATACACCACACCTGGCAGAAACCACAAATACGGAGGTTTGCCACATACAGTCAGTGTAATGGCACCAAAAAACCACTGTTACAACTTGTCAGTAAAATCACTAATGAGTTCAGTTAGTGACTAACAAGGAGGCATGCTACACATCTTGGATTCCTGCTCCTCCACAGATACTTTTAGGGAATAATGTGTAGTGCATAGCCCATGCTGCTTGTTACTCACAAATTCATGATGTGGCTCTGTCTCTTTCCTCAAGGGTGGATCAAACTTTACTTGACCAACTAAAGGGGAGAAAATAAAAACAAGAAGTTGGACTGTAGTTAGACAAAGACTTAGCTCCAAAGGTTAACAAAAAAGAAAAATTCAGTTTAATGAGTGTATCATATCCCCACTGACAGAAACTTGTGACACATGGACATACCAAACTTGTGCCTGCTAGAAACTAATGGGCACAGAAAATACTCTTTTATCACAAAGGCAACCCAATCACCATCTACCTCACCTACTCATTAGAAGGAACAGGAAAACCACTGAGCAAATAGGGCACTGAAGTGTCCTGTTTAGAGGTGCAACACAGCTGTAATTTTTAGAAAAAAACTATCCATGGTGTGAATTCACTGTTGGATCTGTTCTCCTGGGAGACTCACTAGCACTAAAGAGTGCTGAATGATATTTGGAGTGACTTAACCACAACAACTCTTTGGCAGGACTTCTTGAACACTCCTACTCTCAATTTTACCTTAAGAAAGGAAAGACAGCTAAAGCTCTAAATACTGCTCTGATTTAACTCAAGAAAAATAATTACTACAACTAGGGGGATGGAGTCTGCTTTTAATAGCCAGTGATCAACCTCCTCCCTTTCTGACCTCTATGTGATTGTTTCAATTCAAAAGCAAATCCAAGATACTAAATTACGGAATAAAAAATAATCCTTTGCCATTCTGTTACCCAGCTGAATCTGGCACTGGTCTGAATATCCCTGCTGGAGTAACACATGAAACTATGCCAATCAGCTCTCAGAAGAGCTCAGGCTGTGTCTTGTTCAATTAAGATGAAGCAATAATGATCTTTGCTGTAGCACTGGCAAGAGGTGTATCCAAATATTTTACAGAACCTATATCCTTAAGGGAAAGAGACTAAGGTTTATTTTCCCATGCAACATTAAAAATGCTTCTATAGATGTCAGATACCCAAAATAACAGCTGAAATAATATCAATGATTAAATACATCATATTGTCACATTACACGTGCTTACAGTTTATTTCGGAGCGTGTCTTTTCTTCTCTCCCATTTCTACTTGTTGAATGAATTCTGTGAGGCACAACAAGAGGCTAGAAGTGAAAAATAAAATATTTTAATACCAAAACATACTCACTTGAAACCCTGTAGTGTGTAACAGTTTTTAGCAGGCTTCTTTAGCATAATATAAAAAAAAAGAAATCAAGTGAAAGCTAAATGTAAAGATTGCACACAATTTTTAATATGTTAAAGTTAAAATTATTTGGAGACATTTTAACTGTTGAGTGCCTTCAATATAAGGGGTTTTAGAACACTGCATTTGAGCAAATAAAGCTAATGCTGGCCAGCATTTGTCTTTGCTAACATAGCATTTCCTTTTTTGACCATTCACTTTAAGGCTATTGGTAGTTTTTAAAATAAGCAGTAAGACTAAATCTGACCTACTGGCAGATTTCATTCCATTAGATACCGAAATCACTTTCTCAGCTTCTAACTTAAACTGATTCCTAAAATGTAATCAGCTATGTTATTTAAGCAGATGAGAAACCTGCCTGAGGTTTTCAAAGCTGAATAGAAAGTACTCCTGGTACTCCTGTGCTGTGTGGCAAGAGAGATAGCAAAATTTCTACAAATTCACCTTCATATTTATATTCCACTTCTATTTTTTCCCTGAATTTCCATTTACTTCTCTACAGGATGAAGTATTCTGTGCTTTAAGACCTGGCTTTCTTTTTTTCCCTCTGTTGGATTTTCTCTCTTCTTTCTACATGCACCACTGCAAGTTCTCATAGAAATGTGGGGGCATTGTCCACCCTTGTTCACTGCCTCAGGGTCCATGGTGAGCATCTTTGCATGTGAATCACCCTTCTGTATGCTTTTGTTACTAATATTGTTGTTGCTGTACTATCACAGAGTCATGAATAGCTCAGAAACCATTTATTCCTCAAATACTACCTGAAAACATGATTTCCCTTCTCTCTTTTTCCTCACACACTACTTTCTTGCTTCCTATTAGGATCCAACACACACACGTGCTGTTTCACCTCCCATTTTTGTTCACTTTGCTCTTCCTCAAAACTGGAGAGGCTTACAGATTGTGGGTGTGTATTTTCTCCCACATATCTCACCAGCAGTTTTTTTGTTTCTCACAGCTTCTGTGGACCTTTCCCTTCCACAGTTCCATTTTGTCTATTGTGCACTCTTTGGGCTTTGAAAATGGTTTGCTACAGCATGTCAAGGTTTGATCTGATACTACATGCTGAAAGGTTGCTCATTTATAATCTTTTATGAAGAGGCACTGCCTGGTTGTGTATGATGTGTGTGCATCTGTAATGCCAGCACCAGGAGCCCAGCTGGAGCAGGGGTAGGAGGTATTTTCACCTTTGCAGCAATACTGTGTCAGCACTTGCACCCTGACACAGATGTCTGTGTTGCACTACAGACAGAGCCTGTCCTCCTGTCACCTTCTCCGTGACCACAAAATTACATTCAGGATCAAATCTTCATCTCTCAGTCATGAGGACAAAGTCCTCAAATCACCTTGAAATACCTGCACTGACACAAACAGGCTGACACAAATACCTGACATCTGAGCTGTGCAGAAGGACAAAGGAGTGTAGGTTAACTTCCTGACACAAATGCCATTTGGGCACAATTTCCACCATGGCACAGATCTCAAAAGTGATCTTATCCCCAAAACTTGCAGTGTGCTACACATAAAACATGAGCACTTTCTTCTTTGCCACCTTTTCAGCTAATATCACATCCATCCTGAGAATTACTGTCACAGAAATGGAGAGAACAGGCAATTGTCAACATTTTCTAAGTCCAGAATCCCAACCAGAGATCCTGTCCATGACTGAA
The DNA here is from genome assembly GCA_013399195.1 of Dicrurus megarhynchus. Taxonomy (NCBI): domain Eukaryota; kingdom Metazoa; phylum Chordata; class Aves; order Passeriformes; family Dicruridae; genus Dicrurus; species Dicrurus megarhynchus. The sequence continues at coordinate 738,296 of VXAD01012330.1, forward strand.
TGGGAAATTAAGTGAAGCCCTCCATTAGCTGGGGTAGGGAAAAATACTGGAAACATCAGTTTCAGATACTGTTGCCACACGAATAACAACTGCATGAACAGGAGAACCTTTTTGATCACACCCAAATGATGCCATCATGGTTTTTTGTTTTCCCACATTAAACACCTCACCTTTGAGTTTAGAATGATTTAAAGAAGTAGTATGGTACTCTCCAGAGCAGTGGAAAATTCAGATCACTTCTCAGCTCTGCAGACTATTCAAGCAGTAACAGATTGCATCCCCCTAAAAGCAGCACAGGCCAAGTGAAGACCTGTCACCACTGTCAGTGGGCAGCATACTTGCTTTCAAAGACCACAGACAGAAAAGCTCTCTAGTCTCCAAAAAACAAAAAGCACCCCATCAAAAAAACTCAAAACATTACCACCACCACCACAAAAAAATCCATAGCTCTAAACAAACTGGGGAGTAGGTCTGAGGCTCTAGATTCTCAACGGTGTTTTTGTACTGCGTTATGTTGTACCACGTTTTATCACTTCTCGTGATTTTTGATGGATGCATTCAGGCAACTGTGACAAGTACAGGACTGGCCAATCCCTAAATTAACATCTCCAGCTGCCTCTGTGAGCAGGCAAGTTTTAGAGCAAGTTAAATTGTGCGTAACAGAAGCACATACACTTCTTATTCCACTCATTTTATTATAGGAAAGACCACAATGCCAATGACTGCTTTGCCTTGGTGAGATTCTTCATCTGAACTACAAAACTTGCTCAGCTTCTCCCCAGACAAGGCACAGTTTTTGCTCCTGATACCACACTTCATTATGGGATAATTGATGAGCCATACAGTAGACAACAGAAGAGCCTTCTTAATGCTAAGTCACAAGGGACATGTGAGAGTGAACACTATTTTGTAAGCTACCAGTAACTATCAATAAAATGCAGACTGGGACTCCGTGCAAGAAGAGAAGAGAAAGTCTCCACCTGAGCAGCCCAAAATGAAGGTCAAGAGTCCTGCTGAAAAGATACACCAGTGACACAGGGGAATGGTACATGGTTTCAGCACAATCTCCCAGGAAAGCCTGGGAGGGAAGCCTCACAGAGCTGAGCAGTTCACTCATGGGAAGCACACGTGGGACCTTTCTTCTTACAGCAGCTCGTGAAAGCTTTGGTTTTCTGCTTTCCACAGAAACACCACTTAAAGGGCCTCAGAGCTCTCACTCATCACTGAGCAGAGAGAACTAAAGGACACTAAAGAGCTTATGGTGAGAAGATCCAAGTTACTCAGTGCTGATTTCATCAGGAATCAGACACCTTTCTCTTAAGTGACCTGAAAGCCAACCACATTAAGGGATTTATTGCATTTGACTTCTTAAATTTTTTTAGTCAGAAAAATCTATTAAATGTGCTCCACTGTGTGCATTTGCTTCTACAAGTATTGACTATTATTCCATCCTTATGCCTTCATCTCTTTCCCTCTCTTTTGGAAAATATGTAAGCACTGCATTCCATAACACAAAAAATTATCTATTTCACTTTGGCTTCTTTCCACACTTTTTATTTTAGCTTTTAAGATAGACTTGGTGCAAATCAACTTGTCTTTGCTGTTCAAGGGGGTAAAAGTTCATTTAACTTGTAAAATCTGAAAATTAGTCTCTTAAATTAGTTGCCTCTTTTAAGCTTCTTTTCCTTTGAAGCCATTTTTAGACTAGTTTACCCATTCAAAAGCACCCAAAAAATGTAATTCAAGAATCAGTGGCATTTGTGTTAAAAGCATTATATTTTTTCTTCAAAAAAAAGGCCACCAGTTAGGGAACTGTAAACATTGGGGAAGTATCCGCTAACATGCAGTAAAGTATGAAGACAGGATGAAGTAACAGAATATCTGTTTTCTCTTATTTATTAAACACTTCAGTCCTGTGCTGTTTATCATCTTACATAAGCAGGCTACTTTTTCCCAGCTGTTTGAGCAGAAAATCAGAAACTCCTTGACAAAACTGTAAGTGAAATAAAGTTTCAGAGTATTCTAAGATGGGAAAACACAATCTGCAAAAAACACACATCAAACCACTTGACAAAAACATTACAGGATCATTCTTTCCTACATAGGTATAAAATCATTTTTATGAATGCTTTCTTTGCAGATGGAAACATAACTCCATAAGGAAACATACAGCAGAATGCATGAAAGAATTCAGGACTGGAGAAGCAGACCACATATACTGTTCCAAACTGTTGAAGAACAAAATTTTGAAGTATTTAAATCTCTTTCTCTTTGAGCTTCCCTTTCCAAAAATATAATGATTTTTGGTAAGTTGCCTGTATGTGTGACAGAGCAGCACTACCAAAAGTAAAAGCAACCCAGATCACAAAAAAATCCTGGGGCTCAATACATCACAATCCTTTAGTTTTGCTGGACAAAAATCCTTAATCTGAATCTATGACTAAAACATATTCCTACCTCAGGATCATCATCATCAAAATCATGGTAAGTGGAATGATCAGGATTATTCATTTTATCCAGAAGTTCAATGGCAAGACTTCGATTTAATGGCTGGGTAACAAAGGGATGCTGAAAAACAGAGGGAAACAGAGATTGAAATTCCAGCCGCTCACATTAAGCATATTTTAATGTTATAACTTTTAAAAAAACCCTCATACATAAATTTATACCTGTAGCAACTTTTCAGCTGTAGGTCTTTTTTTAGGATTTTTTGTAAGTGCCATTTTCACAAAATGATGGAAACTATTGGACCTGTAAAACAAAGTGCTAAACATTAAAATCAATTTCCCAGTAAAGTGCATTCACCAATTACTGAAACAGAAAAGTACTTACCATTTCATTTTGTCCTTTAATTTAGGAGGCTGGAAGTTGCTTTTTGTCATTAGAAAAAGTGCTCTGAAAAAAAAGAACAACAGCATTTCTGTGGTTATGCTGCAATAGATACATGAGATAAATTATTAAACACTTTATTTAATAGGCAGGAAGAAGCCCAAACAGTTAAAGAGACTCAACCAGGACATTATACACTTATGCACCAGGAGTTGTTACAATTTCTGTCCTGTTCACTCAGAACACTCACAGCTCAGTGCCCTTGTAGGACACCCAAAACCCACAAGCACACACAGCCATCTCTTCAAATGGATTATTTAATTAGCTGCATTTACCCACCAAGCTATAACCCCTTACTAACCTCATTGGATGTAGGTCAAACATTGGAGGCTGAAGTTCAGCAAGCTCTATTGCAGTTATTCCAACTGCCCACAGATCACAGAGCTGGTTATAGCCACCTTTCCTTTCTACCGCAGCTACTTCTGGTGCCATCCTAAATGGCAGAAGACATTTTTAGGTAAACGTCTCACCATAAATCAAACATTCTTCTGTACACATGAGTTTAGTATTCTCTTCCTTAATGCTCTCAATCTGTAAGGTCACAGTATATATAGATACACACTCATAAGTGTGTGTGTAAAAAGTTATGCAATGTACACCTGAAGTTTCCCTCAGTCGTCATCTAGTAACTAAAAGGCAGTTTCTAAAATGGTCATTTAGGAGTAAGTGGATGAAATCAATCTGTCTCAGACTAAATACTACTCAGCAACCACAGAGCCTGAAGCATAATTATTCAACTACAATAAAATCCGCATAATATCCAAATTTACATATTGCCTAGAAAGTGATCCACTGACTTAGAAGAAAAGAATTCTAACAAGAGAAGTAATAAAACATCGGCTTTCTTGTATCCTGAAAGCACGAGACTCACTGTCACCTCTGTATAGAGCACTCCTTGTTTGTAAAGTCTGTCTCACTCATGTCAGGTGACCTCTTTTAAGTCAACAAAGTGGTTTCACATTCTCAGGTGGCAAAAATGAACAAACATAACTGGCACATAAACAGGAATACCTAAAGGAAATGATTCACTTGGAATTGTCACGTGTTTTGAACGGCCAGAGCAAATTATGAATTTGATTGTCCTATGTAGCCCTGCAAGGTGGCCAACATGTTAGTATTTCTTAGCTTTGAGCTTTATCAGTCCAGATCACCTGAAAAGTAGCACCAAATAACTCAATAAATGTAACACAGACAAAGTCACTTAGAGAGTGCTCCAGTAAATCAGCAAGCAGCATCTCAGCTGATGCATTATTCAAATACAGGTATCCTGTGGTCACAGCACCAAGCCTGCCAGAGCTCAGAAACTGTTTGGACAATGCTCTCAGGCACGTGGTGTGACACTTGGGCATGTCCTGTGCAGGGCCAAGAGCTGGACTCAATGACCCTTGTGGGTCCCTTCCAGTCCTTATCTGTAGATCTGAAAACATCAGCAGGTTTGGTGGTAGAACTTACTTCAAGTCTGCATATCTAAACTGTATTTAGATACGTTTTTTTCCAGAGTTCATTAAAAATCCCAATCATTCTAAATCGAAAAGGAGGGAGTTACCACAAGAGAGGGGGAACATGGGTTAAACATTTAAATAGGAGGGTTACTAGCACTGCAGCTCACTTGCCCTGAGACACATCTAGATCTAATGACCACTAAAAACCTTCACATGGCCTGTTTCAACTAAATTTTCTTCTCTGCAATCTCAAAAATTTTGCTTCCTAACTTCTGCTCTCAATCTCTCAGAAGCTTTGCAAAGAACTGATGCTTTTTGTCAGCATTTAACCTATGTAATGCTTTCGAAGTTATTATTTAAGGTTATTTGAGAAGCCTGGCACAATTTGAAAGTTACAGGCAAGGACTGAGGTCACCCAGACACCTTGGGAAAGAGACACAAACCAATCACACAATCATGACTGATGGGTGTTTGTGTTATTCTGAAAGGGAAGTGAAGACTTGCTGTGAAGAAGAATGCTAAAAATACTGTGCTTGGCTATTTCAAGTCAGTACTTGAACATAGGGGTTTTTTCATTATATATATTTTTATCTTGCACCTACTATGCTGTCAGACTACAGAATTTTAATATCTGTCTGTGAAATATACAACAGAAGTGCTATTCTACAGTGGAGAATGTGTCTCATTTACTTCAAGGTGAAAAGGAACAACCACTTCCAGCAGGAAAAGGATAAAATGAAAGACAGAACTTCAGATAAGAAAAATTATACACCCTAGTTTAATGGGGGAAGAATAGAGATGAAGTACAGATAGAACTGGATCACAATTCCACCAGTTTAAGTAAATAAGGGAAAAATGGCTTAGAGAAACAGTTCACAAGTGGCAAAAGTCTGTGGATCTGTAAAGACAAATGAAACTCATCAAATGAAAAGTTGTAGAAAAGCTGTATCTAGGTTGCAGGGGAAGAAACATAAAACCTCAAAACGGAAAATCAGGGAATAAAAGAAATATTTAAGATCAAAGTTAAAAACAAGCAAAATGCTGCTAGTTTTTAAGTTTTACTAAATTAAGATAAATTAGTCAATGGTGATGGCATTACCTAGACTTTTAACTTTTCAGAGCATTAAAGCCTTTTCTCTGACACTCAGCTAGTTCAGGATTTGGAATAAGTTACACACATATGATCACCAGAAAGTCTGACACAGCCTTTAGTGGTTAGTCTACCCAGGAAGTGACAGAGCATGCTTTTGTCACAATTTTTCAACAGTACTATATGTGTTACCATTATATTAATGGTCAAGTAAAACACAGTTACCAATATGGGGTGCCAATGAATGATTTCCTTTTGGCAATTGTAGCTGTTATCTGTGCAGATACTCCAAAATCAGCTATTTAAAAAAAAAAAGCAAAAACAAAATGACAGTTAACAAGTGATTTGATGTAACTAATTGTTAATGAACACAAGTTTGGTTTCCCCACTGTTAAGAGGTTCTTAAATATACTGGAAATATTTAACAAAAAAATAAATAACAAAAGCAAATAATAGAAACTTGGTGTATCTCAGATACCATTGGTCAGCTCCCCTCAGTCACCTGCCAAACATGCACACAAATGTCCCTCATCCACACAAGGAAGAGCAGGCTGGCACAGAAGACCTAACAGGTACGTGCAGTGTTTTAATATGATAAACCACCTCATTTTGTGTTACCAAAGAGATTCTCTCAGATAAACTTTCAAGGTACATTTCATATTTAAGGACTCTGGATGGTAGATTTTATTAAAAATTTATAAAACCCTGTGATTCGACTTTAACTTTTCCCTCACAATATCAGGTCTTTTACCTCACTGTTCCAAAATTACTGCAACTCATCCTCAGATACTAACTGGATGGTTTAATTAGATACTACCAGCAAGAGAAAAAGAATTCTGGTATTCACTAATTCCTTACATGAACCATCACCCCATTAAACAAAACTGAGCATGCTGCTTCTTAGAGCATGTAGAAACATTAATTTTTAAGCACTAAGATGTATTAACTCACCTAATTTTACATGTCCATTATCCGTTAAAAGAATGTTTGCTCCCTTTAAAACAGAAAAGTTTACTTGAATTAAAACATGCCAATTCCTCCAAAACCACCTTAAAAAAGGAAATATGTGAGATCTTACAGCAAATTAGGGGCCAAAGACAAAGCAAGGATTGGGTTCAATAAACCTGCAGCCTTATCAAGGAAATGTCTGTGAAATTAGCAAGCTGCCATTCTGTTATTAAAAAAACTCCTTGGATATACAGTGTTTTTCATTAATTTTTAGTTTAGCCTATGGTACTACAGAGTTTGCATTGCACACAAAACCTCTGAATAAACAGCATTTGCCTGTGCTGATAAATTCTTACTTTTTTCTATTTACAATGACTCAAAGGAAACAGGAACTCAAAAGGTCAAAGTGGAAACAATTTCATTTTCTTTTCATAAGTAGGAGCTCATTTGTTCTTGTTTGAGAGCCATGCTTACAATTATAGCCTAAGGACCTGCCTAAATAATCAAGCATTTAGGAAAGCTACTTCTGTCCTTATGCAACAGAGATTCTCTTAGTGCTGGATTTGGAGAGGTCATTTTTGTGTGGCTGTGTGTACCACTCACCTCAGCTCAATAATCAAAATTCACCCAAAGCAGAGTGTTTGTATTACAAAATTACAAGATAAAAGGACTGAGAACAAACCCGATGTGAAGACTGAAACCAGGTACAGGTTGAGCTGAGTGAACTGGTGGAGCTGGCTAAACACAGCTCCAAATGTCAGCACTGCACTGCCCATCAGGTAGATGGAAAGGCAGCAGAGATGAACCTCCAAAAAGTGTGTTTTTGCAGATTATGGCTTTTCCCAGAGCAGGAAAAGTCAGGTCTGCAATAAGACACAGCTAACTTAGCCCATGTTGCACAAGTACAGTTAATGAGCTTGGCAAACAGTGTAACAGCCCTGCTTACACGCTCTTGACCTTGTTCACCTTTCAAGCTAACAGGACAGGTACTCTAAACATGTAACTTAGCTACTGAGAGAAGCAAACACAATTCAGCAGTCAGGCAATCTGCAGATGAAGGTAGTACTTTTCCATACTCATGAGAACAGCTTTATTTAAAAAAAAATTCCTCTCAATGTAAGCTCCGTAAGCATTTGTTATCAGCACAGTTCTGCTTAGAAAAAGTATCTGTGCACTGTATCCTTACAAGCATTCTATAAAGTATAATGGAAAACATTTACTTTTGGTGCCTGAAGTAATCTTTCATTCAGAAATTACTTTCATGATTGCTCAAAACCCAAATATTCTTCTGCAGCCATTGAGAACAACTTGGAATCAGGCTGCATGAAGGCAACTACAGTTGAAGCTGCTGGGGAAAAAAGAAACCAAAACCAGCCAAACCAGCAGCATGCAGCAGCACAAAAGAACACGATGATTCACTGTCAGATTTCCAGGAGGAAGTTTGCCAGGTTTGGAAGGGCTTCGGAAAGACTAGGCAGTAAAACTTCAGGAACAAAAAGTCATCAGGAAGCACCAGAAGGAAACTATAACAGAGTGTAAGAGTCTGAACAAGCCACTTTTGGTATAGCCTTGCTGAGATGGAGATTTAAGTAAGTCAGTACTAATAGCCTGATTTGCAGCACCCTCTCTATTTTTAGCATGCGAGGGAGGGGACAGAAGTAGTCTCCGAGAACCGCACAGAACAGCAGCCGCTGCCCTGCAATCTGCTCACCAAGATGCAAGAAGCCAAAGCAACAGCTCTGTGCACTAGCTGGTTCAAAGAGAAGGGTATATTGAGCTCCCTGGAAAAGCTATGGAAAGAGCAAACCTTTCTTTTGCACAGAGCACACACCCTGACAGCCATCTGAACACATACTGCTCTGGACACCAGCTGATGGCTAAATTTTACAGCACTGGTCCACATAAACAGTATGCGTGGCTCCAAGGAAAAGAACAAACTATGTCCTTGCATGTATTCTAAAGAAAGATTTTTCTTCCTTGGGCAGAAACTTTTATTTCATTCTAATAGATTAAAAACCCCTACGTATTCAGAAATATACTGAAAATTGATACGTAACAGTAAAGACCACTGGAGGTGATGTAGCCTATTTTAAAAGCACCAAAAACCCCTTCAGTTTTTACTTACCTTTATATCTCTGTGCATTTTTCCTTTACTGTGAAGATAATATAGTCCCTGAATAAAATATTTAAATAGTAATTTAGTCCAACATTTTTCATTTGACATACATTTCTTACTTAATTACCACATATATTTAGGATCCAATTCAATCATCTAAATGACTCACTGACTGAAGAACATTTTTACATTTCAGTGTAACCTGCTGTAAATTTGCAGATTCAATAGATGTAGCAGTATATCTAATATCTTTATATAAAGTAGCATACCTAAATATCTTTACATAAAGATATTCAGACATTTATCTAATATCTAAAACACAGGATAGATGGAAGTAATACCAGTCACCACACCTATTGGAAGAAGAGTATTCCCCAAACAAGTTTTCCTCTGGACATGGTAACTGTCACCTTTTTAGACCCAGCTAATTACTGGTAAATTGCCTAGGAGTCTTCTACTCAGCTTTACCAGTGGTCCAGTGATCTGACTGCTATCTCCTGCATCGTTATGTATTTCAATCAAGCCTAGAAACATGCTAGCAGGCAGTGCTTTGGGTCTACCACCACAGTTCAACTCTATTTCATGGATTTCTGTAAAAGCATTCAGCCTTATGGGTCTCAATGACAGTATCAAAACATTTTAAGACTCAACACAAGTTAGAAACTAAGTTCAAATTCTGGAAGAATTCTATAGAACCAAATTCCTGCATGACAAATCAGAGACCATGGCACTCTGGACACTCCGGCTTATCTCTAAAATTCTCTTCCAGGGTAACACGACGCACGAACACCTTCCTTGCTCTGTGACTGTGAGCCTCCACAAGGCTCTATGTTCATGGGAAATATCCATGTCAAGACTGGTATTTTTTTTGCCATTTCATGCAAGACATCGTGGAGTTGACTGCAAAATTTAAAGTGCTATTAATCAAAGCATCTACCAGACCACTGCAACAACTGGCATTAGGCAGAAGAGTCCCCTGTACACTCCTTAAATCTCTGGATGCTACTGGCACACGAAGCCCATTGACTCACACACTTTTACCACTGCTCTGGAAGAATCTGAAGTCACCATTTTCAAAACTGAATCTGAATGCCTGGAGACAGATACTTTAAAGGTCATATTTAAAAGATCCGTATTTTCAGAATCAAATCTCACTGATTCCAGCAAAATGGACAGCAAGTATTTTTTGAAAATGGAGGATTCAACGGGCTTCTAAATATGGAGACCTAATGTTAACTTCAGCATCCAAGTGAGACTCCAGATTCATGGACACTGGTGGCCAAATTAATGTTGGAGAAATTACTTCTATGGATAGACAACAGCCTATATTCTCAGACTTCTTACTCAGGAAAATGGTGATGCAATATAAGCTGCAACAAGACATCTGAAACCATATGTATTATAATTGGTCAGAGTATTATAAACATGTATTTACAGACAATTTAAAATACAGAAAAATGGGTCCATGAATAACATTTAGAAAATACATACAAAATAGCAAGTTTTTCTCTCACACACAGTTTATACATATTAACTAAGATATCTTCCCACACAAATAAATGGTTTCATAAATTCCATTCTAGACTACTCACTCCTCCATATCTGAGAAGATTATGGATTTGATTGATGGACTATCTGGTGGATAAGGAATTGCCTCAATGAGACAATATCCAGAGAGCAGTGGTAAACAAGCTCAATGTCCAGAGTGACAAGTGTCCCTCAGGGTTCCACACTAGACTGTTTAATATCTCCATCAATTAATTATACAGACAGTGGGATTGAGGGCATCCTCAGCAAACGTGCAGAGGTCCATAAGAAATATGGGGACCAACTTTTTAGCAGGGTCTGTTGTGACAGGACAAGGCGTAATGGTTCTCAAGTAGAGGAGGGGAGATTCAGATTAGAGATGAGGAATAATCCTCTTATCATTATTCTTTTATCTTACAAGGGTAGTGAAGCACTGGAACAGGCTGCAGACAGAGGTGGTAGATGCCCCATCCCTGGAAATATTCAAGGTCAGGTTGGACAGGGCTCTCAGCAACCTCACCTAGTTGAAGAGGTCCCTGCTTGTTGCAAGGGGGGGGTCTTTAAAGGCCTCCTTTAACCCAAACCATCCTGCAACTTTCTAAGAACCCTTTCGAAAGGGTTTAAAGACTCAAAACCCTTAACGCTCCCAAGATGTCACATAAGCCTGATCTGTAAGTAAAAAAAAACCCATGCCCTTTAAGGCAGAAGGCAGCAGTCTCTGGCTGAGAGATAGGGAGATGTAAGTGGCAACCAAGGGAGATAGCTTGGAACAGAGCTGTCTTGCAAGAGAGTTTGAGGCAGCAGGTCTCAACTGATGGCACCCAACAGGTTTGCATTCACTACAAGTGAAGAACTGCTCTCTCACATAGAAGCAAAACATCCAGGAAAAAAGCAGTTTCTGATTAAGCTTTACAGGTGTACTGAACCTGTAATTTATGAAAGAAAAATGAAAGCTACCCTATCCACAAGGAGAAGCTAATGACCTTACCTTCAACATCTCAAGCACATAGGCAATTTTTTTCTTATTGGCACAGATCAATTATTAGACTGAGTGTTTAGATATTCCTTCAAACATGCAGTAACTAATTTATACTGTAAATACAGATTAAGAAAACATGCTGCTTTCTCCCTATTAAAAACAAATGTAAAATTAACAGCAGAAAGATGACAAGAGTTTTCTTCAAATGATCCAGGGTAATTTGAGGTTATGCAATTAAACAAATTTCTAGGCTGTAATATGGGACCTTCTCAAAAGTCTGAGAAAAATGCTGTCATCCAATTACCACACTTCCATGGCATCACATGTTATTTGTAGCTTTTATTTTTAGCTTTTAATACTTCTACATTAAAAGACAACCACAAAAACCTGAGGACACACTACCTGTAGTGTTTCTCTGCTAACATAGGCAATCTGCTGCTCTGATAGTGGTCCAGTCACTGAAATGGAAAAGAAAAAAAATCTCAAAATCAGGTAAGATACTGCCCATTCCAAATTCACACCTCAATTACTTCCATTCACACAGCTAGGACTTTACATTACGAGTCTCTAAGTAAATGTGCTTAGTCTTTACCCCAGACTGAGCATCCCAAAGACCATCAAACATTTTCTGAAGTCAAAAATGTTCAGTCCCATTGGAATGGAAACTACTAATTCTTCTATATTTAAATCTCATAGTAATTAAGAGGAAAAAGAAGCACAAGTAATGATTTAAGCCTAACTCTTTTCCCTGAACAAACCCATTGTGTTCTTTTCTAGAGGGCTGGACTTTCAACTCAGTGACTCAGAGCTGCAGCCAACTCCATTCAGTCCTCTTTGAGCCCTGGGCACTTTTTTGTACCATTTGTGACCTGCTCTCTCCTTCCATCCTTCCCACTGCCTGAGAAGCTGCTCCCTCCAGCTTCTCAACCTTTCTCTGAAATCAGCTGTCAGCACTGCTGCTCCTGAGCCTGCCACACCAAGCACCTTCTCAAACTCCCCCTGGAAGCAGGTTCAGCAGTTTCCCAAGGGAAAGAGGAGTCTTTCTCTCCCTCAAGGGTCCAGCTTCACTCAAGTCTCTTAGAGGAAAACAATTAAATTCTGAACAAATACGCAAACCAAACAGTGAGCAGCAAGCAAGGAATGGTCTGTGACTCGTCCCCGTCACTGGACTTTGATCCTGAAATTAAAGGGGTTTAAGACTAGGAAATGCAGTCCTGACTGTAAGCTTTTCAGATTTTGCACAGAAAACAAAGAGAAGTTGGATGGAGTTTCTCAAAGGACACTGAAGGAGTAGGGAGTTAAGAATTAATCTAGATCAAAGAATCTAACTGCTTAGTTTCTACAATATTAGTATCATGCAACATATATCTTCAAAGTAAGTCTACCTCCAACTTCTCTTTTCTGAAAAAAAAGCTCCAAACCCACATAAAACTATATATATTGGCACCCACAGTAGGCGTATCTAGGCATCTGGTTTTGTTTTGAGAAATCTAATTCTGATTAACTTAAATGACTCAAGATTACAGAGGCCTATAGTTCAACTGGAATAAGACTCTTTAGAACACAATAAAGATCAGAAAAGAACCTTCCATTCTAACTACCAGCAGAGAAGCCAAAAATCAGCTGCAACGGGAAACCACTCCTGTGGACATCTGCTCAAGCATTTATATGGCATGAGCTCATTTCCTATTCTACAGGTGTTCCACAAAACAAAGCCTATTAAACACGATGCTTTTCTCAAAATTAGCAAGAGGTAAAGGATCATTAAGGCCACACTCAAATGACTACGCCAGGAGCATGGTGTGAACTTGTGAATTGGTGCTTCTTTTAATTGCACCCAAGGTAAATGTAAAAAGCTGCTTACGCACAAGAGACCCTCGCACGTAAAGTCTTCACAATTTCAAATACAGATGGATTTCCTCAATGGAAAATATCACCTGAGAACCACAAAGTCATCATTCACTTAGAGCACAATCCTTTCCTAAACAAGTCTTAATTCCAGGGCAATGAAGTCCTTCAAAACTGACTTTGTCTGTTGAAAAACAGCAAGCAGTTGACTGATCCTGCCTTTATCCAACAGATTCACAGATGGCCCTCGTTTCTTTGACTGCTCACTGCAGCCAGGCCTAAAGCAAATACAGAGACCACCTTTGCTTTTCACATGTCACACATCCAGCTTAAAAGAAACCTAAAAAAAATTTAAAAGATCCTCATGGAACTACTGGTACACAAACATCCAAACAATTTACAAAGGACAAGAGCATCCATGCTAATCAATCCATATACCTAGGTTGCTGAAGGAAGTGGTATAGATTACACTAAAACAAAGTTCAAAAGCTCAGAAACAAAATGGCTATGAAGCAAGATGGCACATCAAGACCTCAATTTTTTCTTTTTACAATACAATACTATCTAATTTTACAGCCTTTGAAAAGCAGTGATGGGTATATGAGTCCCTGAAGGATGGAAATACTTCTACTGCTAAAAAAAACCCCCACGAACTTTGTTTACAAAACCCAAACCAATTAAGTAAAAACATAAGCTAAAATTGACCTTCAATGAATTATTATGGATACTAAATTCAGGATTCCTCCTCTCCAATTAAAAAACCCTGCAATCATTTCAATTTTTGAAAATAAGCTGTACTTAGATTTTCAGGAATAAAGTCTTAACGTACCATGATAAATATCCTGTAGAGAGCCACCTCCACAGAACTCCATGCAAATCCATAGCTTGTCTCGTCTAAAGAGTGAACAAAACCATTCATTAGCTGTCAGATTCGCAGAGGACTTGTAAAAGATAAGTCAGAGGACTCAAACACTAAAAAGCACAACACAACATGCTCTGAATTACGAAAAGTACAAGTCAAATAATGAGTATAATTTAATCTTTATGTGACACTTCACTGTCTAAATAGTAACTAATGAAACAGTCAAAAATACTCTAATAAAGAAATAAAAACAGTATTAGTGAAACATTGACACTGATTTTTGTTGAAATACATTTTTCAGAGAATAGAGACAAAACAGATGTGGGTTCTTATTTCTTCCTCATTTTTACTTCTCCGCTTTTTTCAGAGCATAGGAGTTAACACAAACAAGAAATAAACACAAAACAAAAAGCCCCAGGGATCTCTCAACCAAATTTCTTTCACAGCAAATTAAGTGAAACTATAGTGCTTTAGTCAAAGCTAGGGAGAGCAGAGCCCATGCTGTGGGTAAGTGCCTGCTCAGATGAAGTCTTTTCCTTCAAAAATACCTATGGATATTTTTGGTGGCAGGGTCAGAAAGGAAGTTACTTAGTTCTCTTCCCTTACTAAGGGAATCAATTTAGTTTGATTCGCTGTACCTCCACAAAAGGTGCTTTCCAAAAATAGACAATGGGCTGAAGGATTCAAAGGTATCTTCTGTTGTGGCCATTAATTCTATTTTCACTCAGTAATTTTCATTGGTAAGACGTGTAGCCACAAAAAGGCACTGTGGAGAACAAAAAATCTGGGACTTGCCTAGTCATTCCTGGCCATCAAAATACATGGGAAAAAAAATCCCCTAAGCCCACCTTAGAGCAGACAATAACACAAGAGAACCAAAGGAAAGACTGATGGCTGTTTTGCAGCTTCCTGATGACCTGGTCTCGCATGTCTTGCATTCATAAGGCTCTGTTAGAACGGCTGAGACACATCTGTGGCAGTGTTTTTGCAAGGCAATGGTGGAAGTGCTGAGCTTGTCTCCTGAGCTGCAAATTGCAAGTATTTTCACCAGCAGGTGACAGCTAGAATAGCTGCTGCTCCAAGGAGAACTGTCTTGGATGTCCTCCCCTTTTACATCCAGAGTCCACATGGTCCTCAAAGCTATGTCCCAGCTGCTTCCTCCAGAGGTGGGAAAGGTATTGTCCAAGCATTACAGGAGTTTTACACAACAGAATTCCCTGGCTGTTAACTCCATACATTTCAAGGGGCCAATTAAAACCTTACTTAAAATAATATTAAAGCTTTCCACTGAAATAGCTGACCAAAGCCAGACACAGAAGCAGTGTGACAACCTGGGCAAGAAAACCAAATAAGAAAGAAGCACTGAAGAGACATCTCCAAGTTCCTTCTTTGCTCCCCACAATGATGCAGGACTCAGACAGGGACACTTTTGGGGACACTGGGCTCATGGGCCCATGTGGCTGCATCCTCTTTGATGCCAAAAGCAGCAGCAGTGTGGAAGTGGGAAGAAGCCAAAACCCTCCCAGCAGCCTTGGGACAGCAGCAGAGCACCCACAAAGTAAGAGACATGAAGCACTTAAGTGTTGTAAATTCTCACTTTTGCTTACTGGGCATTCACTTCCCAGTGTGCAAAAGCCCTATAGAAAACCAAAACAGAACATAAGAGGATCAGAAGAGATGACTACATTTCTTATTTTCTATGTAGCCTTTTATTACTATGCCTAAGCACTTTGAGACAGGTGAAGATCCCTGTAAGGCCCAACAGCAACAGCTGTACACAGTCATCTCTTTCTGCAGAACATATGGCCAGAGCAGCAAGCAAAACAGAGACAGGATCAACAGCACCATTTAGTGTCTGCAACTTAACACCCAGGCTAACAGGAAGGCAGAAATGTCACTGTCTGAAAAATCCCTATAAAACAGAAGAAATCCTTGGGGAACAATAGGCTGGTGAGTAGCAAGTAGAGGACAACGGTATTTTTCTTATTGTTCTTAGCACTGAAATATGCTTGGAAAACAAAAGGCCACACAACAAAAGGTCTCAAAGACAGTGACTTGATTGCCTAGACAAAAGAGAAGCACTCTGCCAAAGAAGGGGAGGGAACCAAGTAAGAGTGTAAGAGAGTGACAAAATATACAGCATATTTGCCAAATTTAATTCTGGGTCTCCAAAGGTGTACTTTAACAGTCTAAGACAAGAGAGAAACTTTTTCTTTAAAGAAAAAGCATCTCCAGCCTGAATATAGAAGAGGCAGTGTTTCAATATAAAAATGTTAAAGAAGGTTGAGTGCAACAATAGTAGTTGTGCACTAACTGTTTTCACATGAAAATTTTAAAAAACATCAGAAACAGCTTTTTATTAGTTATACTAAGCAATCTGTTCCCACTATGACTGGTTAAAAGAAGTAGCTGGTAAGACAACTGAATACATTTGTCAATGTTTCTACAATGCAAATAACCTCACCTCCAGAAACAAACACAAAATCTTCACATTCTGGTCAGAAGTTCACATGTTGGAAAAAACAGACATTCTACTGAAACAGATTTAAAAGATACTATATACACAGACTCTTCATACTTGTCATACTTCTGCTTAATTTTCCACTTATGTATTAAATTCAAAGCTTTTAAGCATCAACTCATTTGCAAGGAAACATGACTACGTGGTCACTGAACAATTTTGCTGGAAGAAAGATTATTTAGAGAGAGACACTGTAAACAGAACAGATTTGAAGGTGAACGAAAAAAATACACAAGTGGGTAATACTTGGTAAATCATATTTTGCCTATGTCACCTTATAGATTTGTCCTTTACAAGGGGACAGGGACACATTTTTAAGTGAGAAAAAGAAACAAACTGTACCTGAGATAGCTGCCAAAATAAGCAACAATGTTCGGATGTTTACAGTCTTTCATCATAATGATTTCCTGCTGCACAACAGCAAAATCTTCTCCTGAAATGCAGTAGAACAAGTATTTTCATTGGCCTGGGTTATACTCACATCCTAACTTTCAGCAAATGTTTATAAAATAAACATTCTTAGTAATTAAGACTAATTATCTGCAAGTTTCACAGACATAAATCAGCTGTAAATCGCTATTTATCAGCAAGGGCCTAGCTATAACTAACTATATTCTTCAGTTTCATTCTGGGACACATGGACCTCACATCTGCTGACAGCTCTTACAATAATGGCCACAGCTCTTTTCAAAGTCCTTATTTTCCCTGAGACCCTACTGTGTCCATCTGCGTAAGCCCTGCCAATAGCCTGGCTTCTTAAAAACACAACAAAACTTTGTTATTTTTGGCCACATGCCCATACTCATTAGCTCATCTTCCTAAGCAAAAAAACCCCAAAACCGGTCACTAGTAGGCTGCTGCTGCAACATTTCAGCAGACCCCACAAGAATGTATATTTATGGACTGTAGTAATTCACATCCAGAAAACACTGACACAGGCGTGGCATTTACCTGAATCTCACCATTTGGTACCATGGTTGTCCCAGTCTTTCTATTAAAGGTTCTTACCAGATGTGTACACTGAGAAAATCACATGTGAAACTGAAAACACAACTGAGATGTTTTTCTTCTGGGAACGTTTTAAGCTTCTCCCAGTACATTAACATACTGATGGCCTATCCATTCCGTTATTTATAACCAGAAATATGATATTCCCATGTTTTTCATTTAACTGACAGCAAATTTCAAACCATGAGCTGCAAGTTAACATCTATCTTTAGCGTGTTGCTGATGGCTTCCTGTCTCCTGGCTAGACTTTTAAACACGCAGACACTAAAGAACAGAGAAATTATTTTCACATCTGGACCACCACGACAGGACACAATTCCTCCGGTATGTGACCGGCATTTTCACTGCATTCAAAATAAAAGTAGTGTAAGCTTTAAAGCACCTCCCTAAACACTGTTAGCCCTGAGTCTGCACGTTCTACCCCAATCTGCAAAACTTTCAAAACAGGGCAGCTGAAGCCTATTCTCTGAGCACCACTCAGGTGTCTAAAAGCTGCTAAAAATATTTAAGTGTAAGATGCCAATTGTTCAGCATGGGGTAAGTTACCCCAGCTGCAGGGCATCCCCAGGCTCTGCCCACAGCACAGTTCTCATGCTCAGCTTAGCTGGACTGATAATCCACATCATGCACAGCCAAGGACTCCAGCAATGGGAACTGACATGAAAAAAACAAAGAAGCAGAACTAGACAGGAGCATCTGAGATCACATTTTCAGTGTGAGGAAAAGTGTGATGAACACACGCTTTTTGAACTACCTAGTAACACACTGTCCTGTCTTGAACTTCTAAATGTGCGTGTACTGTGAAAACACAACATTTCTAACCACTTCCAGAACTGTAAGGGAAAAGAAATGGAAAAAACTATTACCTTCTTTCCCTTAAGGATCAAACCAGGTAGTTAAGATATTACACACACACCCCCCCAACATTAAATCTGGAAATGGAACACCAACAGTCAGAAGTTAAACAAAAAGTCTGGATGTTTTACTTCCCAGATTAGTCCTATTCAACAGGCCTACTCTTATTAATAGAACAGACTTTGCAGACTGAGAACTGATCTGCAAGGCACATATGCTTTGTGAAATCACCACAGAAGCACAATTCAAGCATAAATCTAGCAGACAGTGGAATCCTAATCAGAGCCTCCAAAAGATTTTCAGGAAATGTATTCCAACTCCTGGATACTAATGCTCAGCTATTATTTCACCCTTCTTTTTATTTCTTCCTCTACTCTTTTACTAGGTGAGTTCTTTTCTGCCTTGCTGTCTCCTAAACTTTTTTGTTCTAGAGATTTTTATATCACGTGGGTTGAACACAGTATTTAAGACAAAAAAAACCCACAACTCTCACTGAAATTTTAATCAGCTTCCACTTAACTGTTCTCCAATTACATTTTTCCTCTTACATCTTGCTTGTCATGATTTTTTTTTTAGAACAGTGTATTTTTTCCTAACTAGAAGTCAAGAATTATCCCTTCTTTCAGTAAGTGGACTTGATTGATTTTGTACAATTGTTATCTTAAGCACAAAATATTTTGTTTCTGTGGCCTACTTCAGTTAAGAAACCACTTACCTGGTTCTAGTTTTATTACTTTAATTGCTGCAAGCTCACCCGTGTTGACATTTCGAGCCTATTAAAAAAAAAAAAAAAAGGAGTATTTAGAGAGCAGAAGAGCAGAACGCAGCACCCACCTCTGCATTCTTGACTTGATGTTCTCTGACAGCACGTAGTCAAAGAGCAGCTGAGGTACACAAGGGTTTAACACAGTGGAACCACTTGTTGGGGAACACTAAACAGCTGATTTGCACTGAGAGCTGAAGCTTTAAGCCTGTTCAGGAAACTACAATGCCACACCACACTTTAATTATGCAAGTCCTCGACCACGCTGTGCTTCCGTATCAAAATCTGTATAGAAACCAAGCACTGAGAGACTGAGAAGCAGGTGTAACACACATGGGGCTCTCAGCAGACAAGGGACCCAGGGGACACCAAGGGCCGTGCTCTGCAGTGTGTGGGACCACTTGCAAGACTCCCACGAGAGCAGTGCAATGCTTCTTCCCCATTTCACTACGTGCCAGGCCTCTTGAACCTTACTCTCCAACAACAACAGCATCCTCCTCTTGCTGCAAAGGGTTCAAAAAAGCAAGCCAGCAATAAAGGAATTAGGGAGCATTCCCCTCAAAACATTCCCTTCAGACACACAGAGCAGCCAACTGCAGCAGCAATGACTCAGGAGCTTCACTGCATTTTCAGACACGGAATATTCTGAGTTGGAAGGGATCCACAAGGATCATCAAGTCCAGCTCCTAAGTGAATGGCCCATACAGGGATCAGACCCATAATCTTGATTCCATTAGCACCATGCTCTGACCAACAGGGCTGCTAAGGTCCTGCTAAGACCTCAGTTCTACTGAGCAACCAAGGAAGCTACATTTTTTAAAAGCCATTAAGAAGCAACATAAATTACTATAAAAATTATTTCTCTTCTACAACTGTACCCTTTGACTTCTATTTGAAAACCAAGAAGCCATTTGCCCAGGGCTTTCAGAGCATTTCTGTGACCCTGCACTCAACCCCAGGTAGAAGTCAGCAAAGCTGCTTCCCAGCACTCAAGCAGCAGCAGCTCCTGAAGGATGCCCAACTACAGCCTCTTCTCTTTCCGAGGGAGGCTTGGTACCTGTAGGAGCACAGAATGCAGTCCCCCTACACAGGGCTCAGAGCCTGCTTTTGCAAAGGTCAGAATTACAGAACTTGCAGAGGTAGCCAGGGACCCACCTTGTAAGCTGCTAATAGTCCCATTTAAGTCACTTTAGGAAGTCAGGAACTCATACCTTTTATCGACTTACCAAATATGTGTAAGGTTTGTTACATGGCAGCTTGGGACCTTGTTGTGGAACCAAAAGTGGAGGGGAAAATACCCTTAACACTATAAAAAATAATCAGCAATAAAGTCTGGAAATAAATGCAGAGGCTATTCTTGTGTTTAGAGATCTACCCAGCTCACTCTTTGTACAGCTGATCTCAAACCTCTCACTGTTCTTTGGTGTGGCAACACTGCTGCAATACTGGGAGCGCTGGCACTTGCAAATAATTTGCAGGCAGAGCATTGGGGATAGATTCCGAGACCAGTGGGAATCCTATCAAAGTCGACTGACTGTGGAAAAAACAGTTAACAAATAAACTTTCTCTGGCAGCCTTCCCTGAAAGTCATTATTTATCCACCCCACCAATGGCAGCAATGTCTCCATCCATCACTGGTGGAAAAAAGACACATAGACATTAAGAACAGCAAAAACATGAGTTCCTTTCATCTGTACCAGAGAATAAAGGCAATATATGAGAAAGTATGAAGCATGAGCTAGGATTTTTACTCCTCCTTTCTTTTCCCAACATATTCTCTTCACAGCAAGAAACAAAGAGAAGCAAAATGTTCATGAATTAAACATTAGTATTTTTTAACCTCCAAGATAAACAAGAAAAATTAAAGACCTATGATCATCAGGGAGTCTTGTTAACACTTACAGATTTGTTTTAGGGCAACTTGTACTAATAAGATCATCAATAAGATACAACTGTAGAGGATATAAGTGAGAAGATCCTGAAGTTACACATCCTACACAAGCCAGGATGGAAACATTTCACAGGCCTCAGAAATACTGCTCATATGTTTTTTGTTTTATTTATTTGTAACAATACTGTGTCCAGCTGTCAGGAGTTTGTGTCACTGACTGGCTCCAGAGGTCACTACGCTCTGCAGAGTGCTGTGGCAAGGAAAGAAAGATAGAAGGTGGGTATGAGCTAGTTTCAAAACAAATTTGGTTAGAACATATGAGGATACTCATCACAAAGTCTTACATGGTGGTGATGCCAAAAAAACCCCTCATCACTAGTAGAGAGACAAATGAATAGCTACATCAGAAGCAGGGCATGTAAGATGCCAACCAAAAAACAGAGTCAGAGCAGCCAGGAGCCTTCCCAAACCTGCACTCGTAACGCCTCGAGGTGGATTCAGCCCCCTCCCACTGCCAAGGGATTTCACCTTCAGCGTCACGTTTTCAAAAGAACTGTTTGAGTTGTGGGCAGCCCTTTTTCACCCTCAGCTGAGGCATTTCCTCCTTTCTTCAGCACCAGCAGTCATGGGACTCTTTGGTCAGTGGGTCATTCTCTGAACCAGTATCTACCTGGGTTTATGAAAGCCAGAATGGAGGAAAAAAATCTGATTTAATGCAGGGCACCAACACCTTCAGCAACAGCTGGCTACCCTGTGCTTAAGGGCACAGATTAAAAAAACATGACTCCAAGTTGAGAATCTGAATAAGTTATAACTTTGCATCTTGTTCTGTTTGGGTTATCAGCATTGAAGGTGTTATCAACAGTAGGAATATGAATTGTCTTTGTTAATCTGAGTATATAAAAAGATTATTCTGATTGTAGTGACACAAGGGTTCCTTGTAAAGGCTAGGGATGAGAACGAGGTACCCCTGACAGGTTTTACTAGATCTCAAACCCCTTTCATACCATCAGCTGTGAAGCAATTCCTCCTCT
Source organism: Dicrurus megarhynchus (assembly GCA_013399195.1). Taxonomy (NCBI): domain Eukaryota; kingdom Metazoa; phylum Chordata; class Aves; order Passeriformes; family Dicruridae; genus Dicrurus; species Dicrurus megarhynchus. Next base: position 760,069 of record VXAD01012330.1, read on the forward strand.
AAGCTCACTTGAATGAGAGACTGAGAATGACTGAAGCGTCATACGGTTTTCAACACCTGTTGGAGCTGGCTCCGATCGTGAATTTGGGGGTTCTTGTGTACGAACCACACAGTACCTCAGAATGTGGAGGACACTGTCTTGAGTTTTTATTTAGGAAAATCCCACTGAAATTGCCAGCTGCTTAGGGGTTTTGAGACTGGAAAATCAATAAGCAGTAGGTGGGTGAAGAACGATTTCAAACAAGGACTTCTGAGCTGACAAAACACAACTAAAATTTTGAAGAGGCTCACGTAAGAAAACTCAGGCTCATTTTTTGTTACCATTTACACTCAAAAGTGCTCTAACTCCCAGCCTTTGTGATCCTGAGGTCTACAGCATCCACCCGTTTCCATGAGCAGAATCCTTCAACCCCTTCCTTCAAATGCAGATTTCACTAAGTCAACGGAAATGCATTATATACAGGTTTTCCAGAGGCAAAGATTAGCCTACGATGCCTGCATCTGCATGCAGACACTTTACCAAATGTATACAGCATTTATACAATGTCTTCTCTTGAAAACTACAGAAGGATGCTAATTCTATCAGCAGCTGAAAGAATGATACTCTTCCAGAGATCTACGCTGCCATCTGAGGAGTTGTTTCAAAAATTCCACCAACTGCTACATCAAGCTGAAGAGGCACTACCTAATTATACAGGAAATAATTACTAGTGTACTCTGTAACAACAGCAGGATATCAGATAAAAAATTTATATAACAAACTGCCACCAACTAGAAATAAAAGCTAAAAACTGTCAGGATTTGTTTATCCTTCAAATGGTAACTGATAATATAAAGCATATAATGCTGCAACAAAGCCAAAAAAGCAAAAGTCTAAGACAGGGGCTTCTGGTTTTGACCACTTCCTGTGTGAATTATTGAACAAAATTATTTCTAAACAGGTTACTACTCCATGGGAAAACTGGTCCCAGTGTACAGAGAGGCTTCCTGAGCCTGATTAGCTCCACTCTTCAGGAAAACGCACCCAAGTGACTCCCCAGCCCTCTGTTTCCAGCCCTTAGAGCCCTTCTCTTCAGCCTCTCAAACCTTTACAACCCCCCTAGCTAAAAGTAGCTTTCTGGTAGAAAGTGTGATACCACAACTCGACAGAATGACAATTTTAGAAATCAATGCTTTGATAAAGTTGATGTTAAACAAAAACCTCTGTGCAAGGCACAGATTACTGGTTAAGGAAACCACAGTCCCAGAAACTAAGCCCTATAGCACTTATTCAGTGCAGTAAAAACACTGGCAAAACATCCACCCCCCTCTCTGCCTACCCGACAAGCTTCAAAAACCAATTAAAGCTGAATAGAGAGATGTCAAAACACAGACATTTATTCCTAACAAAGTCAAGAAGCTTCAAAAGCTGTAATGTCAATCAGGAAGAAGGGGAGACTAAGATGCCTATCAAAAAGAACACAACTAAAAGTTTCAACATTTCAGAAGCAGCAAACTGAAGAAGAATTGATGCCCCACTGGATCACCCCAGGAAAGAGGAGCAAGGGCACACACATGTCGAGAAGAGGACACTGCAAAATGGAAGTTCATCAAAATTCAGGTTCATCTGACCTGGACACGTTCTCTTCCAGAAACAGGGGAGCTCTATCAGCAGCCAGACACCCCAAAATATGGATGGCAGCAGAAAGCAGTAAGAGTCACCAGGTGTTCTCCAGAGATACCCACAGAACCTTAAGTTTTCAGCATGAAGCCGTTAAGCTGGTGGATACATGACTTCCCTCATCAAAACCAACCTCCCTGCTGAAGGGCTGGAAAACAAAAATCAGGCTTTCCTTTTTTGAAAGGTGAGACTTCAAGCAAAGCGCAGCCCACCGAGTTGTGTGTCTTCATTTGTTATCTGGCTGAAGCCATAAATGCCAAAAAGAACTGAAATAAGGCAAACACAGAATAACAGATAACTTCTGCAGGAACAATAATCTCGCTAATTATCACAACTGTTTGAATTTCAGTTAAGGGGAAAGTAAAAGAAGGACTTTTCTTGCAGGAAGGTGATGAAAATCTTTGGAAGGGTTCACCCACACTAGATGAATGACCTGTGAGATAACAAATGAAGTTCAACCTTTATTAAACGAAAGCAATTATTGTTTTTTTAAAAGATATGCTGTGATATAAATTAATCACATGAACAAAAGTAATGGACCTACAATCACCTCAGAAAATACTTCCAAACTCTGCACAGTTACTACCAAAACCAAAGGTACAGGGATGGGGACAAACAGGAAACATAACAATACAGTCTCTGTCAGAAAACCCTGTGAAAGCACTTGTAGCCCAAGCCTTAGAAGAATGGCACAACTTACCGAGTATTTGCGACTAGGGATTGTTAGAATGGCAGTTTCATACCAAGAGACAGAAAAGCCTTCCTAAATGTGAGAAGGATAAATGCAGAGCAAACAAAATTAAGCAACTACCTCATCTAACTTTAGGAATATTTCCTGAACTTGAGCAGGACAGGACATTATCTCTGTTTCACAACCAATAAATCCTAATTCTTCTTCTATGCTTTGCTGACCACTCTATACAATTAAATTCTTTGCAACAGTGAAATACAGAAACACAAAAGACAGAAATGACCCACACAAGGAATATGTGAAGAATTAAGCAACAGATAACACTTCATTTCTTACAACAAATTTGCACTGGTGCTAGTTAGAATATACACATTATTATTGACTGTGAATATTTGATAGAGAGCTAATGGCATGAACAAGCTACCCGTTACCTTTCTTGTGATGAATTCATTATGATTTGCTCCAAGGCCTTTTTGAAAGCTGAACTTTGGTGGGAGTGCAGACAATTGTAAAATATTGGCTTGAGCCAAAAATCCGTACTGGCAGTGCACTGACACGTCCCTTTCCAGATACCAGCCTAGAGAGCAGGTCTCATAGCAGCAAGATCGTATCCATCTGACCCACATGCTCCTTCCCTTCCAGCATCTGTAGCTCAGTCCACACCATCAGCTCTTATGTCAAATTCAATAAACTCCAGAACAGAGACTCTGCCTCTCTTTTCTTTAACATATATAGTTTATTTTTTAAAAACAAAACAAACATTTAAACCATGCCCTGTTCTTGCTCAGCTCAACTATAACAGAGGAAGGGAAGTAGAAGTCACTCTGCTCTGCATTCAGCTCCTCAATGCTTTGCCAGGAAAGCAGGTTACAGAAAGTCAGCATTTAGCAAGACTCAACAAGACTGTCAGCTTATTAAGGCAATAATCCCTACTTGCTAACAGCAGAAACACTTTCCTACGTGGCTCTCTCTGCTAAGGGGGCAAAGCCACAAATTACAGCTTGAAGCTGCCCGAGTACGTGCAGTGCTTGGAACCACTCTGCTGAAATCCCACCACTGATGAGCACCACGGTCACATGGCTGATTTCAACTCCACACAATTATTTCACCAACCGCAAAGTTCACCGACAGGTGACAGGTGAAGGCAGAAGAAAGGGGCTTTACAAAACCACTCACAAACATAAGATAAGGCATTAGTAAGCTCATGTGTGGATGACACTTCAGATTATATTACTACTTCTTTGTCACATTAAAAGTAACTGGCTTTCATTGTTGTTTTTGGGGTACTTCTACGCTCCACTTTGAAGACACCTTGGGCAAGACCTTGCCTCAGAATGAAACAGGCAATAACCCACACAGGAGAAAAGCACCTCTCATTTTCCCTACAGGGTCCACAATCTAATCAGAAAACACTTACCTCTCATCTAGAATAATTATTTATAATACCAGCCTAGTGTATCCTGGTCCTGCTAGATCACCTTCTATCTCAGGCACATTGTAAGCATCAACAAATCCACTCTGTGCCTCAAACAAGAAAAAGTCACAAGCAGTGCCAAACACTGGCCACTCACAGAGCACCAAACTGAAGGTTACTGCAATTTAAGTGCAATAAACATCAAGGAAACCTTCACAAATCCAATTAAATTTAACAGGTTTCACATGCACATACATAAATATTCCAAACTCTGTGGCTGGAGGTAATGTCCTTAAAATGAAACCATAAAGACAAGTGACTTGGTTAATTCACATCCACCGAAGTCACATACAGAACACTGAAAAAAATCCGATTGATAAGGTATCAGAGTCAATATGCCAGTTAACAACTGCAGCAGAAAGAGACGCACACAACATAAAACAGTCTGCAGAAAAACAAAAACCCAGAGCATAAGGCAAGCAGACTTGGACAAGTAAAACATCAGCATAGCACACAAGTACTCAAAGAAAGCTGGCAAGGTGGGGCAAACAACACAAAACCCCCTTTCAATTAAACAATTAATAAAGCTGGGAGTTAGCACACCAAGAGTGCAGTAACAAGAGGATTTAGGTCCTGAAATTTCCATGACATTTAAGCGAGATGAGATTAAACCAAAATCGGCCCAACCCAAACAAGACTTCATTCTAGGCACGTTCACTTAAAGTGAAAGGCAGCATTAGCACCAGTTCTGTGCACCTAAAACTGTGGAATGGTTCCGCACGTTTCCCTACAGTCCTGCCTACCAATGCAAGTTTCCTTAAACACACACACACACACAACCTGTGACCACTAAAACAGGCCAGAAGATGCTTGGAAAGCACACGGTTCAAATAATGCCTCCACCAGGCTGCACACGACAAACTTCAGCTCTCCCCTCTGCTCCAAGGCCAAACAAGAGCAGGTAACAACCACTGTCATCCTACCCCAGGGAGAGGCTGCCACATCCCAACAGGCAACTGCATACACAAATAACAACATACACTGACAGAGCAGAGAAAAATGACAAAGTGCATTATAAAGCCCCTCCAAAAAAAACCCAAAAAAACCCACCAAACCAAATTATGTTTAGCTGCTTTTGCTTTAGCTTTGATTCTCCTACGCTTGCTGAAGTTAGGTCGGAATCATGGAAGACTGTCATCCTAACGACACCAGTTCACCCTCCACAGGGTCAGACTCACGTTTCTCACCGACAAAAACACAATACGCTGGCATTGCCACACAAGACAGCGACGGGAGCAGCAACCGGGACTAATACAATGACATTTGGGCTGGAACCGAGTGAGCAAGCTCCCCACACCCCTAGAGCCCCCGGCTCGCTCTGGAAGAGACCCGACCCCCAAGCTCCGCCCGTGACACAGCCGCCCGAGCCGGCACCCAGCAGCAGCGGCCAGAGCCGACCGCCGGGGCGGCTCCACGGCCGCCGGAAACCGGGACGGGGCCGGTCCCGCACCGCCCGCCCCGCGCCGGCCCCGGGGGTCGTCCCCTCGCACGGTTCTGTCGCGCTGGGGACGCGGCCGGGCCGGCGGCGGGGCGGGGGCGGCG
>VXAD01012330.1:765501-780684 GCA_013399195.1 Dicrurus megarhynchus
GGTCACGGCCCGGCGGCCCCGCCCGCGGCGGGGAGCGGCACCGCGGGCCCGGGGACCGCCCGCTCTCAGCCTCAGCAACCCAGCGCGTCCTTCCGCTAAGGCAGCGCCGGAGCGTGCAGCCGGCCCCCCCCGCAGCCGAGGTCATGGCACGGGAGCCCGCGGGTGCAGCTGAGGACTCGCAAATTTACCAACCCCCGTGCCCGGAGCCACTGCAGCACCGGAGCCCGGGGACACCGCGGTGCTGTCCCCGTGCACCAGGGACCGCCTTCCGTGTTCCCTGGTGTCCATCCCTGGCTCTCCAGCTTGGGACAGGGCATTTGCCCCCATCTGGGTGTGTGGAAACTCAGCGCTACTTGTCCCAGCGCAGACAACTGGGAAACCACTGTAATCCCAGCATTATCCAGTTGCCCACATCCTCCAGTGCTGGATCCTGCGGGAGATCCTGAGCCCTTGCTGGCTCTTGGGAGGTATCCTTCTTTTCCCGGCGGGACATGGGAGCCGCACGTTACGGATATCCCCACCTCTGTGCACATGCCAGTCCCCTGCACCGCTGGCACAGTCTCTTTGCACAGCCATCCCATGCACCCTGGCTGGGCAACATCTTCCTCTCGTCCATGGGATGGCTTCCCCTTATGCTGTGACTTTTTGGAGCATTGTGCATGCCCCCATGGGATAAAGCATGGGGCCCCTCTCCTCTCACTCTAGTGCTGCCACTGGATGATTTTCACTCCTGCACACAGGTTTCCAGCACGGAGGAGGCATGTGGGATGCTTGCTTCCATCCCTGCCTGTGCTCCCGACCCTCTCTGCACGGGGAACAAGCACCAGACGGCTGTGGGAACCCTTCTCCCCAGATGTGCAGCCCCTGAAGTTGTGCCATGAGTGGGTGCTAGGGCACATCTTGGGCTCTGTGCCAGCGAAACAGACACAGCTTTTCCCACCACGCTTCTGCTGCCAGTGACTGATAGGTGAAATAAACAGAGTGGGATGAGGGGGAACATTGGACACAGGGATAAACCATCTGCTCACTGCCCGTGCCTGCCTTGCCAAAGATATTGGTGTGGGGTCTTCCCTCTGCTGAGAAGGTGCGTTGGGACAGGGGGCTGTGATTGCCCTCATTTCCATGTGTGATTATCAGAGCAGAAACGGAGCTCTGAGCAGCTCGAGAGGAGCTTGAGCTCTGGCAGGTGATGCCTGTGAAATTGCATATTGTCTGCCGGTGTGTTTGCCCTTCCAGCCACCCTGGGCTGTGCATTCCTGTCCTTGGCTTTGTTTTATGACCTTTGCTCTCGCAAGCAAAATGGTCTCAAACCTGCCAGATTCAGATTCAGGTGTCAGTAATTTTTCCTGGCACGTGACTGAGGTTTTTGCGGCACACTTTGCTGCTTTCTGCAGCGGAAGCACCGGGACAGGCACAGATTATCTGGACAGGGCTGCCACAGATGCTCTGAGAGCCAGGCCAAGGGGACTGGGCTCTGTGACAAGTTCAGAAGTAGCAGCAGCTCTGACCGAGTTACAGAAGGAAATGCCAGGGAATTTGAGCTCCCTTCAGAAAGGCTGAGAGACATCCTGCTGGGGAAAGCCGATAACCTTGTCACCCTTCTGCTCTTGCCTCTCAGTCTTCATTTTTATCCCATTAGAGGGGAACTGGCTTATAGTTGTTCCTATATTATGTTCTTGCCAAGTTCTGCTTTGGTAGAAATGGTTATGAATGAAGAAAGCAGGATTATTTTCCCTCTTAAATCCTGCTTTCTATCCATGGCAGCTGCCTGTTCTTCCTCTGCTCTTGTAAAAACACCCACAGGTTTCTCTGGGAGTGTCTGTGTCCCTTCTCTTCAGTAAGAGAGACAGATGGAGCTGAGAGGTGTGTCCTCCACTGCCTTCAGAAGCAGGTCAGATCAAATTAGTATCAGGCATCATTTGCTTTCCCATGCTTTGGGAAGACTTCTCTCACTTTCTTTTCCCTCCTATTCCTTGGATGTGGCTATGGTAAGATAGCCAAGCCATATGCTGCAGAGAGGCAGGCTGGTCTCCTCTTCAACACCATGGAGGAAAGTCAAATGAACTCAATAAACTGCATCTGGACATTAGGCATTATCGTGAGAGTTCAGTCAATGCCAATTGCTTGAAGAGTTTTGGTGCCTTCAGGGACCACGAACCACAGCAGCAGTCAGCGGCATGGCACCCCACAGCCACAGAAAATACCCTGCTAAGACTGGATGCCTTGTTGTTTCCAGCTGTGTTCACAATCCATCCATCCTGCTGCTGCTGCTCCTGCTGCCACTGCTTTGATCTGAAATGCTGCTTTGTGCTCTACAGCCCTAGGTCCTGGCCACCGCTTCAAGGGGGAGCTCTGGTTCTTTTGCCACCATGCGTTGGCAGACTCTGCCTGGCTCCAGCCAGGTGACACCAATGCAATTTGTCACAGTTGAAAAGCTCTTCCCAACTCTCTGGCATCTTTCCATGCCAGACTAAAGGGCAAGACACTGCATCTGCTGGAACTGTGGAGGGAAGGTGGCCACTGGCCTGCCTGTCCTGTTTCTTTATGGGACTGAAGCTGCTGTGAGAGGGAGGATGTCCTTAGAGGGGCCTGTTTGAGCCAGGTGGGATCAGACACGGAGGCAGGCAAGTTCTTTCTGGAATGCTGAGGGCTGCCTTGGTCAGGGGAAGAGCTGTGTTTTTTGTCAGTCCCAGGGCAGGTTGGTTGTGCCCCAAAGGAAGTGTAGGAAGGAAGATATAAATGTAGAGGTGTAAGGAAAGGGAGGGAGGGAGGAAGGAAGGAAGGAAAAAAGGAAAAAAGGAAAAAAGGAAGAAAGACATGTAGATGTGGGACACCCATACTGGTATAACCCTGTTGCAGTCACTCCTGATATCGAGGGAAGAGCTAAGCCTCACACTTTTGGGGGTGGCTTTAAGACTGTAAAAAAGCAACAGTGCAGCCTGGGCATTTTCCCCCTCTCCTCAAACATGAGACTTTTACATTGTACTTCACAGAAAAAAAAGGACAATAAATCTTTCCAGCACGATGCCAACAGTCAGAATACTTGGCTTCTTCTATGCTTTCTTCCTGTTTTAACAGTTCCCAGAGCACTGTCTGACCCCCAGCCCCTCCTGACCTCAGACAGCACCTCCTCTGTACCATTTCCTTGCAGCATCTCATGTCCACTCCTGTCTGTTCCCAAATGCCTTTGGCTGGCTGCTTCCCATTCAGCTGAGCAAGCTCAGCTCCACTTCCCAAAGCAGCAAGCACCCTTGCTCCAGGAGGGGCACCCTGCAGGATGAGACCCTTTGCACTGTGTACCTGCTTTATTTGTAAAGCAACTGCACAGCCTTTGAAAAGCCTTTTAAAGAAGCCACCTCTATGGTGTCACGCTGAAGAGCAAGGTGCCAGCAGTGACAGCTCATGCTGGCATTTGTTCTGTAAAGAACACGGAAGGCAAAAATGGCTTTTTTTAGGTAAATGGTGCCCCAGGGCAGCAATGGCTGCAGGGGTGAGGGAGGGCATGTCTCTGTGGCATTTGGCAGATGGTGGCTCTTCAGGGATACCAGCTGGTGGTGCAGCGTGTGGCAGCTGGAATCCAGCCAGACCCCTGCATCACTTTTTCCTCCCCCTTTTTTTTTTTACACTCCCTCTTCCCTCTTGCGAAAATACAGCCTGCGTGAGGTCCAGCATGAGCCCTGCCTCCTTCCCTCTCTGCTGCAAGTTCCATGTTTCAGCCAGCACTGCCAGTGGCCAGCATGGGCTGCTTGAGGGAAGTTGGCAATAGCCAGTTCCCAGCGGGCAGAGTTCCTGCACACGATTTTGCATTAGTCAGAGCATTGTTTCTCCTGCTTCAGTGCAAGCCTTTTCTGGGAAGGTTTTTCTTTACCAGGAGAGGCATGAGTATAGTGTGAGAGGAAACACACTGATCATTTTTGCCCAGAAGCCCAGTAGTAAGCATTTCCCCATGTTTTTACATTTCTGGGAAAATACTCATTTGTATTTTGTATCCTTGTGGAAGGGGCAAGGGGGAGGGAAGAAATCAGGCTCCCACGTAATAGATAATGTTTGATGAGGGCTGCTGGTCGTTTGTGAATTGACCATTGCTGCTGGTGGATCCAGGACACCAGCTTGAAAACCCACATTCTGATTTCACTGGGAAGGGTCCAGCACGAGCCATGTCAGAAACCGGCAGCAGAAGCCACATGCTAAAAATAATTATGGCAGAACCTGTCTGCATGGGAGCTCCCCAGAATTTAGAAACTGGAGCATTTCTTTCCATCCAAACTACTTTAAATTTGAACTCTAGAAGGAAATAGAGAACAAGGAGTGTATCACTGCATAAAAACATGCTGCACCCACATCCTGAAGGTCATATGGCTGAAGCTGTGTGATTATATGGTTCATATGATAGTGGGAAGTTTATAGCACAACTACAAAACTGCTGGTTTCCAGCAGCATTGCTGCAGCAGCAGTTTCTACTTACAGGTACTCACTCATAGGTCTGAGATTACTCCTACTGCAGGTCTGCCTGCCACGGGCCAGCTGCCCTCGTGGCTGTTTCTAGATGTCCCTCCACTTCCTCCTGCTTGTCTGTGGCAACACCCACTCTTAATTTCTTAGGTTTGGTAGAAACAGACTCAAGAAGGATTGTGGCTGGATTCCTGGGTATGGCTGCAGCTGGTCTTTGCAGGTGTGTTCTGGCAGCCATCAGCTTCTTTTGGGAGTAAATCCTCATCCAGCACATTGCAGGTCTGCTCTTCCTGACTGTGGTGTTTCTTCTCCTGCTCCTCCAGGCCACTCTAAGATCTCAAGAATTCCCATTAGGCTTTGGCCTTTGTGTAATGAGTTGGACAGTGTCCCTTGGACCACACTGGGAGCTCTTGCATGGCAAATATGGAGCTGCACTGACTGTACTGAGAACTCCTGTTGCCTGACCAAGGTAGAGAATGAGAGGGGGATAATCAGTCATCCCCTTACAGCCTTGGGATATTACTTACTGGAGTTGTAGCCCAAGTGGAGTGATACCATTGTTGGTGGACTTCTGAAAATTCCATTAATTGCCAGCCTGGATTGTGGCCAGGATGGAAATTTACTGAATTAAAGCCAATCACCTTGTGACCCTATAAACATCGATCCTAAGGCCCTTTGAGCTGAAAACCCTGCCCCTGCCATGCTGTGGGTGGTATAGAATCAAACAGTTGTTATGGTTAGAAGAAAAAAGGAATGGGGAGGGAGGAACTTTAGTGTTGAGTATTTAATAACCACCACATCACAGCTGGAGGATGTGGTTTCCAGCATAAAGCCCCTGGAAGTTCAGGGGCTCTTCCCTCAGAAGCAGGGAGATGGGGGAGTGTGAGGCCTCAGCAGCATTGACTCCTTTCAGATAAAAAGAGTTTTTCCAGGTTTTTCCAGGTTTTATTTTCCCCCTGTTCCCTGTTATTTGTTTGTCTGCAGGAGCGAGTTTTTAAACCAGAGACTCATTTGCCATATGGCCCAGAGTGGGAACAGTGGCCATTCCTTATCTGGGGATGAACTGGAAAAACCTTTTCCGCATTTGTGGGTTGAAGTTGAACCATTTACCTTTGTGTCTTGTGCTTATTGCTTTGTTTTCTTTTAGTAAATTGGTTTTTATTCATTTATATCTCTTTGCACTTGTCTTATTGGTGGAAGGGAGAGAGGTTAAAATCTGATGGGAGGTAACTTATTTCAGAGTCTCCACCCCTAAATTGTCTCAAACTGAGACAACAGTGCTAGAGATTCCAGCACTCTTTTCTTCTTTACCCAGGACAGGATGTCTCTCAGGGCTCGCAAACGCTCAAGTGAAGCTGACAACAGGACCTCGGCCAAAACCCTCCACTCCTTGAGGATCAGCCCTGGCCAAGCATTGCACTGAACACGAGGGGAGGAAACTTCAGTGTTATGTTGATGCATCTGTCAGAATTCAGAATTCATCCAAGGTTACAATCCTCCTCCATCACCCAGAAGCCAGCGTTGCCTGTGATGCACAGCAGCCACACATTCATTGCTGGAGCAGTGTTTCACACCTACTGGGCACAGGGAAAGAATAGGACAGGCCCCTGGAAGGTCCCCTGGGCTGCCCTGCAAAGGGCATGAGCTCTGTCAGGAATGGAGCAGGCTCTGCTGATGCAACAGAGCAGTCAGTTTTGCAGTAAGGGTGGATGGTACAAGGTGAACACAAAAGGGAGAGGTAGAGGGAACGGGTCAGGTTCAGATCACTGTGAGCATAGGACTGGGAAGAAAAGAAGGGAGATGTGTGAGAAAGGTTGGTTGAAGGACAAAGGGGTGGGAGAAGAAAGAAGGGGAGGTGAGAGGCAAGGGTGGTGGAACACTGAAGTATTGCCTTAGTGCAATAACCATCAATTAGATGACAGCAGAAAAAGTCAGTGCCAAATGAGGCTAGGAAGCACAACCATAGAAAGCAGACTAAAACCCAACAGATCAATTAACTGATCTGGGAACAATCAAGATGCCTGGAAGCAATGGTAGGAGAAACCAGCATCAGCACTAAGCAGAGCTTTGTGGTCAGCCTTTCCTAGATTTCTGTGCTTGCCTTTACCACTGAGCACAGACCAGTGTCTTTTGGCAAACAGGTAGATCCTGTTGGAGTCACCGCACACCTGTTTATGGGGTTGTCTTGTCCTACACAGATCAAGACAGAAATGCTCCCTCCAGGGAGTTTATACATCCAACACAGCACCAAGAAGTTTTGCCTTGGTTCTGCCTTGGGTGAAGAGCACAAATAGCCACAGGTGACACTAAACTGGGAGGGTGGCTACCCTAACAAAAGGCAGAATGTCTGCCCAGAGGGGCCTCAGTCAACCTGAGAAATAACACCTTGTGGTGTCCAAGGAGGAGAGGAGCAGAGCTCTGCACAAGGGGTGACACAACTCTGTGCATTCAGCCAGGCTGGAAGATTGCCTCTGCCTGACAGCCCTGCTGAGAAGGACTAGGGGTTTCAGCAGAGAAGGGGCTGATGGTTAGCCAGAAGTATGTTCCCATCACAGATAAGATAAACAGGCTGCAGTAGCAGCCACATGTCTAGCAGAGCCAGAAGAGTTCCCACTCTGCCCACTCTGTCCAGAGTTGGCGAGGCCTCTCCAGGATTTATCTCCAGCGTTAGGTCCTCCAGTTCAGGAGGGATGTGGCAAAACAGGAGAACAGCCAGCTGAGACTACAAAAATGGTTAGGGACCTGGAGCACATTGCCTCTGAAGGGAGAGGGCTGGACTTGGGTAGTCTGGTGAAAAGAAGGCAGAGGGGACATCTCCCAGGAGCCTGTGACTGCTGGAAAGGCAGTGACAGACATGAGAGCAAAACTCCTGCAGCATCAGGCAATGCAGCGAGGGGTGACAACTGTAGAATGCAGCTTGGGAGGTCCACAAGTATTTCTCAACAATAGGAAGTTTTAGTCTCCTGAAATACAATTAGCCTTTAGATTAAAGTCTCTTCACTTACCCACCCAAAGCACCTTGCCAGAATCAAGGAAAAAAACAAACAAAAGAAAGCAACAAAACCCCAAACAGCCCAAGCCCCAGACACACTACTAATTGTATCTCCATCCTAATCACAGCAGAGGAACACAATGCACAAGTCCAGCCGAGCTTGCCAAGTTGCAAATGCTTGTCCAAAATAGCATCTGAAAGCAATTTGCAGTAATTTCCTATAAAAATACTTCACTGTCAGATCAACAGCAATGGGAAAGCCTTGAATTAGACTACCCCCCTCCTACCCCATGAATACTTTTTGTATAGACTGAAAGAACTGCTAAGACCTCTCTCTTTTTGGTAGAATTATTCCACATGTTTCTTTGCAGGTAGACATTGTTCCTAGTTGTTCATCCACTTGGCAAGTTTTTCTGTCTTCCACACTGTGCCCTTGGAGTAACATTACCAAGTGAGGAAACACATTCTTTTTGCTAGAAGTAAGTCTCTTCTCTTCACATGAAAAGGCTAAAGCATACCCAGTAGACACATGCAAATGCTGCAAAGAAATAGCACAGAAAATAGTTTACTTTCCACTCCAGGAGATCGCGGTAACAACATCTCAAACTCGCCAGAAATAAGCTTTAAAGTAATGCTGCAACACACATGGGAAAACATACATCCAGCTCTCAAAAAGAGCAGGAAACTTCTTCAGGCAAGATGTGCCTCTAAAAATATTGCTGAGGGTGAAAATCCATTTACATTTAATATTACCACATTTGGTTTTGCAGTTTGAATCATAGAATCATTTAGGTTGGAAGAAACCATTAAGACCATCCAGCCCAACCATTAACCTAATGTGGCCAAGTCCACCACTAAAACATGTTCTTAAGTGCCACATCTGCACAACTTTTAAGCACTCCAGGGTTGGTGATCCAACCACTTCCCTGGGCAGCCTGCACCAACACTTGACAAACGTTTTGGTGAAGTCTTTCTTTACCAAAGAAACTCCTTTCGATACCAAAAGGCTTTGACTAAACAAGGATTTGGGGACTCTTATCTCATAACTCTATTTTACAATGAAGAGATTTGAAAGACTTTTAGGCATCTTCCACCTCTCCTAAAAATGAAAGACAGAAAGGCAGTTCCTCAGGACATCCAAAGAAAGTGAGGTGAGCTAACAAATGGCACAGGATTTGTTCCAGTCAGCAGGGTTCCACTGGATCACTGCCATACTACTTTTCAAGTGTATCAGGATTTACATTATAGAAGATTAGGTGTTCATCCTGTTCCGTCTGTGCAGACCTCAACACCACTGACACTTCAGATGCCGGCTGCAAATAATAAAACACCTAAGCTTGTCAAGCATCATGGTTCTACCCAGTAACTCGCATCTCCAAATGGAATTTAAATTCCCTAACTTCATAACTTCCTAAATGGGATAATTGGACCCTAACCTAACTCCCAAACATTCCTAACCTAAGGAGTTATTTTCATTGGTTTAGCAAGGAATATGGATCCAGTTTTTACACCCTTGGTATTCTTCCAAGGATCACAGGCAATATCACCTTCAAACACCATTTTTGGGTTGCATGAGCCTCCCACCAGTCTGCAAAGGAAAAACTTCCCAGGGCAGAAAAAACTTGTGAGGTTGAAAAGACAATTCTGAAGCTAGCTTTTCCCTTTGGAAATGTTAAAAGGTCTGTCCTTTCCCTGTTCCATTGATCCTTAATTGTCAGGTTTTGTGCCTTAAATTGTTATTCCCCTGATGAGGGAATTTTAATACCTTTTGCTAGGCGCCGTACAGAATAGGACCTTCAGTCTTCTTAGCTTGTAGATAGTTGTTTATTAAGTCTTATCAGAGAGATTTAGCCCATAGCCAGGCTTTAGACACAGCACAGAGCAAGGAATGCCAAGAATGGCTGCTTTATCTTGATTGCACACTCTTTTAAAGGTAAATTATCCAATTAAAACTTAAAATGAAAGATATTTTCTTTTTTCTACCAATGTTCAATAATTCATCTTGTCACGTCGACCGGAATTGCGGAATTTTTCATCCAATCATTCCAAATTATTTTTACTGCATGATATGGAAGACTAGAAGAAGAAGAAGAAAGTCTAAAAGACAACTATTATCCTCCATTTTGAAGTTTTTTGCTTTTATCTATTTACTATATTAACTAACCTAAAAAGTCCAGATTTTTTACCCTGTGACAATCTTACATAATATCCCATCACCTAGTTCACACCAGTGTAAATTTTAATTCTTCCCAGAGAGTATATAGATTTCTGCATGGACAAAGGTCAGAAATGCTGATGTACAGGGGGGGTTTTATGCTTAAAAACAGGCAGAGCGATATTCTCTGCATTCTGGACTCCAACACTTAATGATTTTCAAACTCAGGAAACAGAAAATTGACCATTGTTTGCAATCCACTTTTCTTAGTATATGAGGAAGCATTACACTTGGCTTTGAAAGAGGTGAAAGAAAAGAAGACTACCCTGGCTCAGTTCATGGAAAGTGGATTGAACAGTCTTATTGGTGGTGTTCTCATGGTGATGAATTCCCTTCCTCACCTCCACCTTCCCAAGGAACTATTTTGCTTAGGATGGCCCAACAGAGCAAGACCAGAAAAGGATGGCCCGAGGGAAGGACGATCAGTGCAAGCTGATATAAGATTCTCCTGCCATTCTGTGGGGCTGCCTCACCTACTGGGGAAGTCAGAATCCATACCGCCACCACATTCCTGTGTTGGGTGAGTGGGATTAACACTTGCTGAAGACCAGTCCTACAGAAAGGGCTTCTTTTCAGCCAAGGAATGAAATAAAGGAACAGGTGGTTTGAAGTGCCCATTTGAAGCAGCCCACTATTAGCTTGACTCAACTCTGAGGCAAAATGACAGAGTGAGGGCTGAAAGGAAACACCTGAAAGCAGACCAGGTGGTGATCTGGATATTCCAACATACAGTGACAGAAAGGAAAATGCACACCACTATTCTCTGGTCTGAGATCCTTCCCGCCAAAGGGGGCTAGTGAAAGCCTGGTGGTGAATCTGCAAGGAAGGCCTATGATTTAGACAAGTAGACCTCAGCCAAGAAAGATTATTGCTTTATTTGCCTGGCCATGCTTTAAGCTTGTCTAGGTTATCCTTTCCTCTTTCTCCTTTCTGTTGTTACCATGCCTTGTAAAGAATATTTGTGAGTGTGGCCCATGCAACAAACTCATTTGTGTCAGCTTGTGCTGCCACTTCCACAGCTCGCAAGACAAGCCACAACAACCTCCAAGGGACAAGTAAAGGATTCAGACTTCCCCAGCCTGCACAGGATCAGACTACAGAGGTGGAGAATGTTTGGAATAAAGCAAACCTGAAGCTGATGAATGTCACAAACCATCATGACTTTTACATTAAACCCCAAGCATGTGAAAGGTCGCACTTATCTCTCAATTTCCTGGGCAATATCCAGTAGGAGCTGTATGTCTTTAGTGAGCTTCAGCTTCTTCTCAACAGGATATCCAAAGCCACAGAGCCAAAGTTTTCTGAAGGCAATGGCTATGCTGCAGGATAAGGGCAGGTCTTTAGCTGTGACAACCTGAAAAATGAGCAGCAGCTATGCCCTTGCTCACCTTGCAAAACTGCCTGCCAGCCCTTCCATGGGTTATGCAGACAGGTTCATGCTCTTGTACTTATCCTCACAAACAGCACTATAAAGCCACCAACCCAATGCAGCCTGGGAAGTGAAAAATGCATGAGAGCGTGGTTTAGCTTGCAGGGTCCCTGTTCTTAGTGCTAGGAGAGTACGACTCTCCTAACAATGGACCGCACAGTTGCAAATTAATTGCTGCTTCTGAACATTTAGTACATCTTTGCAAGCAAAATGCAAAAGAAGAGCTTATCTTATGAGCACTTCACTTAGCACAGATGTTCACATACACACAGACAAATGCCGAGGAACCCCATGTTAATTCCTCTTCATCTCCTTTTTCTCCTCCCAAGAATCTGGTTACAGCCCAAATCACTCGGCATCTGTTAGAGCCTGGGTCTCTGATGTATTTCCCCACAGTTTCTGCATCCTGGGAACCGTCAATTCTCTTGACAATGGTGCTGCAGTGCACCCTTGTGATGATGAAGGCTAGTCACATGCCAGGCTGTGCTGGCCAGAATGTAACCAGCACATGAAAGGGCAAGATTAAGGGTCCTCCATCCCTCAGGGTGCTCAAAACTGACTGGACAGGGCCCTGAGCAGCCTGACACAGCTTCGGAGTTAGCCTCACTCCCAGCAGATGACAGGATGAAAGACCTCCAGCAGTCCCTTCTCACCTAAACCCCACTGTGACTCTATGCCAGCCTTTCCAGAACTAGAAATGATTCTTGGATTAGCATTTGCAACACAACAACTTGATCTACAAGCAGAAGGGCAAATCACCTACAGCTCTTCTCAAAACATACAAAAATAACAGCTTCTGACCAGTGATAGAGACAGCAATGATTTGTTGCATATTCGAAAAGCTTGACATCAAAGTAACTTTCATTATCCTAGAAGCCAAGGCCAATCACACCTTTTAAGTAAGAAATCAAGCTATATTGTTATTAATAGTAAATAATGTTTCTTACCATTCCTATAAAAAAGAAATATTGCAAGGTAGCAAAAAATAAATATGCATACTTCATCACCCATGCACATGGGAAAAACACTTTGCTTTTCTCTGTCATGAATTTCCTATAGGACTAATTGTTGGGGTTTTAGGAGTTCCCCTTCTGTTTTCCTTTGTTTCTTGAGGAATTTTCCCCTTATATGTTGCCGGGACGACAAATTGCTGGGTGCTTAGGAGAGACAAAAGACCTGGCCACAGTGGGGAGAGGTCCAACTGGCCACTGTTTTTCACCTGGGCTTGTGAGTGAGTTGCTCTCGGCATTCGAACGGAGAGGGAGAGACTGCCATCATGTCAGGACTGCAGGTTTCTGCTTTTTCGGCTGCCTTCCTTCTACCGTGCCTCAGGGAGAAACCCTGGNAAACTGTTTTTCCTATTTCTCATATCTTTGCCTGAAAGCCCCTAATTTCAAAATTATAATAATTTGGAGGGAAGGGGGCTGCATTTTTTTTCGTTTCAAGGGAGGCTCCTGCCTTCCTTAGCAGACACCTGTCTTTCAAACCAAGACACTAATCTAGAGACAGGCTTTGAGGTCCAGAAGGAGGTCGTAAAATTATTTCCTTCAACCCAGAGTAGCTCATGAAAGACAACAGATTCCACCTTTTAGGAAAAACGCATCTTCATTTAAAATACTCCTGCTGCAAAACATCAATAATTCAACACTGAGCTTTATGAGCTCATTTGGTACATTTAAGTTACAAGCAACATTATATCTGGTTGCCTTGTCTGTGTTCCTGTTGGAGTCCAGAATGCAGAGACTATCCCTCTGCCTGTTTTGAAGAATAAAACCCCCCTGTACATCAGCATTTCTGACCTTTGTCTGTGGAGAAAATTATATACTATCAGGGAAGAATTAAAATCTACACTGGTGTGAATTAGGTGATGGGATGTTACGTGAGATTGTCACAGGGAGAAAAATCTGGACTTTTTGGTTTGGTTAATATAGTAAATAGATAAAAGCAAAAAACTTCAAAATGGAGGATAATAGTTGTCNGTCCTCAAGCAAGGAAGGCTAAAGGTCCCATTCGTCTCCGCGCCATCTGGCAAAAAGGTTTTGAAATTTCCCTCATCAGGGGAAAAATAATTTAAGGCACGAAAAGTGTCATGTTCCCATTAGACAGAAAAAACCCTCTTGTTATAGGTACTCTTTGTGATACTCACCAGTTTACCATTACAGTTGAGGATGAATGTAAAGCCACCCTCAAGATAATCTTAGGTTAATTAAACCCCATGAAAACTAAGACACAAAATGGGATTACATACCCCACTATGCTGTTCCAATTTTATCTGTTGCCCCACATGGTTGTGGAAATATCATTCAGAGCCCTTGTCTTTCAGCAGCGGATCTTAACCCATGATAACTTCAGCTTATTTACATACTGAATTTTATGTGAATTTGATTTTGAAGTAACTGTTTTTAATACAAACAAGCCTATGAGCTAAAATAAAGATTTTGCTTAAAATTAAATAATGGTTTGGGAATTTTCCAATTCATGATGGTGTCTGATAAAAAATTACATTGATTTATCCTCTTAAGTACAGGTGCAAGTTTGCAGAAGTGTGTTTGTGGGTTGAGTGTTAGAAACTCGTTTGTGGTGCTTCTCTTAGCCTTCCTGGGAATTTCAAGGAAAGGAGGTCTCTTCATTTCTCCCTTCGTGTCTTTGTGCAAAAGCTGACGGATCCACCCTCAGCCTGAGAGTGTGTTTGTTCTTTTAATCAGCTCTGCCTTATGGCAGCTGCTTTGCTCAACTGTCCAGCAAGGTGGGCGAGGAGGATGCATCACCTCTTTTTGTTCCTCCATGCTGGGACTCCAAAAATAAAATTAATGTCAACTGTAAAAATACATTTATTAACACTTGTCTTGCCTATATGCTATTGCATTTGCCCAAAAAGCTTCTATTAGAAGTCAATACAAAACAACAATTTAATGTAATCATGGGATACCGCCTATGGGGTAATGCACAGGAAATAAATGTTGTGTTAATTTGACTTAATGCAAACAAGGCTCTAGTGAAAATATGATACATGACTAAAGCAATAGTAGTGATAATTTTGCTTACAGAAAGTTACTTAGGACAGGTAATAAAATGTTTGCTTAAATTACATTTACCATAGCTCAAGAAAACCTTATCAGAGGCACAGTTCCTGTCTCTTGTGGAATGAAAGCTGTTTTGGGGAGTGGGTGTACAACCAACCTCCCCAGTGTGTGGATGGAGAACATATTGCACTGTCTGTACATAACTGTTTTCTACCACAGAAGATACTGAATATTAGAAGAAAATATTATGATAGTGCTTTTACATTTTTAATGTTTTAGAAAATCTTAATCAGTGGATTTTTTTGAGGAGATTTTTTTTCCACATCTGTTCTACCTTTTTGTATATAAAAACTGAGCAATCACAATGTTATGGAATATCATGAAAAAAACATCTTGTGCCCAATCATGGGAGTGAGGAAAGATTTAGAAGAAAAACCTGAAAATGCCAAGCTGGATTGGTGCTCCACTTGCATTTTTGAGGGATGTGCGTAGTTGTCATATTCCCATTATGTCAATATACTTTGCATATTTCCCTCAGAACACCATCTGGTGCTGTACCCAAATGTTTCAAGTGATTTTCCTATTATACCTTGAGGCAATTTGTTCCCCTGCCATCTGAACAGAGGTGGGGAAAGACACGATCTGTTTTCAGTCATAGGCAGAGGAATTACAGCAAAACTTTTTCATGTCTTTCTGAGTGTTGCAGATCCACTTGCAGACGCTTGGTGGAGCAGGATATTTTCAAGTTGATTGCCACTGCACACTTCGTTCTCTGTGCGCATAAGGAACAGCGCAAATCGCTGCACGAAAAACACATCTTTTCACTAAAACCACTCGTTTTTCTGCCTGCTCTCTGCATAAAGGATGGTAAGAGGACAATGGTTCAGGAAGCTCATGTACCCTTCAATTACTTTCTCGCCCTCAACTAAAGAAAGGATACTTCATATGCAGTAGCAATGCCTTTAAAAAGTCAATTAAAAAGTAGGTTTAAAGTATATATATTCAGAAAAAAACTCGTCACTATGTGGGTGGTGAGATGCTGGAAGAGCTTGCCCAGAGAAGGTGTGGATGC
>VXAD01012331.1:0-72295 GCA_013399195.1 Dicrurus megarhynchus
GGTGTTCAGCTGCCTAATTTCCTGTCTCCACAGCAGCCATCCCAAAAGCCAAGAAATCCCAGTGTCAGAGCAGACAGGTCACAGGTATCTCACCTAACTGGAAGCTGAAATCTATTCACATATCTCATAGCTCACCCAGAAACAGAAATCGGATGATTATCTCTGGCCCTGTCTCTTCCTCCTGTTCTGAGGGCTCTGCTTACTCTTCACCCCTCACTAAGCAAACTGATTTGTTGTTGGATTTCTTCTGTATCGGTGTGACCACTACTGGCATGAGTTGTCCCTCTGGTTCAGCTGCAGTTTGAGTGGCCAGAGTGCCTGTTGGTCCGGTTTCCTCTCCTACCCCTGAGGGTTCTGTATAGCGATGAGCAGTGTCCAATAAGTAGTAGCCGCAGCCCAACACACTGCAATAAGTTGCTCCTGTCTGGAGTTGCCACAGCATTATCCATGAAAATACTCTTTACTTTAGCAGGGTCCTGTAGTTAGTCTGGAGTGAACTTCCAAATCACTAGAGCAGAAAATTTCCTCAAAACCTGGCCCATTTTCTCCCACATTCCATGCCACTCATGACTATCTACCCTCAGGCTGTATCTGTGAATGATCTTCCTAGAAACATCTCTTGTCACTCTGAACACGGTGTGAATCACACTGAGTAGACCTGGCAGACCTAGCAACAAGAATATACTTTCCTTAACCTCCAAAGGGAATTCAAAATTCTCAAAAGCTGTTGTAACAGGCCTGAAGAAGGAAAAGGGGGTGAAAGGCTGGGGAAAATTTTCCTTCTCTGTCCCCCCCACAGACTGGGCACAATTATTAATGAATTCCCAGAGGTTTCACCCAAGGCTGGGGCAGGAGAGCAATATGGAATACGCATCCCAAATTATAAATGAATACAAATCCCACATACCATAATTACCCTTGATGTTATCATGTCATAAACTGATGCCACACATTATTGCAACAAAGCAATCCTGGAAAAAGAAAATGTGAGAAAGAGCACTGTGAGGAGCATATGTGGGAACATATACTGGGTTATGTTCCACACCCCCATGAACAGACAAGCAACATTTTGACCAGTGGCTCTGCATGTAAGACAACAAATACTTAGATCAAAATTGTTTCCAACCTGCTCTGGGCAGTTCTGTTGTTATCTCAAACCTTCATGAGCCACACTGTTTGGGGCACCAATTAAGGCTGTCCTGTTTTATGGATGGTACTCCCAAATTTAGTAGTACCATGAAAAAGAAAACCATGAGCACTCCCCTCCTGGCCTTTAGTGAGGGAGAAAAAAGGCAGAGATTACTGGCTGAAATAAGAACAATTTACTGTAAACAACGAGACAAGAAAGTGAACGGTAACAGCAACAATACTAATAACAAAACTGTTCAAAGAGAGGGTGATTTACATGCAAAATTCTTACCAGAGCCCTGGACAATGAAAAAAATGGTGGACAGGCCCTCCCACTGCCACCCTTTTTTCCCTATCTCAAGCCATGCCACCTTCTTCCTGGAAGCACGAATCCTCTACTTCTGCCCCCCGGCAGTGACGTGAAGAGCTATAGGATAACAACCCAGACACTCCCACATGGCTCCACTCTTCGTCCCCTTGGGGCTACTGCTGAAAACAAGGACTCAGGGGTACCTGCTACTGCCTTGGGCCACATTCTTGTGGCAGGGCAAGGGTAATCCCCTAGTGCTCCTCAGCCCCTGCTCTGTCACACAGAGAAGCACTGAGGTGAACTAGGGCTGTTTCCCATCTAGGTTTTCATTCCAAAGAAAGCCAGTGAGTGAGTACTGTGTGGTATCAATGCACTTGGATCCTGAGCTGATGCAGAATTAGGAGGCAAAAGGGAGGTGTGCTCTGGGCAAGGTTTACCCTATACACTGTGGGTGACCTGCTCTACACTGTGTACAGTCACTCTACATTTCAAGTTTGTGTGACAATTTTTGCACCGTAAAACAAGAAGACTCTCCTTCCTCTCCCCTTCAAGAGAAGAAACACTATACAAAGAGCCAAATCCTCTGTCACACATACAGAGGACTCTGTTCATTGAGAGATGAATTTTACTCATCCCAGAAGCAATTCAGAATACACGTTGTAGTTGCAAAATAATGGCAGATCTACACTTTCTACTTGGAACTCTCTACACTGAAACATTTTTGGTTCAGATGTGCATTGCATGTATGTAATTTGACAGTTGTTTGGTAACTGACTTTGCACAGATGGTGAAGCATCCATCAGCATAGCATTAAGATTATGTTGTAAGGCCTCCAGGGAAAGGACCACCTCACAAAAGAGTGTTTATATAATGACCCGTACAAGGAGAAACCAAACCCTCTTTGAATGCTAGATGCCATCAGAACATGTCTGTAAGTGTGTATATGTTACACACATATAATTTATGCAGTACACAAGGATTGAAAAATTAAATAAAAGCCCGATTCTTTGCCTCTATTTATATAGGGTGAGATTTTTGAAGAATGCTGTGTCTCTTTCTGGCAGTTTATTCAAAATGGATTATTTATTGAATAATGGAGGCATGAGAGCAAATTTTCTGGAAGAAGAGAGCTGGTTTTGAATGGCGTTTCTTCTCTGCCTATAATTATGCCCTGGGCAATGGCAATGTCTCCTGATCTGCTGTAAGGCTTGCAGAAAGGCCTTTAGTTAAGAATTTGTGTGTATTTATAAACTGACCATGATAAATTTCAGTTCAAGATGGAACGACTTTCTTTATAAGTCATTCAGACAACATCTGAGTGCATCTCTGATGCCAGCGCAACTCCGTGGAGATATGAGAGAATGGAAGGCTGGTTCAGCACAGTCTCTCAACATTCTTTGCTGCCTGACCGGATTTCTTTGGATTCAGGTTTTTGAGAACTAGTTCTGTGATCTGATCCTAAGGGACTACAGATTAAGGCTGAAAGATGAATTTCCATGCAATAAAGATCATTAAGTCTTTTCTCTTGGAAGTGGTGATTTGAATGGTAAGACCTGAGGCATTAGTAAAGAAAATAACAAACACACATTAAAATTCCCTTGCCTATACAGACTCCTAGGAACAAAAAAGAATTCTGTTTCTCTTCCTAGTTGATACATTTGTGTATAGGTTTGTGTATATGTGTAAGTGTACATCTACATGTGTATACATGAAACATAAATTTATATCTCTTTCAAATGTGTACAGCAAACCAAATGTATACAGCAAACCTTTAAGCAAATCAAACCTCTTTTCTTCGGTCCAGTTTCTAACTCCTATTGCAGCTCCGTGTCTGAGTTATAGCCGAAGGATGCTGTGATAGCTGTCAGAAGGACCGGTATTTAACAAAGACTGTCTTCAACAGCGATTTCCCCCATACTAAATTGGAACACATTATGTCAGGGGCCACCCTGGTTTTATTGAACTCAAAGCCACTACTGGGACTGAGAGTGACTCTGAAGCTGTGAGCATAAACCTTCTTTGTTGTGTATGTGTGTGTTAGCATGTCATCTTTTGGGATAATCATCCAAATGTGGTGCCTATGGAGATGTGGCTGATTCAATACTTGTGCTCCCGGGTGGTCAAGCCTGTAATTTAAAGATTCACTGGCCTCATGAAGATAGCCACAAATGGAACAGTAACCATAATTACAAGAGGCTGTTCCACTAATCCATGGTTAACAAATGTTAGTTAAAAGATAAATAAGCCTTATGCAAGCATTTCCCGGAGGTGTTTCAGACTTGTGTTTTCATTTGTTCCAGCTTCCCTCTTCTTTAGACAGAGAATACAAAAAAATAAAAAAGATTTTGTAATCTAATTTTGTTTCGACCTTTGAAGTTGAACTATCTTTGAAAAAAAGCCCCAAATATTTCTTGTTATTTATGACTCTGAGAAAAAGCATAATTCTTTTCCACGCTGAATTTGTCTTAACTCTGCTGCTTGTTTTATTTTTTATCTTATTTTTAATATGCCAGTTTATAGAAGAGAACAGGAGGCTTTAGAATTTAGCACCAAAAAAAATGTCAGAAGGAGTCATTTTTCTTTGTAAAAAATGCAAGTATTACTATATTTTCAGTACACTTAACACATACATTTTTGCCACTTCTTCTGCAGAAAAACTTACCGGTTTAGTAGTTCTAAAGTACAACAGTTCTTTGAGATAGAATTGCATCCTTTTTTTTTTAGGTGGCAAACTGCAGTCCAGCAGTTTGCTGCAACTAAAGCAGGCCTGACTGCACAGCAATAAAGGAATATAGGAATTTTATTACTACAACAGCAGGCTAGTCACATAACTCTGCTGTAACCTACTTACTGGTAAAAATTTTTATATTGGGTCCTAGGTAGATAGTGGTTGCTGTCAGAAATTAAGAATTAAGATTTATTCCTTTAATTTTTACATAGTTTAAAATAAATTTGGATGGTCTGATTATCCATATAAATGTATAATTCTTTCTTAAGTCCTGCTAAGCCCTTAGCCTCACACTCAGTTGGTATTCTGCCATATCCCAACATT
The DNA here is from genome assembly GCA_013399195.1 of Dicrurus megarhynchus. NCBI lineage: Eukaryota > Metazoa > Chordata > Aves > Passeriformes > Dicruridae > Dicrurus > Dicrurus megarhynchus. Next base: position 4,491 of record VXAD01012331.1, read on the forward strand.
GCTCAAACCACTAAGGAGCTATGCAGTTGTGCAAGAGGGATAGAGAAGCAAAGATTTTCCCCTTAAAAGCATCTGAAAGCAGATACAAAGGTGTAATTTACTGAATTAGTCAGCTATTTAGGTCTTCTCTCCTAAACTTAAAAATATTTTAAAATGTTCATATAAGCTGAATGTGCTTAAGAGGAGTCTAGTCAATATACTCTGTTTGTTCTTAATATAGAGAGGTATTTTCTTCATGGAAGACTATAGGAAAAGGTCTTATCTCGCTAGATGTGATACTACAGGTGGAAAATGTAGACAAAGCCTTGCGTGCCAGTACTCCTCCAGCAAGTTTGAGAAGATGCAGGAAAGTCTATCCTAAATAAAAATTAGTGTAATTGTTTTTGCTTAACTGTGGTAACGCTGCTTAATTGTAATACCTGAGCAGGAAAGGCTGTCAACAATACTGAGCAAGAGATGCTTGAGCCAAACACAGCCAGAAAATAAGACAGTAGAGCGATACGTTGGAATGGAGAGAAAAAATGTTGTAATGCTTCACCAGTGGGGGAAGAGACACAGGAAGGTTGTAAAGTGCCACAAAATCAGTGCCTCTACTGAACAGGTGCCGTTTTCCAGAAAACCTGGGAACACCTCTTTTGAGTGACTGGAGTGGAATTATGATTACGAAACATGTCTTAATTGTATGTGGTTGTTACCAGTACTCACAGTTATTCATCTTGGTTGAATAGTCCACCTCCTTTCCATCAAATCACCTGAAGTGCTGGAAGAAACAGATCATATTTTCACTTTGACTGATCTGGGAACCGTGTGGATTCGTTGTGTGTCTGCATGTTTTATTTGGGTGGTAGATGTGATATATTTCTCTGGAGATTAATGTTTGCTCTGTGACAATCATCTTTAGGCTGTGCTATACCCTCCATGCTCTCCAATCAAATGTACTGGTATTTGTAGAGCTTAGCTGTATGTTGTGAACTACAGAGACATTCTGTTCATTTCTGGAACTAAACATTGGCCTGTGAATTTTGTCTGCTCCTTTTTCCTTACTTTCTGTTTTTCTTGAGCTTTATAGGAAGGAGTGATCAAAAGCACCTTTACCTTATTGCTTAAGAGGACTCTGAGATTAGGCAAAAAACTCTTAAAAACAAAAAGATGATGGCAAACCACTCCCTCTTCTGTCCATCTCTGAGACATAAAAAATGTGGTCTAATATTTATGAAGGAAGTATTTCTTCTCTGGACTGGTCAGAATAGATACTGCAATTTTAATATAAAATTGTATATGGTCTGTGTGATCAATACAAGGGCATAAGTATTTCCATCCATTTCTGTCTAATGTCCTTGTTAAAATGGGGAACTATTCTTAGAAAGACTTAAGAGAATTTAAGTAGTACTTAGAAGGCACTAGGGAGAAACTTTCTAGAGGTAAGGTTGGTAAAACAACAAATTAAAATAAACTTTGTGAAGACCGTGTGTAAAATTAACTGTTATTAATATGTTGTTTCTGCTACTGAGCATAGTTACATTCCCAGGCAGAAGCTCCATAGCTGTAGCAAAGCTGATTTAACCATAAGAGAAAGAATACAGTTCAATTCCTTCCCGAAATCCAGGAAGTCAGATGATCACATATAGGTGGCAATCTAGTTGCACTTGGAAATTGAGTTTACAGAGGTCTTACTGTTATAATTTAAATCTGACTATAAACAGCACTTATAAAAAATATTTCTTATATGACTGAATTGACAAAAAAGGACAAACAATTTCTGTTTTTAAAATCACTTTGACAACAATTTTAAACACAGAATTTGAGTAAGTACAATGAACATGTCAAAAGGGCATGAATTAATTCAGTGGCTAATCTTTATTACAGATTTCTAAAATTCTTTTTTGCTCATTTTCTCTCTATTTGGTCATGTGGGATTTTCTGATGAGCAGGGTAGTTTTAAGGAAATACTTGGACATGCTGAGTGTTTTCAGGGATGAACCTGGGGCTTCCCTGAAGGACTAGTTATTTATTTAGGGTTTTCATAAACATTTGCAGGGATACAGCTAGGTTTGAGGTGCAGATGTCAAATTGTATAATCCTCTGACTTTTCAATACACACATGCCTGTCTGTGAGGTCTGTACTTGACCACACTGAAGTCATACAAGGCTTGAGCCTTTCAGCTCTGCAGAAAGACATCCTAACCTGCCCCTCTTAGCCTTTTCCAGTGGGGCTGGCAGGCTGGAATGTTTCCTGGTTTAGTTTGGGTTTTGAAAAGTTATATCCACCAAAAAAATTAGCCACATGGCAATTTCAATGAATGCTCCCAGCAAGCATGGGTGCTTCTTTCTTACATTGTTATTTGGGTACCATATTGCCAAAGGGAAGAAAAGAGGCCTTGGGGAATGGCTAGCAGGGGATGGATTGACCTTAGAGCAAGGCAGGAGGATCTGCCACTAGTTTTTTTTTAACCTGTTCATAGGATCCAATGTTCTCTCTTGGTGGAGTGAATAATAGCAGCAGGAAAGGTGACAATCTCCTTCAAGCATCTTTCATAGGAAGTCAATACATTTTTTCCAGTTAAATGAGCAGGAATATGCAACAAAGTCCTGAATATGAAGAAATCAAGACATTCCTGACTGCAATCTGAGTGTAACAAAATAACAAGCATACTTCCCCTTTCTGTGAAGAATAGTAACTCATAATTTTGAGAACAGTAAGGCCCTCTGAGTTTTTGATGCTGAGGGTCTCTGCCTTATGCGTATGTTTCTGGATGCCTCACTTGCCATAGTTTAGATTATATCTTCCAGGCTCCCTTCTACTCTTCTACTAATTCATGTGCATCAGCACAGGTGAGATGTGCAGAGGTACTGCTGCAGGTACTTCATTCCTAGACATTCTGGTTGAACTAGAAGCTAGTGTAGAGTGTAATACTAACCCTGATTTAACACCAAGACCCCTAACTATCCATTGCCTTCCAAAATACTAGGAGAATGCCACACTTATTTAAAGGTGTAATCCTTTTGTTCTGGTCAGTCTGCAAAAGGAGAAACATTTTTTGCACCCAGTCTGCTAATAAATATGTGACCTACAGCATCAATATGTTTCCAGCCCTGGGTCACACAGAAACAGAAACTGCTGAATTTTGCCAAGTTCTGTGGTGGTTTTTTGATGTAGGCAACTGCCAACTGGTGCTATGTGCCTTTATTAATATTCTCATCCAAACAATATCAAGGTAAGCAGAAACTTAAGTATTTGGCTACTTCCTCTACACAACCCAACACCATTTATTATTATTTTTTACTGATTTGTGAAGGTGGAAGATTCTGTACATAAGGCCAGAAATATCTTCTTCCATCACAGCTGTGGTCAGAAAGCCAGGTGGATTGAGAAGATACTATCTAGAATGCATGGATACTATCTAGAGTGCATCCTTCCCCACCTGGGGAAGGATGACGAGCTGACTGAGAGCTTATGGCTCAGGAGTGAAGGGAGGGGAGGGACAGGTGATTTTATTGTGGGAGTCTGCTACAGGCTGCATGACCAGGGAGACTTAGCTGTTGGGGCCTTCTGTGGATGGATATGAGCAGCTTCACGTTCACAAGCCCTGGTCCTCATGAAGGACTTCAACCACCCCAACACCTGTTGGAGAGAGGGCACAGCAGAGCATAAGCAATCCAGGGGGTTCCTGGAATGCATTGATGGCAATTTCTTTCTCTATGTGATAGAGCAGCCAAGGAGGACAGGTGCTAAGCTGGACCCTATTCCCACCAACAAGGAGGGGCTGGTGGGGAGTGTGAAGCCCAAGGGCAGGCGGGGCTGCAGTGACCCTGAAATGGTGGAGTTTGAGATCCTTGGGGAAACAAGGAGAGCACACAGGGAGCTCACAGTGCTGGACTTCAGGAGAGCTGACTTTGGCCTCTTGAAGGACCTCCTTGGTGGAGGGCCATGGGACAGAACCCTGGAGAGAAGAGGAGACCAAGAGAGCTGGATGGTATTTAATGATCACCTCCTTTAATGTATACCATTTTTAAAAGACTGGACATATTCACATAAGGAATAGTCTGTACTTAAAAATAATTTGTATGTACTCAAAATTATAACACCCTTGTCACTATTATTAGTCTGCAGTCATGAGTTTTAACTTTAGCATACTTAAAAAAAAATCATTAAATAGGTAACACAAATCATACGCCTGTTTCTAAAATTGATCTGTGCATCTGCACTGTAAATTCAGGTAAGAAAAGCATGTCGTATATTTTGGGTGCAAAAATTTCTTTCCTTCTTGGAAGCATAACTCGAATGCACACTGCTCAAGAAGGAAATCTTACGGTCAGATGTAAAAGAGAATACACAGATCTGTATGTATGCTGATTTTTTTGTATTTGGAAGTATTGAAAGCTAATCATATTTAAAAGTAAAAGCAGTCACAAAAATGCCAGCTGCGGCTCAGTTTTTAGATGCATGGCTAGTAACAAAAAGCCTAGTGATCTAACCAGATGTCCTCTGAGGGGAGATTGTAGTACCAATGGATATTTAAAAGACACAGTCTATGCAGGAGGAGGTTTTTAAGAAGAGAAAAGCCCCAGATGTTTGCTGTCTGTGACACACAGGGAAAGATATAAATAGAGACTAAGTAGAACAAACAAATGCAAATGAAGCTTATTTCCACTCAAAGATGCAACATTTCATTGTTTCCATCTTTAAAGATCTCTGCTAAAATGACTTGTTGACAAGGGTGTCCAAGCGGGTGTTAGATCTACACCCACTGAGTTAAAGAAAATGCTGCATGCACAGTTCAGGTCCTTGCCTTGTCTTGGTCTTTTTGCCATAACTACAAGACCCTTCTGAAGAGTCCATGAGCTTGTGTTCCGTTCTGACCTGGTTCTGACCAGCCTGAATTTCTCACTGGGAGCAAAGACAAACTTGGTGTTGTAACTTCCATTTTGACTTTCTCATAGGCAAGAATGGTGGAACCTGCTTAGCCACCCTAGTTTACCAGTCAACTTCAGCTTTGTTTTATCTACCCAAATGCTTTTCAATTCACTATAACAATGTTAGCACAATTCTTCTGTGCACAGGTTGGTCCTAATGGTGACTGCAGGTTTACCTGTCAAGTGTAGAGGTTTCTTTATGCAGCATAATTACGCTGAAAATGCACTTACTAAATCAGGAGAAAAATTATTTGGAATGCCTTTCAGAAAAATGCAAAATGACAAAGTTTGGTAAGAAGAACCATATTAACTGTAATTTCAGCAACAGCTTTTTTTTTTTTTTAATCTCATTGTCACTCTTTTATATTACGTCTTTAAACTTCGGCATGATTCTTTCTCCTTTTATAGCACAGCCTTAGTATTAGTTAGGTAATGGGATTTATGATTTTGTTTACATCAGTTGCCATGGAGATCCACCATAAAAGATCAGTTGCTTGGCAACTGGGTATTGTGGAGCTGCAATGGAGGGAGGAATGTTTGTCTCTCTGAAGGGAGGGCTTAAGGAATAATGAAAACTTCTGCTCATACTTCTCATGAATGCTTTATTTTCAAGGTCAACCAAATGTTTTTTCGGTAAAGACTAATGCACTTTTCTTCAAAAGATGCACCGTAAAATGTTTCTCAAAGATTATCCTGTCTCAGAGTAAAGGACAACCAGCTTAAGAAGCTTTTATTCTCTTCATGCTCTTGCAATATAAGGGTTAGAGTAACTGTGGGGCAGCCATAATGAAGCAGGTCTCTTATTTCCTGGCTATTCTGCATTCATTAACAAATGAACTACTGTACCTTCAAGCTCTGATCCCAGAAAATGCTGTAATTTTTCTTCACTGAATTAATGCTTGGGTTTTTGTAACCGTAGATTTATGTCTCATTTCATTATATCATCTTTTAAACAAACATTTAACTTGCAGTGTAATCTAAAACTGAGTCTCTAGGATCTTATTGTTCTAACATATAGGCAAACTTAAAGCAAAGCATGATAGAGTTTTGCAATATTGGCTTGTGGTTTAAAATGATTCATATATATTTGAATATATGTGGTATCACCATATATGAGATGTGGTATCACTTTGTATGAGATGTGTACACTATATCCTTTTAATTATTAAATCAGCTTTGAGTGACATAATTGTTAGAAAATTAGGCTTGTTCTTAACTGAAACTCAGGTTTTGGGGTCCTCCGAAATAATTATCTGCCTATCATCTTTTATGATACATCTATTTTTAAATGAACTTCTTTCTTGGACTCACCTTCAGCTTATTGTGAGATTGTAATATTTTCTCTTTAATATTACTCTTTCAGAACTGAATCAGTACTTTGGTTGTAGACTAGCTTAGTGTTTCTGAGGTTTGAATTCCACTGAAGTACTCTGGATAAATCTACACTACCTTTGTGTCACTGTGTGTAACAGAGATTCATCTAATTGCTTGGTAAGTGGTTGAAGTTTGACTCCTGCTCACATTGTTAAATATCTGGATATTTTGGGTTGGACAGGTTTGGTCCATACAGTGTCCTTGTGGGACCAATGTCAGCTGAGAGATGTGGAAGTGATGTATGACTGTAACATCATCTTGGCAGCAGTTTCAACTCTTGGCTAAATAATGACAATATACTGTCTCATGTAAAATTATAAAAGAGAAGTACTGCTACAGACAATTACTCAGAGGAGAGGAAATTACATACATGGCTGTGCATTTTACATGATTTGACAATACTTTGAACTTTTCATTCATGGAATTCTCTATGAAGAGGATCTAAAGAGGAGGGGAAAGAACACCCAGATACATGTAGTGTTGCTTTAAATCAATATAGGATCTTGCATAAATATTGCGAGTATCAGGGACATTAGAAAAGCGTGGAGCTTAGAACAATTGCCAAAATGTTGCTAGTACTCTAGTCCCATGTAAACCTTATATTAAATACCTCAATGTTTTTTACCCAGCATGGAAGTCTTATGCCGTTAAAAATCTACTTTGTCCTGGACATTATTAACAAAAATAAGCAAAGCCCCGGCACTGTGACAGGAGTGTGGTCAAATTTAATTTTCTGGAACAGAAAGACTGATGCAAACAACATGTACATTTATCAGATCAAGTAGCAGTAGATTCTGATGTATGATGCAGGTAGACAACTGTTCTATGGGGACTGTAACCCCCTGGGTCTCCGTGAGAAGACTTTAGAAGACAGACTATGCCTTTTTAAACCTTCACTTCAAAAAGGAAGGAGCAGATGGACATCATTCTGCAGTGTCATCTTGTAATGAATCAGGGTGTTGTGAATTTAAGGAAAAGAAAACCAGGCAACAGTCCACTGTAGAAGATTGCAAAGAGCTGCAAAAGACAAATTTAGATTAATTCCGAGTCTTTAAAACAGAGTCTTTAGTACTTCTGTGGCTGCAAGAGAGGTCTGAGTCAGGGGATCATGGCTCCACAGGACAGTGGCAACTCCTTCTTAAGGATCACTCAATGAATTTCACCCTTCCCACCTTTCTCATCCTAACAACCACCACTCAGCTCTCCACGGTCTTCCCTCAGCTCAGCTTATCCCCACATCAGCCTTTGGCAGAAGGACATTCATCTTATGTTTCACTCTTGGTTTCAACAGTATATTCTGCCTGCACAACTGCATCTCTAGCCAGGATGCACTCGCAGCATCTTTGGTTAGATGCATAGCTAGTGGCTGTGGAGTGATTCCAGATTCCAGAGCATGAATTATTCTTGTGGTGTAAGAGACTGTGAGGGGACTTGCTATTTGCTGCTAATTAGACTGTTCCTGTTGGGTTTTTGTGATGAAGCAAGGGCCAGACTCTTGCTGGAGGCTTGTGACATTTCTTCAGAATTCAGTGTTCCTTGAAGTTTCTATAAAGATGCCTTCTATGTGGTGGATTTGGGCTAGTCTTCCCACCTTGTGTTCGTAAGCCAAGTATTTCTTTCTAAGATTGAAAAAAAAGAATGATTGAGCAATTTTTTTTCCTTTAGCCTCTTATTTTATCAGGGTCATTGCAGATAATAAATTTTGGCCACATTTTTAAAGAATAAGAATACTAAAAGGTGAAAACCTGCTTCTTATCGAAGAATGTCTTGCTTCCAGAATTATGGAAGATTAAAGTCTGTCACTTGATAAAGCCTTTTTCAACAAAAGAAAATAAAAGCAAATGTTGAAATTACTCTGTGCTTTTCAAAGGCCAAAAAAAAAAGTGTAGGCTTTGTCAAACCCCTGTTGTGATGTTTTACTGCTGTTTACAAAAGTTAAAGTAGTAAATATATCTACTTAAATTCCTCTTTTCTCTATAAATAAAATATAATTTCTATTATTTCCATTAAGTTTTTATTGAGCATCTTTTTTTCCTTCTCTCCACTTGGTGGTCTCCATCAGCCTTTCACTCAGAATGCAACTGCTATTACAATAGGTGATTAACACCGTGCTATGGTCATCTTCACAGCATCTTTCCTCTTTCATTACCTTTTTTTGCACCACGCAAAAACCTAGTATGCCTAGTAATTTTAAACTACCTATTTTATTGAAAAGTAACTCATTAGTCTATGATGACTAACCAAAGCACTTACAAGGCAGGTTTATTTTGAGAAAGTAGTTCTCTAAAAAGTAGCCATTGTTGGACATTTTGGTGATGCAGGATGATTCTACTCTTGCCTGGGTGTAGAAATCCACATCAGCTTTTCTGTGTTCAGAATCGTGGAGTCCTGTTTCCCTATAAGTTCTTAAATATAATTTGGCCTTTGTGATTCTTTAAAATGAGCAAAATGTGGCTGTGTGAAATTAGGCAGCTTTCTGAAATTAGGAAAGTAAATATTTTTTAATTCCACAGATCTGCTTATCTAGTGAGTGCTTCAGGAAATACATATTTGCTTTTTTGAGGAAACCTTTCCCTCTTTCATTTTACTGCAATTACCACTGTGGCATCAACATAGCTAAATTATTTTTTTTGGTCATGCATTAGCCAAGCCAGCTATCTTGCACTGAATTTCAGTCAGCACAGGAACCCAGGTTCTGCAAGTAGAATTTTTTGTTACCAATGATTACTTTTAAGGGCAAAGAGAGGAGAGCTGAGGAATAGTTTTAAACTGGTTTGAAGACAGAATCTACTAATATGATCCTAGCTAAAAGTGTATATTGATATAGATCCAACATAAACATTAGTCACTAACCACCTATGAAAAAAGATATCCTCTCTGAGAATTAAATACTGTCTGGCCTTTTTCATCATTACTTAAATAATACATTTTCTGCTTCTCTTAAGTATATTCTTTTATATATAAGAATGCACGCACAGACAAATACATATATGCAATGTCCCCCTTTGAATTATATAGAGTAAATTTTGTAAGACAGATTTCAGAGTAACAGAACTTTTCCTTCCTTTTTCTTTCTTTTTTTTTCTTTCTTTCTTTCTCTCTCTCTCTCTCTCTTTCTTCTTTCCTTCTTTCCTTCTTTCCTTCTTTCCTTCTTTCTTTCTTTTTTCTTTTTTCTTTTTTCTTTTTTCTTCTTTCTTTCTCTTTCTTTCTTTCTTCCTTTTTTCTTTTTCCTTTTTTTCTTTTTTTCTTCTTTCTTTCTCTTTCTTTCTTTCTTTCTTTCTTTCTTTCTTTCTTTCTTTCTTCCTGCCTGTCTGCCTTCCTGCCTGCCTTCCTGCCTGCCTTCCTGCCTTCCTGCCTTGCCTTGCCTTGCCTTGCCTCGCCTTCTTCTTTTCTCACAGAAAGGACAGCTACAGTATATCCTTTTGTGTTTACCATGCTTCAGAAACAGACAGACCCAAGGGAGGGTTTAGGGTATTGTAAATCAGATATTTATAAGTCAATATACTAGAGAGGACAAACTGCAGGGGCCCTTCTCCCTCTAGGGCTTTGACTAAAACCCCTTTTCCAATATCCACAGACGCCTTTCTCAGTTTAATTGTCAGACCTCCTTTGTAACTTCCTGTTGTTCTGTTCTTCTGAGTGCAGCTGAAAAAGTTCACTTTGTTGCTTTTTTCTTTTTTCAGTCATGAGATAAAATTTCCTTATCAAACACCAAACTGGACGATTTGCAGCAATTCTAGAAGTTTGCTAAACTTAGAATCATAGAATGGCTTGGGTTGGAAGGACCTTAAAGATGATCTAGTTCCAATCCCACTGACATGGGCTGAGCTCCATACAACCTGGCTTTGAACACTCCCAGGGATGGGGCACCCATCTGGTAAACCTGTTCCAGTGCCTCAGCACTCCCACAAAAGAAAATTTCTTCCTAATATATAATATAAATCTATGCTCAATTTGAATCCATTGCCCCTTGTCCTGTCACCTCATGGCCTTGATGCATGTCGCTGCATCCCTCTTCATCTTTCTCGTAGGCTCCCTTTAGGTACTGGAAGGCTGCAATTAAGTCAGCCCAAAGCCTTCTCTTTTCCAAGCTGAACAAACCCAATTCTCTCAGCTTTTCCTCACAAGAAGAGGTGCTCCACCCCTCTAATTTTGGTGAACCTTCTCTGGACTCACTCCACCAGGTCCATGTCCTTCCTGTGCTGGGACCCCAGAGCTGGGTGCAGTGTTCCAGGTGGGGTCTCAGCAGAGCAGAGCAGAGGGGCAGAATCCCCTCCCTCCCCTGCTGCCCACGCTGCTTTGGATGCAGCCCAGGGCACGTTTGGCTCTCTGGGCTGGGAGTGCCCATGGCTGGGTCATGTCCAGCCTCTCACCCACCAGCACGCCCAAGTCCTTCTTGGCAGGGCTGCTCTCCATCTGTTCCTCCCCAGCCTGTGCTGATACTGGGGGTTAACTCCACCCAGGTGCAGCACCTTGCACTTGGTCTTGTTAAACCTCATGAGATTCCCATTGGTCCACTTCTCCAGCTTGTCCAGGTCTCTCTGGATGGCATCCCATACTTCAGGTGCACCACTCAGCTTGATGTCACCTGCAAATTTGCTGAGGGTGCACTCTATCTCTTTGTCTATGTCATTAATGAAGATATTAAATGCCACTGGTCCCACTACAGACCCCTGGGGGACACCACTTGTCACTGGTGTCCCCTGGGACTCTGAGCTGTTGACCTCTACTCCCTGGGTGTGACCATTCACCCAATTCTTTATCCATCTAAGAGTCCACCCATCAAATCCACCTCTCCTTGATTTACAAAGAAGGACGTTGTGGGCAACCATGTCAAAGGCTTTACAGAAGTCCAGATAAATGATATCTGTAATATTTCCCTTGTCCTCTGAGCGAGTCACTCCATTCCTGGTGGCTGCTCCTGTCTCAGGGAGGCCAGAGTTTGATTCCACCAGTCTATCTCCCTTTCTGATTTTCTCATACTCCTTAACCATTCTACATCATCCCACAGCAAAGAAAATAAAAGAAAAAAGAAAAGCAAAAAGAAACAAACATCATTCCCCTGTCAGATAATAAATTCAATTATGACTGCAGTCCTAATGGCCTGGAGATGGATTTTCTTTTGTCTCTTCTGTTCTCTAGAAAGTTTAACTTTTTCTCAATGTCAAAACCTAAATACCAGTGTGTCAGTACTGTGACAGAGTAAATTCCTACCCATCCCTTATTCTTTGTCCCCTCCTGTGAGTCCTCTTTCCAGAGAGCTGCCTTTGATGGGGGGCTGTGGCTAAGTCTCATCGGCATGGGTATGCTATCAACAAAAGAATGCTGGCTCACTTCCTTTCTTCATGCCTAATTAGCCAGAGAATAAATTTCAAAGATACCCAATAGGAGTTGGTTTCATGTGAATTCTGAGAAAAGTTTTGTTATTTGCTTTTTTTTGTGAAGAAATACATAGTTTCAGTGAGATTTTCTGCCCCTCCCCTTTTTCTTCAAAGGAGTATATGACAAAAAGTTAACAACTTGAAAACATTGTGAAATGTGTTAGCCCCAGAAACAACTCCTTTAGCCTTTCTACCTTAAAATNAAGCAAAAAGAAACAAACATCATTCCCCTGTCAGATAATAAATTCAATTATGACTGCAGTCCTAATGGCCTGGAGATGGATTTTCTTTTGTCTCTTCTGTTCTCTAGAAAGTTTAACTTTTTCTCAATGTCAAAACCTAAATACCAGTGTGTCAGTACTGTGACAGAGTAAATTCCTACCCATCCCTTATTCTTTGTCCCCTCCTGTGAGTCCTCTTTCCAGAGAGCTGCCTTTGATGGGGGGCTGTGGCTAAGTCTCATCGGCATGGGTATGCTATCAACAAAAGAATGCTGGCTCACTTCCTTTCTTCATGCCTAATTAGCCAGAGAATAAATTTCAAAGATACCCAATAGGAGTTGGTTTCATGTGAATTCTGAGAAAAGTTTTGTTATTTGCTTTTTTTTGTGAAGAAATACATAGTTTCAGTGAGATTTTCTGCCCCTCCCCTTTTTCTTCAAAGGAGTATATGACAAAAAGTTAACAACTTGAAAACATTGTGAAATGTGTTAGCCCCAGAAACAACTCCTTTAGCCTTTCTACCTTAAAATTTTATGAACACATTTTAAAATAATGGGAGCCTTCCCCCCAGCCCCCGTCTACTCTACTTTTGTGCTGAGTTGCACTGTAGTTATTTTTTAATAGCTACAATTTTGAACAAATCGCACTTTTTGAAAGCAGTCTGTCAAACGATCAGGAAAGGTCTTGAAATGCTACATATGATGTGACTTTGACCCGTAGTTTTGCCTTGTAATGTTTTCTTCAGGGAAAATGGTCCCTGTACCACTAAGCTGGCTGTACCTTCTCATCTGGTTTCCAGCAGCTGACATTCCTGGTGTTGTCTCTTGGCCAGCAAACATAAACAGCTCAGAACTGCCCACCCACATTTGCTGTGAACACCATCTCAGACATTCACTGGGATTCAGATGGATTTTCTTAGCAGCTTTTTCTTAACCTTTGCTAAAAATTGGTGTGATCTGCATAATCACAGTAGAATGCCCCACTATCAATTAATCTGGAAGCTGCATTTAAATACAGAGTGGTACGTGAGCTGTCTGCCTGCGTGCCATGGGGCCAGATTTTCATGTGTGTGGTGCTGACGGCTGGGGTCAGATGACGTAAAAAAATGTGGCTCCAAACTTGGATATGAAAATCTGAGTTTGTCTATCAGTGTGTGTTTGTATACGTGCACCATAGCATTGGCAACAGCTACTGTACATGCTGCAATCCTTTGGAGCTTGTTTTCTGAATTCAAGCTTATGCTTACACCCTAGTCACTCCTTTAAAATCCCCCGTGGGTTGCCCGTTTCTTACCCGTCCCGTTCTAGCTAAAACAGAGCTTTCACAATAATTATGCCCTTCACAAACTTTCAAAAGCACAGCTTTATCCTCTGGTCTCTGTAACTGTAGATAACAACAGAGCCACCATAAATGACATTCATTTACTGTTTCTGGCATACATCACAGACACATGTGGAATACACTTCTAGAAGCTCTGCAAGTAATTCTTGTCACGGGAATAAACCGGACCCTAATTTTTTTCTTTTCTAATCTGTAAAGTGGAAAGCATAAAAATTACTGTATAATAACATCGTATCACATAAAATGCTTGAATTCTGCAGTTGTAATGCAAAGCTTCCACTAAGGTTGAAAACGCACAGTAACTTCTAATGCAATTTTGCTTGTTCTGAGTTCCAGTAAAGCTATGACTTGGAAACTTCTTATGCTTTCCCTGAAGATGATTTTTTTTCTTTCCTTTTAAAAACTAAAATTACCTAGGAAATTTTTTTTTTTTTTTTAATTAAGGTTTGGAAATGAAACTTGTTACTATTACAATGACATGTTTTGACTTTTTGAAACAAAATGAGACAAAAGCAATTGAAAACAAGTAGTGCTAGCTTACTTTAGTAAAAGTCAGTTTACAAAGGCGTGGTATACGTGTATCATCACCTTTTTGAGCACATTACAAAATAAGGTGGATTTTGTAGATAGTGTACAACCAGTTTCAAAGAAATGCTCCAGAAACTTGCAGGATAGAATCACTTGTACTTAGGGATGATATGACTAAGCAGGCAGGAGCACAGATCAGATTGGAACATCCATAGGACATGGACAAGAAATTGTGGTGATGTCAACCAGTAATGATGAGGGGCAGTAAACACAAATATCTCTAGAATTTCTCTTTGTTTTTTTAAAGATTGCTTGACAACATCTTCTAGAAATTTGATTCTTTGCAGACAGATCTCACCAAATTCTTCACTGAAGAGGGTGGCTTTCAATCTGCACTGAAACATGGGAATGTGATGACTGGGATGGCAGAATGGAATAAACCAATATGAAATATTTCACAAGTCTGAAGAGAATATTTTCATTTTTTTCTTTAATGAAAGTCCATTTGAAAAAAAGTCAACAACTAAACAAGAAAACAGAAGAAAACTATCAAAATTAAGAAGAACTATTTTGATAGCCTTTTAAAGTAATATTACAAGACTGAAATTATTTATTTAAATCCTGTTTTTATAAGAAAATTCTAAATATAGCACATTGATTTGAGTTTAAATGAAAACAAATTTTGAAATAACATTATTACCAGTTCCCACACAGCTCCTCTTTGAAGTCTTTAGCTGTGAAGTCAATTAATAACAAAGATAAATGCCAGATGGGTTTTTGCAATGTGGATGTTATGTGAGCTGAAATTGTTCTTTTTCTTTCCCTTTCTGTTTTGCTTTATTCATGTAAAAGAAGGAGATTAAATTCAAGAAAAGCAATTACTGGTATGCCTATAAGTGAAAAAAACGCTTGTAAAGATTCAAGAGTCTATCCTAGATTTCTTCCTATGGTATGGTGTCTAACCTTCAGTGGAGCCTAACGCTGAAGATGGACAGACACAGAGACACTTTGATATGAGATGCTGAGTGACCAAATCCACCCTATTGAAGCTTTGAGCAGTCACAGGCCTTCCAGAGACCCCAAAAGTTCTACTTTGATCTTGCATCCAGTGACACCAAAGCTGGACTCCCAGTCTTGCGCCTCAGCCTTTCCAGGAATTCTTCTGTCTTACTGATAACCTATTTAGGCTGTGAAAACCTACAGCTTTCTGCCCTCATCAGATGGATACTGAAACGAAGTAATTGCTTACTCAGAAATGTTTGGGAGATTCATTAGAAGACTGCTAAATCTCTATCTTCATTCTATTCTTTCTGACATAGCAGCAATTTGGGATCAGCTGGGATTAACTACTTACAACAGTGTTGGTTTCTCTATAGCCATGTTCTTTTTAGACAACTTGATAGTCTGACAAACAGTTACACTTTGTGAGAATGGCAGTTTGTCCTACAGACACCTTTCCTCTTGAGGAAGGCTGAGTTGGGGCTTTTGATATGCCATGTTCTCCAAAACATGACATCCTACTTCAGCTCTCTGAAATAGTTTCTGTACCACTACAGGAATGTGAGCTGTATGATTCCACATAAGGTTAATCACAGGCTTAATCTTATTTGTTCAAATTTTAAGGATTCACTGAGAAGTTATGTCTTCTTTTGTCTTGTCTTTTTCATTTAGTTTTCTGGGTAGCATTCATTCTTTTCTCAAGACAATGTAAACTTGCATTTTAGATCATTTTATTAGCATTGTAAATTTTACATTTGATTTTTTCTTTCCCTTAGTATATCCAACAAGGTTTCTAGTATACTTTCATGCCTAATTTTCCCTCTGGCTTGGAAATCTCATGACTTTTGATGGCAAGGAGTTGTATCTTATTTGGAGAACCTTGCAGGATTTCCTCCAAACTATTTCTGGACTTCTAGTCTGTGACTACCTAACTTTCAGCTATTAAGACTGCACAAACTGTTTACCTTACAATTAAGACTGCAATTCCTCAGACTCAAAAGGGCAGAAATGATGCTGTTTCCCTTTGCCTTCCTGAGCTGTAATCCAAACCTAACACCCAAATATGGTTTTAACTTTCAGTTTCTGAACTTCTCTGTTGATTACTCACGTTTAAAGTTCACTGAGATTGTAATATTCATGTTCAAGTTATTTGCTGAATGCTCTAATTAGAAACAGTTTTGGGGATGCTATTAAGAATGTTTCACCCTTCAAAAAGGTTACTTGTTATCCACAAGGAATGGAGTTTACATAAGCAAAAAGTTGAATTTGGCTATAAAGACAACTTCAAACGCAAATAGTTTTCAAAGAACAAAACCTCCCTGCCGAAAAAAGCAGTTTGGAATGAAGAATGCTTTGCTGTAAAGTTGTCTAGAATAGTTTTGATGAAGGCTACTGCTGCTTGGTTTGCGCATTCATAGCATCACAGAATCATTCAGGTTATAAGGGGCCTCTGGAGGTCATCCAGTCCAGCCTGCCCAAAGCAAGTTTCACAGGACTTTACCCAGATTTTTTTCCTGGTTTGCTTTTGCAATGATAAAGTAGTTAGAGAGTCTCTCCTTGCCTCCTCCTTCCAGCTGCAACTGTACAAGCCAACTCTGAGCTGTGGCTCATAATCAGGTATGGCACCAGCCCTGAACACTCCAGGCAATGTTCCTATACTTGTTTCCTTTTTGCAGCTCATCCTTATATACAGTTTTCAATCCTAAGAATAAGGAGGAAATGTTTAGAAAATAGCTGTGTAGTTCTACAGAATGGAAAGGAATGGTTGAATACAAAACCATGCAACTCCTACTTTAGGTTTTTATTATCTTCCCTTCATCTGTATTACCTACTATTACCACTCACACAACTAACTTACATTAGTCCAAAAGAATAACTTTAAGACTCCCATTCATATGTACTCATGGAGATGAACATTTAAATTTGGAATTACAAGTATTCTTGTCAGAAATATTATTTCATGCCCAAGTAGTCTAGGACCAGCAGAACTAGCTGAAGCTAACCAGAATAGCAAAAATAACACAGCCCTTAGTGTGTGATTTATTACTCAATAGCTAGAAAACTCAACTGATCACAGTTAGTACATATTTTGTAGAATATTTTAATATCTTGAAATAAAATTTAAAAAAATTAGAAAATAGAAGGCAGCTATCATTGGTTATGGCATAGCTATTAAGCAAAAACACACTTAAACTATGGGTAAAAAGATAATTGTGCCTATTGAAACACGGTGCAATAAGGACAGCAGTTTAACACCGCTCAGGAAGATTGCTCTATTGGATATTATTTATGTTGACAACATGTCAAAAAATTATTATGATAAGCTAAGTTATACACACAATTTATGATGCATTGTATTTGCCGAGATACTGTAGTGCCTGTCGTTTTTTACACAGGAACTATTAATTTCACTAAGCAATGCATGTCTTTTGCAGGACAGAAAATGCATCATTGTGGGATTTTGTGTTCACAACATTTTTCTTTAAACATGCTAAACCTTCTCTTTTTCTATTTCCTGGTTGAATACCCATTACACAAACAACAGTTCTAACTGGTGATAATAATCTCAAATTCTTCATTACCACCTATTGGCCAGGTTTTCATAAACTGTTGGTGTTCATCTGCCTGGTTTTACCCAGAATAGACTAAGGATATGTGCTGGTTTGGGCTGGGGTAGCATTAACCTTCTCAGTGCCTGGTGTGGGTCTGTGTTTTGGATTTGTGCTGAACACAGGNCGGTGCTGGTGGCTTGCTTACAGACATTTGCCAGGTTTGGTAAATTCTGGCAAAACATGTTAGGAAAAAAAGAAGGAAAAAAATGGAGTGGAAGTCATCTTTAACCTGCACAGCTAGATCTGGTAGAGACTATCTGTTGGCTTAATCCAAGATAACTTCTTGACATATGCTTCATTATCTTTAAAATAGACAGTCTTGGAAGTAACAAATAGCATTTATTACCTTTCAAAGAGAGTAGAAATATAAAACAGAGGCACTTATTTGCACATGGAGGTAATTATGATTTTGGTTCTGCTTCTTTTTGCTTGGAAATAAGTCAAAGAAACCAAAAAATTCATACTTGTGGAAACTAAAATCAGAGTATCAGAAATAGGTAGATTTGCAGTAGTTAGTTATTTGGGATTCACATGAAAATATATGCAAAAAAATACAATAAACAATTGGCCTTCTTTGCTTTTGCCTCACCATTTCCAGGAAAATTCGACCTTTTTATTCTCTTACAATGCTTTACATATTGTTTCATTAAGAATCATTAAGTCTGTATTTGCTAAGATACCCATGAATGACTGACGTCTATCCCTACCTAAGCCAGTAGACAACTGTGAACCAGTGACTGCAGAAACCAAAATTAACAATGTAAAACTGATGTGCCTTTGCACGTTCTTTTTTCCTCTCTACTCTTGCCAATGCAAAACAGGGTTAATTGCCATTGTCTTAAAAAAAAACAAATCATGTTGCTTTAAGGATTTTATTGTAAGGGAGCCTTTTTTCTGACATCTGAAGCTTTATTGCAATTGAAATTAACTTATTTTCCTTAATAAAATAAGTACCAGACTGCTGAACACTCATTTATGAGTTCTGAAGGAAGGAGTATTTTGTGAGTTAAATTAAGAGAGGAAATCAGTGGACAGATGTCACTGGTATTACCAGAATTCTTACCTGCTCTGGGAATTACATTGCATACATAGTTAAACTGTGTTTTAATGTACGTATATGGTTTTAGTATGCTAGGAAAGAGTGCATCCATCATGAACAGTAGGGTCTCTTGATAAACCCTGAAAGACTTATTAAAGTAAAGGGCACTACCAGATGACACTGCCAGATTTATTAAGTGTGGAAAAGATTCAAGTATCTTCATAAAGATTATCACCTCCACAGTCCCCTCCAACCATTCCAAGTCTTGCCTCTCTTTTTACAGACATGCAGAAATTTCAACACGAGGCAGCAAATACTAAATAAAATGAATGGGGTCGTCTGGAGTAAACTAGTAATGGACACAGCCTTACTTGTCCTGATGAGAATTTTTCTTTTGATTCCAGCAGAACTAATTCCTTTTACCAGAAATGATTTGATCTGATTGATAAGCAGAAGGACTATTCAAAAGAGTAATTGATATGATCAGCCATTTCAAATCAGTACAAAATGACATGCGTTATTCATTCTCCAGAAAAAGTCCTGCTGAACATACCCATTTCACTGTGAATTTAGCTAGAGGTTTTGCCACTTCTGAAGCAGTCACTTGAAGATCAAGCCCTCTGTTTTCATTATTCACTGCCCACTTTAGAGACTTCAGTGGGAGCTCTGAAACTGCAGTGAAGGCACACTCTAACTTTGAATTACACTGCAGCCATTATTTGAATTACATTTCCTTTTAAGTTCATTACTTCTTGCTCGAGTTACATGCTGTGTGTGTCTCACTCCTTGGATTTGCTGTGTCCTGAAGAAAGGCTGACTCTTACTCGTAGTACAAGAAGGTCACGCATTTCAATCAGTCTGAAGTATGAACAGAAGTTATGGCTTGGTGACGTTTACTCTTTTTGGGTTTAACTGCAGTCCTTCAATGGTGTGCTAGTGTGGAATACCACTTTTTTTCATGGTAATGCATAACCACATACCTTTAGTCTGAGATAATTTCCTCTAATCTCTAAAATAAAACATTCATGAAGAGCTATGGATTAAGGCTCAAAAAATGAACTTTCAGGCTTTTTTTGTTTCAAAGCAAGTGATTTCTCTTCTTCTGGTAACAGAAGGGAAGTCCTGGCTCCTTAAACATCATAAATGTAATCAAGCTGTCATCCTACTGCTTGTGGTAACAAACAGAAAATGCAATAGAGGCAGCTTTGCACTGTTGATTAGTGGGGTCATTTAGTCTCAAAGGCCATTTGTACAAATCCCAACTGAAGTGTAAGACACCTGGGAAATATATTTACGGTGACTCTAGAATCCTTCTTTTCTCACTGACTTCTTGTGAAAACCCTAAATGAATCACAATCTGGAGTCTGACTTGAAGCTGAGAAAATACTCTTTCTTGTAAAAGAAGGAGAGTTGATTACTCACTCAGTTTGAAGGCTAACATGAGAAAACCGGTCTTTCATTGATTGCTAGGTAATCGTATGTTTGGAAGCACAGCACAGTGTACTCAGGAGAACTTGTGCAAGGAGAGAAAATGCTCAGCTTCTGGTTGGAGCTCTGCCTGAGGTCAGTATCTGTGACAAATGACCCCACAGGAGAATCAGACTAACCAGGTCCAGAGAAGACAACGCCTTGCTGAAGGACAAACATCTCACACTATTCTCTGAGAAGCAAGACCTATTGCAGCTGATTTCACCTTGTCTATGACATGACCAAGCTCAAGATCAGAAAATTTAGCAGGGAGGTCTGCTGCTGGGTCTTGTCCTGGCTGCCACCACAGGGTCGCTCCTGGCAATAGTTGTGTGAAATGCCATCCAGCAGCCAGGTATGTTTGACTGGCTGTGCTTGGACACGGGTGACATCAATAGGAGCTTTACTGTTAACATGAACACCACTGCAATTGTCAGAGCACAGTGTGAGGGATCCACACAGATTGCAAGCCATGGCAATGGAAACTCCACCTCCACCTTACAGATGTGGGTTGTGTACAGGCATACCGGGTATAAAGATCCACATTAGCTCAAAATGCTCCTCCCGCCCTGCCAAAGAGCATATACATATATATAAATATGTATACTAAACGCAAGGTACAACATCTAAAGATTGAAATTGTTGGAGTCCATGAATGCTGGTAACTTTTTCAGAGCCCTGTCTTAAGAGTGTAGAAGCAGGCAATTCCAAAGTGTTGGCAGTCAAGTAAGGGGTCATGAGGCTGGCTTGGGCAAGCAGGGAACTTCTAGAACTTAGGAGGAAAATGAAAATGCATGGACACTGGACACCAGGACAGGCAACATGGGAGGACTACTGAGATGTTGTTTGCCTTTGTAGGAAGAAAATTCATGCAGCCAAAACTCAGTTAGAGATCCAGTTGGCTGGCACTATGAAGAACAACAAAGATAGTTTTTTAATATATGTTAGCAGTGAGAGAAGCAGGGAAAACATTGATCCATTACTTGATGAGGGTGGTCACCTCACAAATAGGGGTGTGGACAAAGCAGAGAGGGTTAATGCCTTCTTTGGCTCTGTCTTCAACAGCAATAATGGTCCCTGGGCCCCAGAGCCTGGAGAGCTGGAAGGTGATGACTGGAGGAATTATAAACTCCCAGTTAACTCTGAACTTACCTGTGACTTGCAGATCCAGCTGGATGCACATAAGTCTATGGAGCCCGATGGGACTTATCCCAGGGTACTGAAAGATCTGGCTGATGTTATCACAAGACCTCTCTCCACTGCTTTTCAACAGTCTGAAAGGTCATGTTGCCCAGATAAGTGGTGGATGCCCCATCTCTGGAAGTGTTTAAGGCCAGGCTGGATGGGGCTTTGAGCAGCCTGTCTGAGTGGAATATGCCCCTGTCCCTGGCAGGGATTTTGGACTAGATTATCTTTAGGTCCTTTCAACCCAAATCATTCTACAATTCTATGGTTCTATAAAGTGTCCCAATTTTCAAGAAGGAAGTATAAGTGTAAGAAGGAAGACCCTGGTAAATACAGTCCTGTCAGTTTCACTTTATTGCCTGGCAAAATTATGAATAAGGTTTTTCTGAAATTTATAAACACACACTTGAGAGACAATGCAGTCTTCAGTGGTCATAGGCAGCACAGGATCACAAAGGGAAAGTCTTGCTTAACCACCTTAATTTCATCATGACTAGGCCACCCATCTAGCTGGCCAAAGGAAGCTGGTAGATGTGGTTTGGGATTTCAGCAAAGTTTTTGATACTGTCTGGCACAACACATAAACTAGAGAAGTCCATAATGGGATGGGTGAACAATTGGTGAATGGGTCTGCTCCAAAGTGTTATAGTGAAGGAGGTTTCAAAAGGCTCGTGGCCAAGTGGAGCTCCCCAGAGCTCAATTTTAGGGGTGGTGCTCCTCAGTGTTTTTGTAAATGATCTGGACAGAGCAGTTGAATGTATATTAAGTAAGATTGCCAGTGATACTAAATTAGCAGGAGCTGTGGACTCCTTTGAGAGCGGAGAGAGAACTGGATAGAAAAAATATCTGTGCAATCACTAACTGAATGCAATTTAACAAGTGTTGGATTCTTCACCTGGGGTGGGGGAATCCTCATTATATTTACAAACTGGGGGATCAGAGGCTAGAGGGCAGCCCCAGGGAAAGAGATCCTGGGTCTCGGACTGATTGCAAGCTGAACATGGGTCAGCAGTGCCCTGGCAGCCAGGAGGGCCAGCCCTGTCCTGGGGGGCATCAGGCACAGCATGGCCAGCCAGGCAAGGGAGGGGATTGTCCCACTGTATTCTGCACTGGGGCGGCCCCACCTTGAGGGCTGGGGGCAGCTGTGAGTGTCACAACATAAGGAAATAAAACTACATCCAGAGAAGGGTGACTGAGATGCTGCAAAGGTCTAGAGGCAGCACTTTTGAGGAGCAGCTGAGGTCACTTGGATTGTTCAGGTTGGAAAAGAGAAGGCTGAGGGGTGATCCCATTGTAGTCTACAGCTTCCTCAGAGGGGCAGTGGAGTGAGAGGTGATGACTTCCTCTCTCTAGCCACCAGCAAAAGAATATGAGAAAATGGAACAAAATGGATCAGGGGAAGTTTAGACTGGACATTAGGGAAAGATTCTTCAGTTGAAGAAGAGGCAGGAACAGGCTCCCCAGAGGTCATGGCACCAAGCCTATCAGAGTTCAAAGAGAGTCTGGACAACATTCTTGGTCATACAATTTATTGTTAGGTAGTGGTGTGAGGAACAGGGTGTTTGATTTGAGGATACTTATGGGTTCCTTACAACCTGAGATGTGGTATGGTTCTATGATTCTAATTCATTCAGCTAATATTTTCATAGAAGTATAGAACAGCTATAGAAAGAGTTACAGAAAACCATGACAACTGTCATGGTCCATTTGTACCTCTCAAATTTACAGGACACGGTATTCCATGATTTAAATTAAAAATTTTTCTAGGAAACGAACATACAAATTTGTTAAATAAGGTCTCTATCCCCTTTGTAGACTAGTCTAATTTATTAATTCACTAATTCATTGTTTCATTAACGAGGTTTCCAACTCATAAGTTCTCTAATTCATAACTTGCAATTGGCAACTTATGTGCCATTGAATACAATAGTTACCCAATCAAGTAGGGTGGCAGACCTTATCCTTTCTCGCCCATCAGGGTTTGGGCATTCCCTGTGTCACACAGGGAACCACAAAAGCCTCAGTAGTCTGACTGCTGTTGGATGTACTTAGAAATCTTTTTGGTTAAGCTCAGGTATTTATGCCTTCCATTCAGAAGGCTTGTCTACAATTTCCCTAAGGTAGTGGATTCAGAAGAAACTGACAGTCAATACACACCCACAAAGCTCTCAAAGATGTCATAATTTGCAGCCTTTACTTTGCCGCAGCATCTCAGATGCAAAAGCAGAAGAAAAAACACACAGAAGCATAGGATGAAACTCAGAAATCATAATTTTCTTTTAAATTACATGAGCATACAGCCCACACCACTTGGCAAGAAGTCTTCTGATGACACCACCACCTGGGTGACTCTGAAGGCAGTTCCTCCTCTCTACTCTAGATTCCCAAATTTTGTCATGTCAGAGGTAAGACAAGGGTAATCTCAAGGCAAATATGCATACACGCTCCTTCGCTGTGCACTGCTAGGCTGAGAAACGGTGCTATAGCATCACCCAGTAAGTCAGCTGAACTGTGCCACCCAGCAGCACTCAACATGACTGTAGCACCGTACTTCAAACTCAGGAAAAGCTCTGGGTAATTCAGGCTTTCCCAATATCTTTTTCAAACCCAGTCTTCTGATCTTACCAACTGTCTTGTAACTTAATGAAGGATGAGAACGATGGAACTGAAAACAGTTGGCACAACTGGCAAACTTCTTGTGGTTCTGCCTTGGCAGCAAAGCTGGGTGCAATTTCCCTAATGTGTTATATTAACAGGAATTAAATATCTGGGCCTGGCTTTCTCCTCAGTCCAGCACCAGCTGTGGTGAGTGGGAGACAATCCAGACCTCAAGGCTTGGAGGTAGGCTATGACCTGACTTCACCTTAGCCTGTCCAACAAACAGAGTTACTTGCTCAGAAAAAATGTCTCCATGCTCTGCAACGACATCTACTTGTCAGAACAACTTTTGGTTCACAGGAAGTCTTTCAAAAAAGTGGCCCTAATGTAATTTGTTATTATAACCAATCTATCTGTCCATCTTTCTGTGTACACACTTCCTTCCTTCCCTTCTCCTCTCCCCTATGTTCTGAGCTTTTCTAAGTCAGGATTTGTATCTTCTTCACATTACAGTACCTTGTATATCTCTGCTCAGTGAGACTGTACTTTCTTCCAAATGATTAACATTCAGTTGTGACCCACCAACGATATTCCCTGTAGGATATGGTAAGCCTAGGCAAGGAATCAGAAAATGTTAGTTTTCTCCCTGTAGTAAAATCTTTATACCTTCACATCCTGGCAAGGCGGGCCTCAGTTCCTGAAACAGGTGCTGTGTCCTGGTGTCACCCTAATTAGTCCACTGGAATTATGCCAAGACTGATTTCTCCACCTATCCTAGAAAATTTACTGCTGTGAAGGATATAGCAGATTTGTGTCTCTCAGGTAGAAAGACAGTATATTTGGAATATTCTAAAATAGCAAGAAGCTATAATTCTGTGCCCTGCACATATATCACATGCATGTGGTAAAACCTTAACGCAAAGGGAAATACTCACTGTTGCCTTAACTGCAAAGGGATGAGGATTCTTCCCACATCGGTAAAATGGAAATAAAATGTCTACACAAAAATAAGTGATAAGGCAGAGCAAAATACAAGAAAGAAACAAATATCCAGTGAAATCTTTAGAAGCTGTTCACTGAATTATTGGGTTTTAGTAATCTGAAAAATGTGGCATTTGTTGATCTAACTGGAATGTTTTCATTTCTGTTCCTACACTCTGTTGGGAAATGAAAGACAATAAATAAAGATGATTACTAGAGATTTTTGCTCACTGTTAAGTGGAAGGAAGGGTGACGTAGAGCAGACTAACAGACCAATATACTTAGTCAAGAAGAGCCACCTAAATTGGCATAAGTTTCTCTTGTTGAAAAAGTACAGAGCGGTAACAGAGTTCCTGTCCATACCCTGAGCCAGAAGCTGCAGCTCTATGTGGGAGGCACACGTGTAACCATTGGAAAATGGCTCCACTGTTTTCTTTTGAATAGCTTTTCACCAGGTGCAGATGCCAGATGCACGACCTTCTGCACTGCAGAAAGCTCTGGATCACTTTTGTCGCACAGGGACTTTTCCACACTAATATCATACCCCTAGTTGGTCCCAGTATTTCAGCTTCCACTAGGAAATAAAGCCTGTGAGCACTTTGTTGAAAAAGGAAGAGGCAAGAAGAGGGATACTACAAAAGGACTGCTAGATCATGTTTCACTGTTAATTTGGAAGTCAGATTGTTAATAGTCATGGCTAGATGAAGAGATGTGTTTTAATGGTTGGAGCACAGAACTAGAAACCATAAATCTCTAATTTGGCTCTGAAGCATCATTTTCTTGTGGCCTAATCCAAGTTCTTCAGCTGTAAAATGGGGATACTGTATATTTTGCAGGGATGTATGGAGAGTTATTGGCTTAAGTTTTTGAACTGTTTCACAGAGAAAAGAACAGAAGATGTCCTTAAAAATGTAGATAGAAGCTTCAGTTCAGGTGAGGTCTTGAAATTCTAGTGCTTTACTTGCATTTATCTGAATTTCACTTTGAAGATATTGAGCTTGTAAAATTTTATGAAAAAAAGATACTTAAAAATCATATTATCCCTTTCCAATATAATTATATATTTTCTTCCCCCCAGAACTGTTGCAGATCCTGATGTTTGTTGTTTATTCACCACCTATATTTTCCCTGCTTTCCTCTTTCCCTCCTCTCTTTATATATTTTTTGCAAAAGGTCATAATATTTATTATTTTTTATATACATCAGAGTGGGGTTTTCTTCAGTTACACTGTCCAGGATATGTTCAGCTCAGACAAGCATCTATTCACCTCACAGGCCCAATTATAGTTCTGACAGCCTTGTAAATAATTACCCCAAAAAACACTGTCAGATCAGCCAAAATCATACGCAAGATTAAGAGCTGTAATAACTATTAGAGAGGCCTGTTGATTGTTACAAAGGATTTTGGAATCGATAGTGCACAATGACTTCAATGGAAAGTGACCTCCTAAGAGTCAAACCTGCTTTGAAGATGGAAAACAAGACTTTGTTTTTGAATTTATTTTTCTGAAATTATCAATGACTTTTAAGGAAAAAGGTAGCACCTTGTTGCCGGACTACTTTGAAACGGGTAGTTGAAATGTCAGTCATTTAGATTTAGA
The DNA here is from genome assembly GCA_013399195.1 of Dicrurus megarhynchus. Lineage (NCBI taxonomy): Eukaryota > Metazoa > Chordata > Aves > Passeriformes > Dicruridae > Dicrurus > Dicrurus megarhynchus. Next base: position 30,732 of record VXAD01012331.1, read on the forward strand.
GCACAAAAGATTCTAAAACAGGTTTCCACATGTCAATATTCATAAATAAGAGCACAGAATGGGAAATATCTTCAGGTTAGAGAACCAAAAATTATTATGCATAGCAAGATCCAAATCACATACTTACTGTCTAATCATCAATAGGAATATCCCTGATTATTCCTACTCTAGTAATATTCTTTAAATGCTCAGTCTTACAAATTCTGCTTATTTTCCCCAAGGAATTTAAGTAGGTGATTAGACATAAAACCACAATTTTCTTACAAAATGTATGGTTAGCTCTTGGGAAGGTGTACAGTAATTTACATAAACTGCGCTAAATTTGCTTTCTGCTGCAGTCAATGGCAAAACTTCTTTTTAGTCACAGTAAAAGGAGGATTCAGTCCACACTCTTGCTAAATAGAAAATGAAAGCACTTATGTTAATTTATTTACTTTGTATCAGTTTTTCAGGTGAGCTACTCATGTCCTGTTCTGCTGCAGGAAAAACACAAAATTCTGTTCTAACAGAAGGCTGCATCCAACTGGAATTCTGTTTAAAAGGTGCCAGAATCAGAAATCCTATTATAAATTGGGACAAGAAGCAGGTCTGTTAAGACCTCTAGAGAACAAATTAACAAGTGGGAATGATTAAGTCAGAAATGACTTGGTGTTCTAATTGAAGAAGTCATGCAGCATGATGTCACTCTATGTTATTAGTATTTAATTGCTTTCAGAGAGAGCTCTGTGTGCCTCTCTTCTCTCTCCCACAAGAAAACACTCACAGCATCTAAAACGCATCAAGTTATAGAAGAATGTTGCTGTTTGGTCTGTTTTAAGTTCATGTAATTAAATTAGCTAAATAAAAGACACAGAACTGTTTATAGGCTCAGCTTTGAATTTTTCATTTTATGCGTCCAGGTCTGTTTCCAGTCTCATTGGCTGGTTTAAAAACTATTCTTGAAGTGTGTCTAACAAAGAATAGTCACATCCATGACTGCACCTGGTTTGCTGAACTGGCCATTTGAATTTTTCTCAGCAAAGTGTTAGTGTTGGGTAATTATATTATAGAAACTGAGAGGGAGAGGAGGACACTCTGCTAGCTACTTATCCATGCTTACGAGGTATTAAAAATCTTTTTGTCATCAAATTGTTGGGTCAGATGAACTCCACTTTAACATTAAAGCCAAGAAAAACTTTTAATTTGTGCTTCTATCAACTGCAGATCATCTAGCTGCCTGGCATTATTTGAAAAGAACCATATGTTCATACACCATAGAGAAATAAAGACTTAAATAAATGACATTTCAAAGGAGAGAATTACACACTGCAGACTACTTTATATTTGCATAAAAGTACCCCATCATGGCAGTAGAACTACTGAAGCACCATTGCCCTGAGACTTGTACCTACCTTGTTTTCTACATCTCTGATGACATATCATAAAAGCTTAGGGAGTAAGCTTTAAACATTTTCAGCAATTCAATAACGCTATTATTCAAGAGAGAAGCTTAAAATAATTGAGATTGACCACAATTTTGACAGGCTTCAGACTTCTTCATCACTATGTCTTTCTCTACATGCTTGTAAAACAATAATCCCCAGAAATCTTGCTCCTTATCACTTTGAAAAGAATGTCCAGCTCACAAGTTTTCTATTGGCCTATTTGCAAGGTTGAAATAGATAGTTTAAACACTGCTGTGAGGGACAGACTGTGTGTGACTCATTTCACCTTTATTTGCCTATGCTCCAGCTTCAGAAAATGTGTGTGGGGGAAATCTAAGTTGGGCCTTCTGAGAGAAGAGATAAGCCTGAGGATTCCTCACTTATGAAAATATGAAATATGTTCTTTTTCTCCAGACATGGGGATTGCTGTCCTACCTTGGGGCGGCCTGACCCAGGGTTTTTCTGACAATTTTCCTTCATCCTGCCTAATCAGCTTCAGCCAGTAAAAAAAAAAAAAAAAAAAGCAGTGAACCTCATAAGTGCAAGAAAAGAAACCTTTCCTTTCTCAGGTCCATGTGGTGACTCCAGAAGTAAATTCCCTTCCCACTGCAGCAGCTGATACCTTCTAACCAATGATACTGTACTTGTTTCTCTTGGTTCTGATAAATAAAATCTAAACATACTGCACTTTGAACAACCAAGTAAGCCACTAAAAACTTACTGAACCAAAACTGCTCGTTGGTCAGTTCTGCCCTTTTCCATTCCAGTTTTGAATCTCAAACCACTTTTTAATGTAGTTTCTTGTCATTAGATATGTTTATGCTACATTGCTGTAAAGTTACGAAGTGGGAGATATGGATGAATAAGCTCTCTGAACAAGTTACAAAGTTCATGAAATGAACTTACTTTCCCTATGGGAATCCAATGCACCTTCAAAAGTTTTACTGAGGCCCAGTATCCTAGTTATTTTATTCCTGTTACAGATTTGGCTGCCTCTGCTCAAGGCTGGTTCCGACATCCTTTCCGTGCAGCCTGGGATGAGGCAGTAGTAAAAAGTCCTGTGAAAGAGGGGTGAAAAGCAGCACAGGGCCTCCTTGCTTTGCTTGGGGGCTGCAGATGAGGTCAGGCAGCTGACCATTGAACTCCACTGCAGCTGTGCCAGTGCCTAGCCATGTACTTCGCTGGTTCAGACCCTGCCTAGACTTTACTTCAGGGTTTGACTTCAGACCCGCCTTGTCACTGCGAGCTTGCTCAGGGATCATTGGACTCCTTGCCGATGTGGTTTCCAGAATCACACTTGCTCTGCTCTCCTTGTTCTGAGCCCCTGCCTGAAAATCTGCCACCCCACCTGCCTTGCTGTAGCTGTCGGTTCTGGGTTTACTTTCCCATATGGACCGATGCAGCCCTTTTGCTCTCTGACAGACTGTTTGCTCTTGGTAGGCTTGTTTGGGGAGATGAGGAGGACGTGTCACCCACTGTCAATGAACGCCTGAAGTGCTTGCAGCTCCACCTAGGAAGGGATGATGAACTGACTGAGAGCTTCTGGATCAGTATTAAGGGGGGGTGGGGGGGGCAGGGACAGGGGATTTTATTGGGGGAATCTACTCTGGGCTGCATGACCAGGGAGACTTAGCTGATGAGGCCCTCTACAGATGTATATGAGCAGCCTCAAGTTCACAAGCCCTGATCCTCATGGGGGACTTCAGGAGCCTTCAAACACCTGTTGGATGGAGGGCACAGCAGAGCATAAGCAATCCAGGAGGTTCCTTGAATGCATTGATGGCAATTTCTTTCTCCATGTGATAGAGCAGCCAAGGAGGACAGGTGCTAAGCTGGACCCTATTCCCACCAACAAGGAGGGGCTGGTGGGGAGTGTGAAGCCCAAGGGCAGGCGGGGCTGCAGTGACCCTGAAATGGTGGAGTTTGAGATCCTTGGGGAAACAAGGAGAGCACACAGGGAGCTCACAGTGCTGGACTTCAGGAGAGCTGACTTTGGCCTCTTGAAGGACCTCCTTGGTGGAGGGCCATGGGACAGAACCCTGGAGAGAAGAGGAGACCAAGAGAGCTGGATGGTATTTAATGACCATCTCCTCCAAGCTCAAGAGCAATGCGTTCCAACGAAGACGAAGTCAGGCAAAACTGCTAAAAGGCCTGTGTGGATGAGTAAGGAGCTCCTGGACAAAGCCAAACACGAAAAGGAAGCCTACAGGCAGTGGAAACATTGTGCGAGGAATGCAGAGAAACAGTCCAGAACAATTCCAGACAATAATCAGGTTAGAAAAACTAAACCCCTGATAGAAGTAAACGTGGCCAGGGATGTCAAGGGGAACAAGTAAATCTCCTACAGGCACATTGGTGGTAAAATGTAGACTAGGGAAAATTTGTGCCCTCTCCAGAAGGAGACAGGAGACCTGGTTACTCATTATATTGAGAAGGCTGATGTACTCAATGACTGTTTTGTCTCAATCTTCACTGACAAGTAAACCAGCTGCAATGCTCAAGTCACAGAAGGGAAAACCAGGGACCGGGACAATGAAGAACTTCCTGCTGTAGAAGAAGATCAGGATCAAAAACATCTAAGGAACCTGAAGTTTCACAAGTCCACAGGACCTGATGAGGTATTTCTGAGGGTCCTGAGGGAGCTGGCCAAAGAAGTGGCTAAGCCACTACCCATCATATTTGAGAAGTTACGACAGTGCAGTGAAGTTCTCACTGACTGGAAAAGGGGAAACCTAAAACTTGTTTTTAAAAGGGAAGAACAGAAGACATGGAGCTACAGGCTGGGCAGTTTCACTTCAAGGTCCAGCAAGATTATGGAGCAGATCCTCCTGGAAACTATGTGAAGACACATGTGAAATAAAGAGGTAACTGGTGACACCCAACATGGCTGCACTAAGGGCAAATCTTGCCTGACAAATTTGGTGGCTGCCTATGATGGTGATACAGACATAGTGAGTAGGGAAGAGAGACAAATATCATCTACGTGGCCCTGAGCAAAGCACTGGGCACTGTCCCACATGACATCCTTGTCTCTAAAATGGAAAGACATGGAATTGATGGGTGAACTACCTGATGGATAAGGACTTGGCTGGATGGTCGCAATCCAAGAGTAGAAAATGGAGAGCGGTGATGAGTGGTGTCCTCAAGGGTCAGTACGGGGACTGGAGCCTTTAGCATTTTTGTCACTGACACAGACAACAGGATTGGGTGCACCCTCAGCAAGTTCACGGACAACACCGAGCTGTGTGATACAGCCACACTGCAGGGAAGTGACACCATTCAGAGGGACCTTGGCAAGCTCGAGAGGTATGCCTGTGTAAATTCCATGAGGTTCAACAAGGCCAAGTGCAGGGTCCTGCACTTGTAGCAGGGCGATCCCAAGCACAAATACAGGCTGGACAGAGAATGAATTGAGATTAGCCATGCAGAGAAAGACTTAGGGGTGTTAGTTTACAAGAATGTTGGTATGACCCAGCAATGCACACTTGCAGCCCAGAAGGACAACTGCATCCTGAGCTGCATCAAAAGGAATGGCCAACAGGTTAAGGGAGGTGATTCTCCCCCTCTATTTCCACCCAGAGCACTGTATTCAGCTCCAGGGTCCCCAGAACAGGAAGGCTATTGACCCGTGGGACCAATTCCATAGGAAGGATACAAAGGTGATCAGAGGGCTGGAATACCTCTGTTATGAAGTCAGACTCAGAGGGACTGGGTTATTCAACACAGAGAATAACCTTATTTTGGCCTTTCAGTATCTAAAAGTGGTCCACAAGAAGGCTGGGGAGGGACTTTTCACAAAAGTGTATAGTGATAGAACAAGGGGTAATGGCTTTAAACTGAAAGATGCTAAGTTTAGATGAGATATTAGGAAGAAATTCTTTACTGTGATGTGGTGAGTCACTGGAACAGCTTGTCCAGAGAGGTTGTGGAGTCAGCATTCCTGGAGGTGCTCAGTACCAGGATGGATGTGGCTCTGAGTAATCTTGTGTAAGGTGTCCCTGCCCATTGCAGAAGTGTTGGAGTTAGATCATCATTAAGGTCCTTTCTGGAAGAAACTGTTCCAATATTCTAATTTTTTTTTGTTGTTTAACTTTGATCTACTTTACTAAAAATAATGCAGGAAGATGTTAAACTCTGAAGAAAATTTACTCCAAAAAGTCAGAGAAATTTTATCTGTATGGTATAGGTGTCCCTTACTGCTATAAAGAGCAGTAGTACTAGAATACTATTTGCATACACACCATTTTAGCCATCCTATACATTGCCTCATGAAAACACAGCTTTTCCAAAAAAGGAAATTTCTTGAGTATAATTTTTGAGTAGATACATCCTATGTGTCTTTTGGCTTTTTACTTTACCTTCCTTCAGATTTAGAACTTCACTATTTGCTATTCAAATCCATCTCCAACTATGTCATACTTGTGGTACATGAGGCTTTGTTTTCAAAGAATGAGGTTTATAATATTTATGAGAAAAAGCCCACACATTACAAGAACATTTCCAGTTAAAAATTACTTTTTGACCCCTTAGTTATTTCAGAGAAATCCTGGTGTCATAGGTTCGTTTGTTTTTTTTCTCAGATTATCATGAAGATCCTTATTAAAAATGTTTGAAGGCAATCAATTAGGTGTTTATATTAGTGAGAAGGATTAGATCTACTCTCAAGGTTTATTTTTATACAGAAGTGTTTCGAATGGCTCAAGTTTTCCGTATTGCTTTTTATTAGCAAATAAAATAATGCTACAAATATTTTTTTAATTAACATTGCTTTCAGAAGTGAGCCCTATTACTGTTTTATGTTTGTGACACGATAGAGACATGAAGACATGCTGTACTTTTAACAGCAGACCATAAAAGATCAGGGCTTCACTGGCTGTCCTGGTTCCTATCATCATGAAAGTGGACGCTTCAAGAGCTGACTGAGGATGTTGGTATATTACTTTTATGGAGAGTTTTTTCTAATGTAATATAATGTACATAATGAGAGAGCAAAGGAAATTGACAAGAAGGGAGTAGATTAAAAAAAAAGAGGAAGAAAGGGAGGAAGAAAGGGAGGAAGAAAGGGAGGATTTGTCTTTCTATGATGTGGTAGAAAACCACTTTGTACATCTTGCCACAGCCTTCTTAAAAATCGGTGGAAAAATGAGGGCAAGATATGTGGACAGCAGAGACTAGCAGTGGACTGGACAATGCAGACTAAGAAACAAAGGCTGAAATCATTAGGCAATATTAAACCACTTTTGTCTCCCTTTTTAAATTTGCGAATAGAACGACAGAGCTTTTAGTATTGTTAGTACAGGAGAAACATCTGACAACAATTAGAAGTCTATGTAAGTATATTAAATTAATAAATAGTCAGCTTCTCTGGAAATATACCAGTGTGAATAAACTCATCATAGTCTTTGTGACACAGGTGATACCAAAATGTGATTTTTTCAGTAGAGAAATTATATTCAGAAAACAGAGTCACCTTCATGAGGAGGAGGCTTAGGGGGTGCTGGGCAGCAAGCAGTGTTACAGGAAAAAGACAGCCTATCCCTTTACAGCCTGACTAACTGCATACCAAGATAGGTACCGTCAGTCACAAGACAGTAAAGATTGCTGCCTGTAAAAACTATGCTCTTTATTAGTTGATTCCCAAAGTTTAAGCCACTGCTTCTGAATCTGCTCTTGATTTTTCCAAGACTCTGGCTTTAGGGGCAAGTGATTACTTAGGAAGCAAGTAATCTTCAGCTTAGAACAGCAGCTTAGAAACCCAGTTTATGCAAAAAAAACAAAACAGTTTTCTGCATTAAAGCAAAAATTATAAAAAAATATGGAAACATTCAAGAATGCACAAATAGCTGTGAGTCATATACAAGCAAATCCTAACAATTTCTGCAGAATTTTTCATCTGAATATGAGTAACTTGCATGTGTTCAGATGTATAATAGCATGATCTAAATATACATGACAAACATTAACTTTTTGTTGATAAGGTTTTGCAAAATTTCATTAACAGTATTCTAAATATCACCACCAAAACCAAGATTCTGTTCAAACCTACTCACTTAAATAATCCTTCAACTTGTATGCAACAGTCCCCTTAACTCAAGGTTTCTTCAGGTCCCTTGGTCTTAATTGACACGAACCAACTGCATGCCTTGACTATCTAGCAAACTTTGTTCTACGACATGGTTGAGAGTAAGAAAGTGAAGTCTTTAAACAGAGGATCCTCAGATCTGAGATCTGAGAGAGGAAAACCTTATTTTGATAATTCTAAGAAAACAAATTCACTGGTACAAAATCATCAAGTTTTAGAAAAAATTCATGCCGATTTTTCTCTTGGAAAGCATATTGTAGCCTTTCTCAATATCTCACAGTGCAGGCCACGACACCTGTTCCCCGCGGGCATGGATAACACAGAAGAAACACTAGCCAACATTAAAGTCAGAAACCAGCACATGGATCAAGCCTTTCTACAGCTGATAGGAAGAAAGAAAACCCAAAGAGGGGAAAAAAACTACTGTTTTCAAATATTGTGATGATTGAGGCTCATAAATGCCTACTAATAGAAGGAGAGCTAAATGAGTTATTACAACACATATTATCTAGAGTTGAAAGCACTGACAACAGAATCCAGCAGCTGCTGTCAAGCACAAACTAATTTCTCTTTACTACCTGTACACAGATCTTACCAATTATATAAATTCCTACACGAATTCTATCCAATTGCACAGGATTTTTAACTTCTCACTGGTTATGCTTAAGCTTTCTGAGAAATTAGTTCCCTTACACTTAAAACCACCTAAGATGCTCAGAGTCATTAATACGTGCAAAGTTCTTTTGTAGGTTCTGGGTACAGGTGAGAGAAGACTCATAGCATTATTGAGTCCTAAAGAGACCTCTCTTCCCTCTCCAATCAAAAGGTAGTATGTCAAATTCTTCCTCTTCATATGCAATCAGATATCATTGTAGGAATCAGCACTAGTAAGTCAGTAATTTAATATTTTTTGAGCTGGCTCTGTACAACGGGTTGTTTTCCAATCAATTTCTCATGGACTATCTAGAAAAAGGACATCCTGGTACCTTCAGTTTTCCTTCAGCATCTGTATCAATTTCGCTACCTCTTCCTTCACTTAAGATTCTGAAAATTTAGAGGGAAAACAAGTTTTTATGTTGTATGAAGTTACAGGTATCTTTTATTACTTTACAGAGATTTTTCCTTTGTAACTTTCTCTCCAGTTTATGTGACATTTTCATTCCTGTCAAGACTAAGCTGAAGTGAAGAGTTTGTGTAATACACTCTCTTTTACAGAGGACTGGTGAGCTTGTGTTACACTTCCTGATGGTTTCCTGCATTTATCTTCATCACCCTCAGTCCCTGGCTTAGAGAAACTTTGCAGTTTGGAATGTGTACTAGTTTGAAAACAAACCAGTGGGAGATCACAAGTCAGAACTATAATTTAATAGGAAAATTAAAATAAATGCAGTAGTGCAAGAGCACTGACAGAGTCAGGATACAACCTGACACCCTGTCAGTCAGGATGGTGGTAGCAGTCTAGATGAAGTGGTGATCCTGTGGAAGGGTCTCATCTTCACCTGACAGTCCAATGGTAGCTCTTGTCCTCTAGGAATCCAGTAGGTAAGGACTGCTTGTGCTGCTCCAAACCCCAGATTACATCCAGGTGGGAATGCTTGGCTCCTCCTCCCTGGGTGGAGCATCTCACAATGGATGATGTAATTCTGAGTCATGCCCTGGGTGCTTGATGGCCCACTAACAGAGAGAGCCCCCGGAGGGAGTTATCAGGGATGAGCCATGGTAGGAGATAACAAACACTGCCCCACTTGCTTTAACAGCTTGTGAAGATGATAATAGGATACATACTTTTGGTTCTATCATATACTGTAACCTAGGACAGAATGGCATAGCAATATGTCTCCTACACCACAAGAAGACAGAGAAATTCTGTTTGCTCCATCTTTGGCTTCGAGTCTTGTTTAATTGTTCCACATGACACTGAAGCATCTTTAGCAGAATACAGTGGAAGGTCCCATTCTCTGTACAGCATGCTGGCTATTGCAGGTTCAAAGATAAGGCATCCTTCTCTCTTATTATAAGCAAGGCTTTTGGAAACCCCGACACCCAAAAGTAGGATAGTGAGTTCCAGAGCTGGCCAGGTACTTAAAAATTGGGCGCTGCAATGGTTAATGTGCTGTATTCCTCAGTATCTGATGCTGCTACAAAGCTCAGTGTGAGAAGGTGTTTATTCTTCCCACAGACTGGCAAAACTGTTGTGTATTCTGTTGCATGCACAACTATGATGAATTTTGACTACATTGGGCAAGATGTTCTTTGGAAATCTACTTTCGTTATGATTTGCCTGCACTATTCCTTTTAAACTAATCCAAAGAAACCATACAGTGACATCCCATTGAATCTGGTGGGAGGTTTGCTTTACTAAGAAGCTTTGTAAGAGTGCTGAGCCATTTGTGGGTTGGTTTTGCTTTATCTTTTCATGCAAACATTTTGAAAAGGGGGGGAAAAAAGTTGGTGTCTTGGAAGTTTTTTGCTGTGAAAATTAATTAGGGTCTTTTTGTTTTGATGATTTGAATATGTAAAAGTAGTATGTTTCATACTCTTTGAAAGTACAGTAAAAGCAATAAAAAAGAAAAACTGAAGAAAATATACCACTTAATCTCATTTCTGTAGAAGCAAAATCTATTTGGGTAAAGAAAAAGAGTGGTGAGAAATTCTCTTCCTCGTCTTCTGATACAGGACAGTGTGTGTCTTGTAAACACATAATCCTTCTGTGGTAGTTTTCTTCAAATTGGAGGATCATCACACCAGTAGTGCAGGCTGTTGCTGACACTACCTCCTACATATGGTAAAACCATGTTCATCAGCTCTTAACTGCTTTTAGCTGCTGCTGACCAATATCACTGCCCATTTTGGAAAGCTGATCAGGCCAACAGGTGTTACATGGTGCTAATGTGGAAAACAAAATCTCCCTTCTTCTGCTGACATATTTTTGGGAAGTAGATTGATTTGAGCTTGTGGGTGATGCCTGACATTCTGCTAGAGAGTGACAGCTCATAATTGCACTTTTCCTGGGATCATCTCATTCTTCTAATAATGATGAGACACATTTTCAACATGTGCTTAAATCAGATACCGAACACTGGAAATATATATAACACATGTCGTGTTCTCTATACAGGTTTATTAAAATGGATACAGCAAAAAGTCTCTCATTTATATTCCTCCATCTGCTCCTTTTTATATAAAAGCTTAATCTTGTTTCAAAAGCTAAATTGTGTATGTCGGCATTGCAGGCTCCTCGTATGTGTATGAGGTCCATGACTATGTCTGTAACATCTGGCCGTACACCTTACAAATGTACACTGAAATCACCCTTTCAGAAACCTGAAATACTTAACAGTAGTTACAGATTACAGCAAAGGAAACCTTTGGCACCACGGAGACATAAATCTAGCCATGGTCTTTGATAACCCATTCAAACTGAAACTATTGAAATTTAGCTGACTATTAAGTCATTCTAATAATTTTCCTATGAAAAGAACATTAAGTATGAAAGTAATTAATCCTGATTGTGAGGTAAGAATGTTTATCTGAATAGGACCTGTAACCAGCATGGTCTTAAAGTCTGAGAAAAATGTGACTGTAACAATTAAACTGCTTTGAAGCTCTGGTTTCAAAAGTCTACTTTCTCATAATTTTGTGGTGGGTATTTTCCCCTCTTTTAGTTTCATGATAAGAATCTATCCACTTTGTGATAGTTAACTACATGAGAGGTCTTCTGATCAGGAAACTCTTAAACCAAACACAGACAAATTGTTTGGTTTAACAGTGCAAAATCACGCACATACTCAGATGTGTGTTACCCCATAGACCTGGAATGCCTGGAAAATCTCGCACATAGCAAGTGACTTCTTTGTGACATTTCAGGTGGGAACCACCAGTAATCAGATGCTCCTGTACCACTCTGTAGGCATGAAACTACGTGTCCTATTCTCTCAAGTGACAGTCACCCACTACTGACCTTCATGGCATGTATAGCACAGCTCCTACATTGGGCATATCCAGTAGCTGCTCTGCTTTACTGGCTGATGTTTCCTTCAGCCTTTCTAGGTAATTACCTGGCCCTGCACTTCATGAGTTTGCAGAGGCACTGCAATTCCTCCTACAAACCACGATTTTTCCACACAGCTTTTTTTCCTTTCTTTTGAGCCAAGCAAAGTAAAACAGTAGCCATATGAACGGCTGGGAGATTTCCCAGTGGCAGGGCTCCAACTACAGCACCTTGTAGAAATAATGCAGACTCAAGCTAGAATTGCTGCATTTAAGACCAACTATAACAACATCTTTTATTCTTAATTATTTCAGTATAGACGGCATTAATGTTCTCTCCTTCCTCCATAGAATTAAATATGGGCATCCATGTCCATTGGGAGCTGTTTTACATTTTTCCTCTGAACACCCATTTTTCAATTCGTAGGACACTTACTTTCTGCATTAGACATGAAAGGAACATCTCAGACATCAGTATGTGAGATCAATGTACAGTCACAAAGACAATATATGGAAACTCCTAACTTGCAGCTTGCGCTTTCAATTTTCTCTTCTTCTTCTTGACATTTCATAGATGGTTTGGGAGCTGGAGTGTTTAAAATGCTCTGCCTGGCTAAGAACAAGTTAGTCACAGTGAGAACTACAAAGGAGGTGATGTCACTCAAAAGTTTCAAAAGAGTGAGGCATGCTGCCCAGTGAGAGGTAATGATGATCTATAACTATTTTTTTTCAGAACGCACATCCAAATTTTTACCTGCGTAAACACAAACGTCAGAATCAGCTTTCCGTGTGTGACAGTTTCTGGTTTATTTTTTTGGAAATGAGCATCATAACAAAAACATTCAGTTAAATTTAGTGAAAACGTTAAGTGCCACACTTACGTTTATTTTAGCCCCTGTGTGTCGACACAGGACTCAGTGCTGTTATCCCACGCATGACTTCTGTGAAGTAGGCAGATTGTGCCACTAGACTCCCTGAGGCCAGAGTAGAAAGGCAGGACTCATAGCTTTTTGAAAGCTTCCCCAAACGTTTTAAACACAGAAACAAACAGCTGGTGATTTTGCAGCTGGTAGCATGCTGGTCCTTGTGTTCACAGCAAACCAGTCTTGCTGGTAAAACAACACTTCGCTGTCTGCATTCAAAATAATTCAGACAGAGGGACTTTGCCCTCTCTGTAGACACTGCTGAGCCTGAAAGACAGTCTCTAATGCTTTTTTTCCACCAGGTACTAACAATTTAATTTTCTCTAGCTGACTGAGTAAGACACAGTTCGCTCTTGAGTAAAACATAAAATAAAGTTGTACTGTATTAGGTGTGTCCAGGATTTGTCATGCTTTATTTCTAGACGTTTCTGGGTCTTTCTAGGTAATTGCCTTTCCCTGCACTTTTGTGTACAGAGACACAGCAACTCTCTAATTCTTCTCCACGGCACCTTTTTTCCTTTCCTCTGCAGGAAGAAAGCAAAATACTGCTTTCTTCTACAGTGTGAAGCCTGTGAGTTACTTTGGTCCTAAACTGTTCTCAGGTTCTTATGGACACATAAGGCTGTTTTTACTCCATTTTTATGGGCGAATTTACTGTTCCGTATTAGAAAGATGTCTTCCTTTGAAATGGTTAGTTTGTGGGCTTTTAGCAATTAAATAAAAATAATCCTTGAAGGAAAAAAAAGAGTTTCAAGCAACCACAATGTGGACTGTGAACTTGAATGCCAGTTGAACAAAATCCTCAGCAGTATTCATGTTGCAGTAATAACAGAGAGTAACTAGAAACGGCTCCAAAGGAGAAGGCCCCTAACCCACTTTAAAAAGCTGGAAATAGAAACACAACCTTTAATCTCTTTTGGTTTGGTTCAAAAAATTAGGAGCCAATGCTAAAGCTTTACAAAACTAGCTCATGAACTGTCCATTCATTGCACCATGTACTATGAAACCACTTTGACATTTAAAGTTCAAATTCAGATTTAGTTGAGCACTTTCGAGTGGAAAAGGAGAAAATAGGAAAATATGCAAAATGTCTTAAAGCATTATTTGCCAATTCTTTTTCAGGTAAACTTAGATCACAAATTAAACTATTTATCCTCACTTGCAACATTGCAAAACATCTTCACAGTGGAATATTCTGCCACTTGCACTGTCATTAATAACACTGTACTCTGTACTTAGACCTTAAATAATACGTTATTGTTGCATGGGGATAAAAGGGCTATCTCTCCACTTACGTAGATTGTATAGGACTGTAGAGCCAGACCAGTTTAATCTGTGGTAAAATTATTGAGAATTTCAGAAAATCCATTAAAATTTACCACCTATTTTATGTGCAATGCAAACACTTCTGTTTGCTTGCTGTTTTGCAGAGAAAATTTGTTTTTCCATAAAGGAAAATTTATTAAGGGGAAATGTGTACGGTAGCTTTATGAACAGAAGAATATTAATTTTATCAATGTAATAATTATTTCTTGTTTCTATCTAGTCCAGATAGAAAACAAAATTAGTTTTATTCTGTAGAGAAAACAAAAATATTTCTCTGCTCTTCTCCTTTTTGAAGAATATTTACAAAATGCCTCAAAAGAACAATGCAAGTGTTTTCTATGTGCTTGTTGAACATGAAATGCTGAGCTTTTTGTTTTTGTTAAGTAATATTCATCACTTTTTAAGATGTCAAACACACAACCTATTTTAAACACATAGTTGCGAGTTTACTGCAGCAGGCCATTTATAGCCACCTTTGTTTAGGTCAGACAATTTACCAGAAAGTATTACTAATTACCTATCACAATTGCATTGCTATAGGTTCATCACAGCATAAAACTCTACATATTTCAATTTTTTATTGAGTTGCATCAAAAATACCAAGTGGGGTATAGCATTATGCTTATACACACAAAATTAGAAAATGGAAACAGTCATCGGGGCATCAGAAGTCATTGTCCCAGGGCCTTCATTTTACTTTTTTTATTCTAGCACATTCCCCTTTTGCAAAGTCAAATGTTTTTCCTTTTTCTTTCTTTCTTTCTTTTTTTTTTTTTTTTTGAGGGTCCTTCCCTCTGTATTTTGTGTTTCCTTCCTCAACTGAACTGTCTAAATTAGGATATATGAGCAGAATAAAATATCCAGGAGTTAAATAGTCTTTTACACATAGTTTTCTCTATCTGTATTTTCTGTAGTGTAATGGATTTTTTGTGTGTATCATAACAACGTAAAGAACAGCATCAAATGCAAAGAGGGAAATTTTAAAGAGCCTGAGCCTGGAATAGGTTGCATCCTTTCAATTGCAATGATTATATTAGAATAAAAATTGTATTTTCATAGTACCTTACACTCATTGTTCAAAGATTCAAGGAATAAAAGAGCCAGGCTGATCTCAATGGTGCTTACAGAATTAGTAAGAGTGACATGGAGAACATACTGGTTTACACAATTGCTGATAAAGTTACCTGTGGTCCTGATACTGACAGCAGAGTTAGGTGCAGCTGCAGAGCGTATTCTTGCAGCATAGAAAAAAAAAATGAACTGTTGCTTTTATTCTCAAGATGACAGATGCAGCAAAGAGATGAAATTCAAGTATTCTTATGAACTGTCTTGCATGTATTGAATGACTGCTCGTTCTTGGACTTCAAAAAAAGTCTGTTCAAATGAACACAAGCCAGCACCTACCACTTCTTTGTAAATCATGACAATTTAGCCACTAAATGTAAGTTCGGAGATTAAAAAAAATTTTACACAAAAATTCTTTACTCTATAGATTTGCATGATGGTGGTGTAGGATAAACGTATAATAACGAAATACAACATTTTTGTCTTTATAGTCAGTTATTTGAGCCACAAAATTATAATAAAAATCCCAGTATTCAACTCTTGCCTTGCTTTTATTAATTCAAAAGTTGTTGCAAAGAATAAGGACCTTGTTTTGAAGATGTCAAGAAGAATGGATCATGAAATACCCCTTAAATTATTTCCTATAAAATTCTGTCACCCTTGACTATTCTAAACAGCCAAATTCATATTATTTTTTTCCCCTCAGTGAACATATACAAAAATTGCTTTCTTCTATGGTTAATACTTTAGACAGCATGTTATAATTTGCCATGGCAAAGTTTTCATAGTAGAATTACAGCCTAAGAAAATTAATCATGAGCAGCAAAACACTCCAGGGATGTAGTGCAATTATTTTCATGATAACTCACACCCTGTATTTGCTTTACTTCCTCTGTCTCTTATGTCAATTGTACTTTAACAAAGAACTGCTCAGTCTATCAGTAAAACATGAAGGTTTATAGAAGGACTTTCAAAAGGCTTACATTTAATTGATGTCCAAACCCTCTCAGTCTGCAAATCAGTAACAAAAGATGTTTTGCCTTCTTTCTGCAAACAGAGCAGATGTCTAAGTAAAATATCACCTCTGAAACAGAAGCAACTGACTTTTATGTTCTCATCACAAAAATGGAAGCTCTACACTGGTGGCCTTTCTTATTTACACCACACACATGGCAATCTTTGACATTCCTTTCCTTGAATATAAACAGAAGATACAGCCTTCCTCTCCAGAAGTTAATGAATTGGATGATAAGATCCCTTAATTCAAATGCCTAATGACCCTACAGTACTTCCACAGTTCTGAAAAGTAAGTGTGCTAAAACTGATTTTAGGATAAAATAGAAGATTGGTGAAACAGTACCCTTGTGCTTACGGTGAGAGGACTTGTTCACATACAGCCTTAAGCCAAATTAGATAGAGCAATTTTAATGCTGATTAAAACTATGTTTTCAATTTGACTAAAAGCCAATTGAAATGACTGGAGTGCCAGGGTAAAAGTTTTGTAGCTTATCTACAGGATCTTTTAACATGAGCAGGATACCTAGTGAAAGGACATTAACAATATTGAGATTAATGGACATAAACCAATAGATTGAAAATTTCAGAGAAAAAATGCACTCATTAGAACTAGTCAGATGTTTTCAGGTGAGCTGTTCAGTCTTAAAAAAACTACAGGACATGAAACTTTCAAATGTGTGCCAGGTCTGAAAAAAAAAAAAAAAAGAAAGGAATTTCAAGTCACACAGAGTAATAAATTACTGGAGAAAATTGTTCAGAATATTCATCTACAATGCAAAAAACCTGCCTGATTCAGATGGAGGACTTAAACCTTGGCTCTGTCTTTGTCTCTTGGGCTAAGTAAATGTTGTGTAAAAATCTCTGCTTCGATACACTCCATTTTTATGGAAAACACCTAAAGTTCCTGTGAAAATGTACATAATCTCGTTGTCCTACTGTGATATGAGAATTTTTCTTTTCATAAAATTTGAAAAAGGGAGAACACAGCTTCTCGTCCAACTCTGATATTATCCCCTGCCGAAAGAGCAGTCACAAGACTTGCTTAGTGTGTAGGGATGACTTAGCATTTGGTTTCCCGTAAACTCTTGAGTCCCGAAATATAAAAATGAGAGGAAAAAGACCTTCTTAAAAGTGAAAGAAATTTAAGTGGGATTTCCATTGCTGCTGTTTGTTTTGGTTTGGTTCATTGGGTTTTTATGTTTATCTGTTTTGTTAATGCAAATTCCATAAGGTACTGCTGTTAATTTTTTTCCGTTTTAACTTTTTAAATAAATTTGATCCCAACAGTGTAAGAAACTGAGTATCTTATATGATGATATCTTGATTGCCTCCAGAGCAAACAAAAAGTCAAGTCAAACTGTCCAGCCAAAATATTCAAACCACTTTTTGGTGTAGAGCATATAAAAACCGGGGAAATATTTTCCCAGACATCTGATAGTTACTCTACTAAAACTTAGGGAAGTTGCTACTTGGACTTTTTTGCAGCTTCTTCTTGAGGTGAGACAGAATCTGCCAATTCTCTGCTTATACCATTGGTGGAAAAAATTTCAGTCACTCTGTATGCAATCAGAAGTGTACTATGGATCCTTTTGCATCTTATTATTATTCCCCAGCAGAAACCTGTTAGACTTTGCATCTTTGCATGGTGCCTGTTCTTGAAATTCAAATTCAATGTAGAAGATCAAATTTACTGTTGACAGCATCTCAGTTTTAGCCAAAATTAATTTCCAATAAAATATACAGGCTTCCCACAAGTGTTTCAGTTTGCTTAGCTCCTATTACATAAAGAAGTTGTGAATTTGGGTCTTGATAAAATATAAAAAACATACTCTGTCCTGTAACAGCTGCAGGGTGAGACTAAGCAAGCAAAATAGTCCTCTCTTACTTTGAAATTAAGGAGTACAGTGAACTGTAAAACTGAACATTGGGCAAGATGTGTTCCTGTCATTACAGAATAAACATACTTCTGTAGAGTCTCTTTATTCAAAATTCTCAACAAATTCAGTCTCTTTCAATAAAATTGTGAACGGCATATTTCACAACTACCTCTAAATTAAAAAATGAACCTTATACAGGTGTGAATGATATCGGATTGGTAAAAAACCAGAAAAAACTCTCCGTAAATGTAAACTTTTGGCATGACCAAGAATTAAAAAAGAATTCCATAATTCTATCCACTAACAGGCTAAACATAAAACTTCTGCAAATTCATGCAAATAAAAATGTCATTCATTGGCAACAAAAGCTGCTTCACTTGCATTTCTGGTGCATATTTAGATGTCCAGGAAGACATGACTTGAGACAAGGCAGATGAGCATATAGGTATTATTTCATAAGACTGTGGAAACTACATCTTAAGTTCTCCTTGCACTGTGATACATTGCTTTCCATGGTGGCATCCCATTTGTAATAATCAATGATAACAGCAAAGGGTAATTATTTGAGGAAAGCAGCCTTATGTAAATAAGATGCCAAACTAGAAGGCAAATATTTAACTTATATCACAACCTAGGCAATGAGAAATACTTAGTTGAAGAGTACATCTGCAAGTGCTGCCAATTACTTACCATTCCCTCTGCTTTTTTAAAAAAAAGCTTAAATAATGGTTTAAAAATCTGTAAGAATTAAGTTTAATTTTATCCATGTGTTATAATAGTAAGTTATGAATAGAAGACCCTAGTAAAGCTGAAGGAATGAGCTGCAAAACTGGGCATAAAATATTTATTTTGATGTATATATAATTGCAAACTCAATTCTGTTGCTGATTTTTGGTCTTTAATGACATGGGGACAAGGAGGCATTGCAGCCTAGTGTATGCCTGTCCTCTTGTAACATTCTTATGAGTCTGACAGAATCCCAAGTTGTTATACAAAAGCAAATACTGGATTTTGAGCCTGATTATGTGTAAATTCCCTAACTATATCTTGTTGACTAATTTCTGGTTTTGCATTGCTGATTGACTCCAAAGCATTTTAGTGGATAGTGATAGAAACACCAATGCCATACTGGCAAACTCTGTTCCACTGTAAAGAAGTAGCAGAGCAGACAAGACTGCCAACTAGCTGAACATATGGATTTTCCTTTAATTTTCTAAAGTAGCATGCATTACACCTTACAGACCATGTGAAACAGTAGACTTTGCAGAGGGGAAAAAAACACCAAACAACAAAAAAGCATTTATATGTGTAATTTTTCATAATAGCATATGATTTTAAACTACACATGAATAATCAAGAATGCAAACATTCTCCAGTCATTGCTTGCCATCAGTGTACAAGCAGTTCAAATTACAGAAGGACTGCTCTCTTTTTTCCCCTTGATGTTAATGGAACAGAAAATGAAGTTTAACAAACTTGATTATCAGTGATAACTCTACAACACTGAGACAAAAGAAATTGAACACTTAAATGTTTCTGGGCAATTTAATGTGTGGCATTTAATCTTGGTTTTCATAACTGGTGAAGCCTTATCGTTCTCACTAACCTTATGTAAAGTAGTGATAGGTTAGCAGTTCTGCAAACTCTAACTGTGGTACTGCCAGTTTACAGCTGAAATGTGAAAGGATTTCAAACAGTGGCCACTTGGGAAATTTTTGCTTTTACATGCAAACTGCTAAGCAGCCCTTAGCCCATCTGCTTGGGAGCCTCATATTTTATAAACATTTATATTTCAACTCAGTTGGTGTTTCAGAGAACTTGTGCTCATTGATTTACTGTACTTAAAAGGCAATGTTTGAGAAATTGAGTTTTTATGTATTTTTATCCATTGCTGTCAATGTTGTGTGAATGGTTCTACAGCTGGCATTATTTATAGAGCTATGTAAACTATGGCTAGACTTGGTTTCCCAAGCAAGTTCTGAAGCAGACATCAGAATTAGCTCAAAAAGAAAGAAAAAGGAAAAAAAAACCCTCAAATACTCAACAACCTCCTCCTTCCTCCTACAGATCACTGTCATTTTCTGAACGCCATACATAATTTTTATTCTAATCTTCTGATGCAAGCTGGAATCTCCATAGGAACCAGTTCCACACCATCATTTTCTGCAGAGGGCAACTAATACCAATGCAGATTTTAGGACAAACCTGACCAATTATGCACTATGATACATCAAACACTCTACTACTCATCCCATGACTGAGGCCCTATATATGGAAAAGGAAAACAGAGTTCAGTTTCTTTACTGCAGGAAAGGGTTGTGCTTTTTTGGTTTAGTTTTGTTTCTCTCACAAAAGAAGTCCTTTTTCTTAGGAAAGTTAAAACAATAATGCCCTCACTAGTAATCCTAAAATCTGTTCTATATAAAATACATCTCAATTTGTTTGTTTTCCATATGTACTTCAGCACTTCTTAGTGCCTAAACACATGCACACTCATGGAGATTTTGAAGCAGTTTTTACAACCACACAGCTATGGTGTGAGGAGTGACAGCTGAGCTTAAAGAACATTTGTGCTGCCCTGCAAGCTTCACCATAATGGATGGATTTCTTTTTCTTTGTCACAGATCCCTTACAAATATGTGATGATACTCTGCTTAATTTATAAATTATACTGTCCGCAATTTCAAAAAAAGTTTGAAAACTTAGCTGAAATGTAGCCCAATGCCTGAAAGGTAAAAAGCAAGCAAAAGATCTCAATAACAATTTTCTTCCTACGTTAATGCTGGAACTTTGCTGAAAGTATTGTCTCTCGTCTTTTTCAGTTTGTATTTAGGGACCATCTTCCTTAGCTAGCTTCAGTATTAGCTAAGATGTCTGCAGAAAATTTATGTTTAGTAAAAGATATTGATAATTAAGAGGTGACTTACAATTTACACCATTGACTTCACAAGTTCTGCAGAACAACAGTAGTGAAAATTTGAAGAATGAAATCGTAGTAGATAAGAGCATGTGTCAATATAAACACTGTTGGTTTATATTTCAACTTCTCCTGAACTTGATATCAAAGTAAACAGGAAAGCCATGAAGAAAGTTACTGGGAGGACCAGTGGCAGAGTCTTTTCATGTATCACCTTCAGTCCTACTGCCAGGAACCCTCAGGCAGACACATTCAACATTCAAGCCTTTGAATATCTGTTTGCCCTTCCTTGTTTTCTGCAAGTGTCTGGAGCATGCAGCACACATAATCCTCTGCAGCAGGGAGGAAAAGGGACTTGAGTTAGACCACATTTGCCTCTACTTTTTTCCTCTACTTTCCCAATCAAGTACAAGTTCTCAGATTGTCATGGGGATACTCCGCAGGTACAACCTGCACTGCAAAGTCACCGTAGCCCATTGTGTCAGTTATCTTAAATTGCATTAATGAATTTGATGCTTTAAGAATACATTATTCTTGATGTGATAATAGCACAACCAGTGGAAGTAACCTAACACTTCTGTTACAATTCCCTATATTCAGTCATTTCCTGACATTAATAAACTAATACCGTGAACTGAATTTTCCCATTCTGGTGTTCACTGCAGACTGCAATTTCTCAGCAAAAGCTTTAATTAAAAAAACCCAAAACAACAACACTTTTCCAGCATGCAAATACGGGAAAATAGAAATGAAAAGGAGACATCTGAAATCACTAGGTGTTGCATTCCCTGAATAATAGCTGATGTGCACTGCCAAAGTTAGGGATCTAGTGGAAAAATAAATGAACGTTTCTTAAAAACTTTTCAAAAGAGTCCCAAAGGGACACAACTTGACAGACTACTTTAATTCTGCCACTTATGAATTTCTGGACATGAGATTTTACAATCTTAAAGTATTTTTGATAGTTTTTTTTTTTTTAATATGGCCATGAAAAAAACCCATATATTTATGTGTCAGTAACAACATGAAAATTAAAAAAATGCTTTCTTCTTCAATGTATTTTGAAAGGGCAAGCTATAACTCTAATATAAGCTCATATTGAAAGTGTCAGAACGGTAAAAATTGTAAAACTTTTTCTGCACTACACAACCGTAGTCCATTTAAAACCTGTATCTTTATTTGGACACATGTTTTTGTAAACTCAGACGAATAGAAGAATGTGGTAAGTTAATACCGACATACAGATGTAGCAAAAAATGAGTTTGCAGAAAGAGTTAGCTTGTCAAAAATGATTTCATGGCCAAACAACCTGAAAATTATATTGGCAGTAATTCTATTAATACTTAAGTGTGAGTAGCAGGCATCACTTCTTGCCTGCAATTTTAGAATTTACTAACAGAAACACAAAACTGTATTTATTGTCATGCACTGACTAACTTTCAGGACGGTTTGAAACCAGAATTGCCATAAAGAAAAATGCCAGAAGCAAAACTGGTCCTTAGGAATTTGAATACAATGACCTCAAGGTCCAGTGTATTTTACTGAAGCACAAAGGAATTCTGTGAAGGCTGCATAGTCAACATTTCTGATACACGCCCCTTTCAAAGTTATTATGGTTCATGCACCTTTTCTGTACAGATGTACTATTCTTTGCCCAACTCAATCAATAGTACTGGAAACATTTTGATAAAGTAAAATGCGTAGATCTGATGCATAGGTTGAATTCCTCTTGGAAGTATATGCATCGTAGGTGGAAGAGAGCACATTGTACTTAAAATCTGTTACTATAGTGCATGGTCTTTTTCTGGAGGTTATGACTGAAGGGTAAATGGGAAGGGGACCTGGATAAATACAGCTGTGTTGAGAGGGAGTGTAGTGACGGAAGGGGTAATACAAGTCCGCACCATCTGTAGAATATCCTCTCTATTACTTTGTTCCTTTCAATTCCACAAAGGTTATTTTAATGGCTGCTGAAATCCAAGCTGTGCATTCCTATTGTAGCTCTAGGGCGAATATTGGAAGTTATTTTTGTTCCCACATAATGGCGAATGGCACCTGTCACATCCAAATGCAGGGAAATATTGGAAAGCACTCTGAGCTGGACTATACCCACTAGTGAGAAACAGTCTCACAGCACTTACACTATCCAAGGCAAACAAGTTGTTATCAACGACAGCATTGAACTTTGAAATTATTTCAAATTAGAAAACCTCTTTACTTTGCCTACAAAACTTTATACATGTCAGAAATAATTTGCAAGGTTTTACCATGAGTTTAATTATTTCTTGATTGGATTACTAATCACAACACTTTATTCTTGTTTTCCTAAATAAAAATCTGAATCCAGAGTCAGAGAGTACTATGCTTCTAAAGGCAGATATTTTTAACTGAGTAATAAGAACTTGCAAGGAATCTTCTGAAGAATATTTCTATGATAAAACTACAGAAGGGTTTTATCCCTCCTTGCAAAGAAAATTAAACAACTGGTGCTAATATATCTCTGAAAAGCCAACTTATTCCAGCAGGGTTTGCTGCAAAACCTCTAAAAGTACAATGGTAATATGCAATTCCTGCCTTGGCCAACTTATCACTTTCTGAGCCTTGATAAGAAACAGCTTTACACTGTAACACTGGACAGTTACTCAGCCATACTGCTTACACACGTAAGATTTAAAACTATTTTGTGCGTTGTTTTGAGCAAAAATTGTTCTTAAATGTAGGTTTTGATAATTCTGAACTTTTAACCCTTCAACAAAGCTATTTACAGTCCAGAAAGATCCCAGCTGCAGAAAGGGCTAGGGCAGTACTCAACAACAGAGGCTGATAATGTAACTTTGGGACTTTTACAATGCCTTCGTATGTGGTCAGTGGCTTTGCAAGAGACCACACACACACAAACAGAGGCTCTCATAATTGCCTAACATTTTCACCACCTGTTCTCAAGCCATGTTATCAGATGTGAAGGAACCAGTAAAAAACAGTTTATAAGCTATAAATGGAAGCAGCTACGTCAGAGAGCTGATAAACATTTCAGTGCAAGTTATTTGTGTAGCAGACCATAATTTAAATGGCACTAAACTGCTTTAAAGTATTGGTTTCAAGTTACAGGATGTCACAGTTGCTGTTTTGGGGTAGGAGATATGTGTGTTGGGACGATCAAAGAGGTGATATGTCTTGTTTAACAGATCATGTCAAAGATAAGGTTATCTTTCCCTTGCCTTTCTGCTTCATCTTTACCCCTGTCTGCTGCTTAAGTGTGAAAGCTTGGTTCATTTAGAAAAAAAGCAGAAGGGTATCTACCATGTTCAGTCATTTCACAGCCTTCAGAGGTGTTGAATCAGTATGGAAATGCTGATATGTCTATCCCCAGGGAAGTCAATAAAATTAATCTTAAAATAAAAAGAAAAAAAAGAAAAAAAAGGTAACGTTAGCCACACACTTAGTTTAAATAGACTAAACCTGAGTGGAAAATATATTTTATATATGACCCAGGTGATTATAAAGAGGAAACTCTATCCAGATCTAAGTACAGCTATACATTTCCTACATTGTTCTTTAAAGGCACTTGCTTTAGAAATTATTTTAGTAGTAAGTCCTCTGTCACTGCTGACTTGTATGAAAATTACCTTCTATAACTATCATATTTGGTATGATACATTATGTAAATGAAGCATTCATTAGGAATATGTTGACTATGTTGTGAGTACCAGCCTTATTTCCCCTGACTTAAATCCATTCCTACTTGTTACTTAAGCCCAAAGATCAGAACTGACTGGTTTCCAAGAGAGAAATTAACTATATTCATGCCCAGTTTTTAGTTGACTCTGTTAGTTTTGCATGTCTCATTCAAGAAAAATTTGTCAGAATTTCAGTTTGCTCTCAGTGACCTTAGCCTTGAAATTGTATTCATGTGTGTTGGCTACTTACTGGTTTGGGTGTAAATAATCAGGGTTGTGAATCCTTGCCTGTAATAGACTTTTATTATTGTTATTAAGCTTCTTTTTTAAAAATAGGGGAAGTCTAATATTATATATATACATATACGTACTACTCAAAATCTTTATTGTGATAGAGATCCATCTACTCTAAAGCCTTATAATTACAACTGGTAAAAAGTATGTGGAAGAATTTTTCATAAATTATTTGCTGCATTGTTTTTGGAATTTTTACCCCCTCCAAAGTCATATTCCTACATGTGATAAAACTGTTCTTACATCAAAATCTTGTAAAATCATTAATTTGTAGCTGCACAGGTCTGTGGACATCCAGAGTCAGTTTAGCACTGAAATTATTCCTTACCATTCTGTCTTATCAGTTATGATAACTTGTTTTTAATTCACTTGGGAGAGCACGAGTACTGGTATTAATTTTTACCACAGAGTCACTCACTGGTAGAGCACTGTAATGTTTGAACAGTTCATTTATTTGGGATGATTACTTGGAAGTTTAATTAAAAATTAAATTCTCAAGTTTTACTCTCATATCATTATCCACATGATGTAAGAAGTGTTGTGCTATAGAATATTATGCATCCAGAATTGACAATTTTGGGCAGTTTTGGTACTACTCTCTTAAAAAAACTATTGCAGAAAAAGGAAAAAAAAAAAAGCAGGCAGCTATCAAAGGAAGAGCACTATAAAAAGATCAGGAAATAAAGGACATACAGGAAGAGATGAGTAAAAATGATTCTTCAGTTTGGAAAGTGAGGAATGGGGCAGGATGAGGGTAAGGGGAAAGAATCACAGATGCTGATGGCATTATTACCGTAGTGAAGAGGTGTGAAGAAGGATTTAATGACATCGGTAACGGGGACATGCAGCAAAACTGTCATACACAGACTTGGTAAGAAAAAGTACTGACTTTCTCCACATCTCCAAGTTCTGGAACTTAGAAGCTTGAGTTATAAATGTCTTGAACACTGGGTACTGGAGGCTGGGCAATGCATGATAGGAAATCATGCTACTCTCACTCTAAATATACCAGATGCTTTTCAAGACTGTCTGTGGGGCTAGGTAGACTTGGATCCAATCCACTGCAGCAATTCTGTAAGTTAGATTGTTTTGCAAGGGTGGTAATACTGCTTTTCAGTATGGAAAGTTTCTATTTTGTGCTAATTAGCTGAGGAATGAAAGTTTGAGACTTTGTGCCTGCAGAGATTACAGGAGGCTCTAACTAATTCTCCCAGCTATAGCTCTAGTGCTATGCTAACCTTTCTAATTTCAGCAGTACTTTCTGTTCAGATGAACTATAGTTTTCCTGGAAAGGATGTATTTTTCCATTAGCAAAACCCATTTTTAAAACACTAAAAAAGAAAACAATGTTTTTGGCAAGATAGGCTCATTTACAAGTTCGAAATGAAGTGTGAAAATTGCTGAAAACTGTTACTTTTATTGCAAATATTTCCTATGTTTCTAACAGAACACATTCGGTTGCACTAGACAATGCATTTTGAAGAAACAACCTGAAAATTTCAGAACCTTAAAGGGAGAACTTTAAAATTAATGGTTTGTCAAGCTTTTTATTTTTACTCTAAGGTGGCTCCTACCTGAACTTGGAGCGTTATTCTGTCTTGTATTCATTGCCTCTCCTCTCCTCCCACTTCTTCCCACGACCTTAATCTCATGACCCATGACCCTTACTGTTGTGGTTTAGGAATAAAACGTCCCAATCCAGTGCCCCTAGTCTCTCTTGACCAAACCAGATGCCCTTGCTCAATCCCCACCTCTTCCTGTCCCCTTTCCTTTGGAGGCACAAAGGTGAAAACTACAGGTTGAGATAAGAACAATTTACTGGAAGCAGCAATGAGATAAGAAACAGCAACAGTAACAGCAACTGTGTTAATAACAATATTAATAACAAAAGGTATTAGACAAAGAAATTATTTACATGGAAAGTGAAACAATACCAACCACCAAGTCCCTTACTCCCACAGAGATTCCCTTACTCCCACATGAGCTGGTATCCTAGCAGTATGGTCTGGCCATGCCTCCTCCTAGCTACTGCAAAAAATTAACCCTGTCCCAGCTGAAACTAGGACACTTACTAAGAAAGGTGTTTTATACTTTCTCTAATGGATGACTGTGTTCTGAACTGTTTATCTAATTTGGTCATGAATTCTATAACATCTAGAATACAATGCACCACCATGTCCTTTCTAAAGAATGAACAAATTTTGTATTTATCATATCTTTTATTAAACAAGAGACTTTTTCCATCATACTACCCTAGTCATCTGCTTCCCTGTCAAATGCTAGGAAAGGAGCTTCTCCTGCTTCTTACTACCCCTGATATAGCAATAACTTTAAATATTCACTATCAAACATTTAAGGCTTTGGTGAAGCTTGGGAATTCTGCTCCAAGGGTACTCAGGCAGCAAGAGCTGAACCCACATAGATTTCAGTATAACCTGAGAAGAATCACATGGAAGGAAGCTTGGAAACTGAATGAAGTTTCTGAAGTGTAAGCAAGGTTTTGCACATTTTTGTTAAGC
Organism: Dicrurus megarhynchus; assembly: GCA_013399195.1. NCBI lineage: Eukaryota > Metazoa > Chordata > Aves > Passeriformes > Dicruridae > Dicrurus > Dicrurus megarhynchus. Next base: position 57,843 of record VXAD01012331.1, read on the forward strand.
AGTCATGCAGAGTCTTACTTCTCAAACAACTTAATTTCTCATTAGAATGTGCAGCAACAGATAAAGCAAGAAGGAAAAGCCAAACCCAAGTCCAAAATAGGACAAATACATCTTGGATGCCCAGAATTCCTCATTCATAACCTGGATGCAAATCTGTGTTCTTGAGTGCGCAGCTGTGGAAAAGAATTGATAACAAACTGAACCCTTATTGGTACAAATTGGAAATAGGCAGATGCAGATCATCAGCTCAAATCCAGGCCAGGATAGCAGCCACTGAAACTCGTTATGTCATGGGAACAATTGTGTATTTTATTAAAGAGGGGTTGATGAGTACAGAAAGCTTCTCATTATGCAAAACTATGTGGACACTATTGTGCAGGACTAATATTATGATGCGACTCCTCTTTCAGTCCTTCCTAGGATGCAGCTCAGAAAATGAAAGCTAGGTGGAAAGACTTGCACTGCCATTACCTGTGGTGTATCACTTATAAACAAAAAGGGAACATCAAGCCCTACTAATTTAAAGATATAATTTGGAAACTGTATTGGCAGTGTATCCAATCCCTACATATATCTCACTATTTAACTGTCATGTGGATTCCATTCAAGGGGAGACTCCACTGATTCAGTCAGAAAGGACACCAAAAAATGGAGCAGTGTCTTCAGTACTGGGGTATTAATTTTAAGTTGGGGTATTAATTTTGCTTGGAAAGAATACAGACATCACGAACTTTAAAGAAAATTAATTATTTATATGTTTTCCTGGTTTTCTTTAGGTGGTGGAAACAGGCCATCATCGTGAAGATCGAAGTTCTCTGGTCATCTAACCAGGCAGAACCCTGGTTATTACTGCTAATACATTACTCAGCAGGGCTGAGCAGACAGCCCTCTATGGCCTTTCAGAATGGGCATTGCAAACCACATCTGTAAAAGCATGTGACTGGCTCCACATGAGGAATGACATTTGCTACGTAGTGCCATCTTCTCATGTGGTCTGCTCTTGTCTCTAATGTTAATTCTGTGCTGGTAATAATTTTAAAAGGCTTTTCTGCTTCTATCATGAGGCAAAAAATGTTCTGTACATACATCATGTGTACATTGAGTACATACCTCTCTATCACCACTTTCAGGAATTTCAATTTGAGTTATTTTTCTTTTCCTTTTCTAAATGTGTATGATCTGAGCAATGGCATACCTATTTGCACAGGAAATGTATGGTGAATGCTTTTTTTTAAGACTGATTCTTCCTTTACCTGCAGCAGAGGGCAGAGATAGAGAAAATATGTCTTGCCTTTGATAGCCAGAATATAGCTGTGAAGTGATTGTGAACAGATACGGAGCTCCACATTATTCAACTTATTGTTTCTTCAGCTTGAACAAAAGTAGTTTCCTATCCACTTATTGCAACCAACCATCTAAACTACAGTCTCCCCTATTGTTTGTGGGTTTTTTTCTTTCATCAGATCACGCTCAGACCTGCAGATTTACCCTGAATTCAACCATTTCCCCAAGCAGGTACAACATTACTTACTCTTTGCTCTCTTAGGTTCTGTTTTAAACTTCTGATCACTTTCCAATCATCAGAGGGCTCCAAAACCTCTGGAGGCAGGAAACGTCATTAAACCCCAGCTGGTCAAGAGCATAGGAGCCAAGCAGTGAAACCTGACTTGCAGACCACCTTGCCATATGGTCTTTGATTCATTCTGTAGCACCATCAGCAATAAGTCACTGAAATGAAATGGTTGCATCCTGAAATTTCTCACCTTGGCAAAATTTCTACAGTAAAATTTTTGTTTAAAGAGTGATACAGATTTGATCTAAATTAAATAATGACAAGGGGTAAAACAGTGCAAGACCTCATCCTCAAAAGTTGTGGTGTTAAACTGAGATATGGAAACAAGATCAAAATCCTGGTGTTACTAATATACCCTGCTTATTAATTGCAACAACCCCATCTTGAATAACCGACAGCACTTTTCCTCACTTGGAAGGTGGAAAACTCAGGCTGATGTCACTGTGCCAAGTGCTCTGACACCTGGTCTCCGGTGATGCTCTGGGCTGCTGAGTTCAGAAAGAGCTCTCTGCTTCAGGCATGGAATCCCACACAGGCTGGAGCTGCATGTGGTCTCTCCAGAAGAACACTCCAGAAAATAAAAAGATGCATTTTTTGACAAATTCCTTATTGTTTTTCTCGTAGTGCTGACTTTATAGCCTGCAGTCAAAGGCTCAAAACTACAAGAGAGCAGAGAAATGTCAGACAGGGAGGTGCCTGTTGAAGACACATAGAACTTGTGTCCCACTCTATCCACTGGTACTCATTTCAAGAGTGAATGAGAAGAGGAATACAGGCTACTGCTTTCTTGTGTCTCTTATTTCAGGATAACTCTAGTAAAGCATTTGATCACGAGATCCAAAAGAAAAATATAATTTTATGAATAAAATGACTGGGCCCTTTCAATGGGCCACAAGCCTGTTGAAATGCTGTGTGACTTTCCCTCTAGCGTTTGATTTTACTTGCCTCAGACACTACTGACATAGCAGTAGGCTGTTGCCCTTATGTCGTTTATCCAGTTACAGCACACACACAGACACATGCACAGACGAAGGCATGCCGAGCCTAAGGCGTGCAGGACACAGTTAATGATGACACGTATCATTATTACATCTGCATGGGAAAAACTGAAACAGGCAGAGATGTATCCCCCTCATCTTGAGCCTGGAAGTCCACATGTCCTAGGAATATTTTGCGTATGCAGCAAGCATATTGTATGTTTATTTCTAATGTAAATCTTGTGCTTTCCATTTTGTTCTATCTCGTCCTCAGTTTTCCATGATGTGCTTTCTGATGTCTGCTGAGCTGCCTGAACAACAATCATAAAGGTCCTAATCCTAAAGCTTTTTCTCTGTGGGTGAAGTGCAGATTTTTAAGATGTTTGCCAAGACAGCCTGTGCAAAGGATTTGTTTTTGCAAATGTTTGTGTGCATATGCATGCACGATCCATGTGTGTGGCCTGTGTGAATACCAAGTGCCATTTACCCTTAAGGCTCTCTAAACCATCCTCTGCCTGTGTAGAAAACATCTCCCTGCTGCAACGAAGCAGAATTAAAATAGTTATTTGCCCATTTTTTATTTTATGTACAGCCACTCTGGCCCCCTCCCCCGTGAACCTCCTTTGCAGTTTTCCTACCTGTTCTGAGCAGCAGCTGGAAGTCCCCTTGTGTTATCATGTAGATAAGACAGAGCCGAGGAGGGAGGAACAAGGCACTGGAAGCACATTCATTACTGCCCTTTGTCTTGTAGAGCAACTTCTTCACACTCCCTCCCTGCTGCACCAAGACTCCCAGAAATCTGTTTTTCCACACATATTCCTCCTTCCTGCTGTCCTGTTGCTACTCCGTCTACTTCATCTCCCTCACTTTTGCTATGCTTTTCCAGCACTGTTAATTGATTTGAGTCTCTTGCTCCTCAGAGGCTTCATGGTTGAACTTCTTGGAGAGTGACATAGGAGCTCTGCTTCAAGGGCCATGAAAACACTGTATTTCTCTATCCGATTAAACTAACGAAGAGAGGCACAGAATAAAACCATACCAAACCAATAGTTGCCCTTTTGACATGATTGCTATAAAACTTTGGAAATGATTTGTTTACTTACTTCCTTTCGCATGCATGCTTGCTGCTAGGAATCTACTGAGCTCATTTAACTATCAGTGCAAGCAGTTTTATACCTCACTGTAAAGCCTTGGGTAAATACCCTAATTTTTAAATTTAAATAACAACGTTGTTGGCATATGAAGTTCATTGCCAAAGTAATGCTTCCACTTCACTGCTAGTGTACTGAAAATTAGATTTTTCTGTGTTGAAACCTGAGGTAATTGTTATTCACTTTATCATGAGTAGTCCAAAAAACTAAGTCCTGTTTGCTGCAGAGCACAATACTTAATATTCAAACACTGTCTTTCTTTTAATTTCATTATTTTAAAAATGGTGAGTGTTTTATCCCCTTTTTTGTGTTAGAGAAACTGTCGTAGAGGGAAGACAAATGACTTTCACAAGAATTTGAGGATCTTGCTGGTCTAATGGCTTTCCATTAGCCTATATTGCTTCCATTTTAGGAAGGCAGATTGCTCAGATTCTTTTAATGTATTTCCACCTCAAAGCTGCTTTGAAATGATTAAGCACATGGCCAGGAACCACAAGTTCTTCCTCCTTCCACAGCTGGGTGCTCGTCATATTTTATGACTACGTCAAGCTCTGCACATAGCACTTAACTTTTTTGAGTGAAGAAAAAAGGGTTTGAAAGGGTGAGGATGCACAACCATCCAGGAAATGATACCAGTACTTTCACCTGCAGATACAATACAGATATATGGTAGACCACAAAAACTGACGATGAATTTGCATCAGTGTTTTTGGTGGAAACCTAAGTCCTTTCACCCTATACCTCAATGGATCCCAAACTTCCTCTTTTCTCTTTATTTTTTTTTACTGATTCATCTGCATTTAAATTGATCTGTGTCTGTGTACCTTCAGACTCATGACACTTAGCACCTTAATTTCAGACAACTGTTTTCCACTTACAAAGATCAAGAAACTTTTATCACAGAGAGTCAGGGAAGCATGCCTGTGAGATGAATGCCTCTCACAGGCATATGAAGAAGCAGGTTGGGACTGAATGTTTTTTTTATCTTGCCTCTGGCAAGTTAAATATTGCTTACTCTTTGGGAAATTGTGATGGAAATGCATGCAAGTATTTACTCCCCAGTCAATGAGGTAAACAAAGTAATAATGAAAATCTAGCTGACATAGTGGTGTTGTCATCTGAAATTTTATTGCGTTTCAGTTCTAAATCCTTTTATATCTGAAAGTACACAAAAAAAACTAACTCAGCTATGGATGCTGAAAAAGATTCAGCAAGGAATTTCTTCAGCTCTCAGCAGTATTTTGTAAGAACTCTATCTTTCCCATGCAAGTAAGTCAAAATAATGTTACAGTTTTGTAAATCTCTGCACCAGCAAGGTTGTTGTCCACCATTGTTATGGCTACAACTGGAAAAATATTTAGAGATGGGTGCCTTAGAATTTGGCCAATCACCCTAAGGGGTGGATGGTCGAAAGAACCAATTACCTTATGCCATATAGCACACTTTTTGCGAACTAACATATAAAAACCCTCCACGAAGCTAATAAAGCGCTTCGGCCTTCTCTCTACCCTGAGCTCGGAGTCTGTGTCGTCTCTCTGTTCCACGGCAAGAACAGCGACGCTCAGCATTTTTAAAAGACAAGGTAAATACATCTCTCAGAACCCCATTTGTGCATTTAAGTAGAAAAATGTAATCTTGTGCAAAGGAAATGAAAGTATAGAATAATCTCTCAGAGTAACCTGTAGTCTTTACCATGGATAAAAGTGGTGCTGATGATTGAGCAGATAAAATTCCCTTGTGTTTATACTGCAGGTTTATAAAAGCTAATCTTTGCTATTTAATCCAAGCAATATGCTACAACTGCCAGTGTAGTGTGGGCAGCACATTTCTCCCTACAGCACACCCTCCATTTGTATTATCACTAGACAAACTGAAATGGCAGGGAATGCACTGACTCTCAATTTGCAACCACCCAGTAAGTACTGAGCAACTGGCTCAACGTTATACTGCTCAGCTCTTTGCTCAGAAGAGAAAAAACCAAAAAATAAAATGCTTTAGTTAAGGATTTATACTGCTTTGTGCAAAATATGGCGCACCAGACCCATTTTACTGCTTTCAGTGAGCAATTATAGTCTGTTGTTTCCTCTGCTTTCAAACTGTTACTGCATTCCTCCCACCCTTACCACAAGGTTGTGCAGCATTTCATGTGCTGTTAAACAGCAGCTTTACTCCACCCTGTGAACACCTGTATTTCATTGTTGATGATCCACCCTGTGGTGATATTGATCCAACCAGTGAAACAATTTGTCCAGTTCCCCTTGTGGAACTCACTTCATGAATCAAGTGTACATAGGGGCCACATCTTGTCAGCAAGAACCGACACTGAAATTTATCTATCTACATTCTTATATTTAATCTTTTCCACTTCTATCATCTTGCCATGCTCCTTTAGTATGTCTGTATTCATATGACTTCAGCTAGGAGGAAATGCCACTTTCCGAGCCAACACTATAGCACAAGGAGCCTGGTACCCAGCACTCCTTTCAGTAGCTCTGAATTCCCTAGCTAGGAAGGAGTGGTAGGCCTCTGACTGGGCTTATTCTTATTAAAAATAATTGAAATAAATTCTCAAATTACTTTGCTTTTTTTTTCTCCCTGCTAGTAGATGTAAAAAGACCACAAGGGTAGCAAAAGTAGAGAGTAGTTTTCTGAACTATGAATCCGTCCTTGATCTAGTTTATTTTCAATACAGATAGAAGAAGTTTCTTGTGCTAGTAATCTTAATTGATTGCTTTTCTAATGGTAGTTAGATGGCACAAGCAAGGAAGAAGAAACCAGCATGGTTTCTCCATTGAAAATGACAATTTACAAAAAAACAGGAACATAATTGTCATGCACTGTTTTTTTTCTGATGGGCAGGATTCTGCTCCCTGAATGGTATAACTGCACTGGCTTTTGCTTCAAGAAGTGGTGAGAAAGTCATTGCCTTCCAAGTAGGTGAGATGGGAGAACGGGCAACTCCGAAGTAGCTCAGGAATTCACATCGAATTATACACTGTTTCAAACTGCAGGGAGCCTAGGATATTTTGTTTTTAAAATGTGGCCAAGGACCTTCAACTGAATTTTTGAAAAGGGGTTGTATGAGAAGTTCAGCAATAACTACAGTTAGGCAGTTGGTGAAAGGAATGAGTTCCCTAAGGGAACTAAGGGAAAGTGGGTTAGGGTTCAGGAAAACACAGCAAAATGAAGTACAAGTTTCCTCCTGTGCTATCACCTTCCCTACCCGGTATTATTTCTACTGCACTTGCTCAGAACAGGTAAACTTCTGTGGTCAGGAACATGTACTGGTTCTGGCCAGGGTGAAGTTAACTTCCTCCATAGGTGCCACATTTGGGATTTGTGGATAAAACCCTTGATAAATCACCTGTGTTTTGATTGCTGTGAGCAGTGCTGGAACAGCGTCAAGGCTTTCTCTTTTTCCCTCTCTGTCCTCCCAGCAGTAGGCCAAGGGTGGTCAAGAGGTGGGAATGGGGTGGAATCTGGACAGCTGACCCAAACTAACCAAACCCTAGGTTAGCTTAATTGACCTTAGTTTAGCTTAGCTTAGCTTAACTTGGTTTAGCTGCTGACTGGGTTCAAACGACCCCAGAATGCATTTATTTAAATGAAAAAATTAACTCTTCCAGCTAGAAGAGACATATAATAGGAGATCCTGTTTTTGGTGAATCTGGAATTGGAAATTTGAAAACAAAAATGGTGACAGATTTTAATACCACAAAATTAGCACTTAGCAAAATATTCCAAAGACATACCGTAACTTCAAAAATATCAAGCCATTTTTAGCAGAAAGTCTAGGATAAGTAACTATTTGGTAGTGTGGTAATTTAGAAGCCAACTAATACTTGTAGCTGAATTATTAAGGAAAGTTACAAAACCTGGGGAAAAAACAAGCTTAGAATTTTGTTCTCTCTGGTCCTCCAGCTGGGAGTCTGTAGAGAGAGAGATGCAGAAAGAGACAGATCTGAAAAGAGAACTTAATGCCTCTGTTTGCTTACAAAAATCTTAATATTTTGATTTTCCAGAGTAAAAAGGCACTGCCACTACCAAGAGCAGTATCTTCAGAAAGAAAATTTCTTTGTACCCTTCTTTGCTTTCTCTGAGAGGAGACAGACACTCATGGTACAGGAATATACTCTCTTTTCTTCATAAATCTTATGAAATAAAACATGTTTGTTAAAGCCCAAGAGAAGTAAGTTCTCCTGGAGCATGCTTGGAACAGCACCAGCATCAAAGGAGGTGAAGTAATTGTCTCATTTATTAAGATCCAACTCTTACAGCAGTTAATTTCTGAGGAATCAGCAGGAAATTCAGCAAAAGGTTATACTTCTTGCTGCAGCTTCTACTTAAATGACATAGGAAATTGGCTTATTTTATTTAGATGGATGTCAGATGTTACTAAAAGACAAGAAAACTCAGTCATGGGAAACAGTTCCCTAATACGGCAGGGTACTCAGAAGGCTTTTTGTAAGTGCTGGCTAAACTTGTAGGTAGTGAAGCATTCAGCCAGTGAACAGAAGAAAAGTTTCACCTTCCAGCTTTTCTGAAGACCCTTTCTAGAGGCACACCTTACACCTTTAGGTGATTTTTGTCATTTCTGCATAGTGGAGGCCAATACCAAGGTTTTAGTGACCTGGACTAGCATCCCTTAGCAGTCAGGACAACAGCATCCCTAAGAAAAACATGGACATTTAGCGCTAGGTCTATAAACACGTTATCTTCAGTTGCAAAGAAATCTATAAAAATATTCAAACACTTGATTAATCCTTGAAACTACTAATTACTAACATGGAACATGTTTCTTTAGGAAAAAGTTGGTAATATATCTATGCCAGATATGCCTGATTTTCAGCAGTAAAGCACATTTTTTTTTTTAGACATTGCAATTCTAGAGACTGCAAATTCAGTTATGAAAATTAACTGAAGCAGAACCTAGAAGAGAAGTAAAAATTAGCACAGGTGAGCTACATTCTTCAAACCAGTAGGAAATCTAATTGAAGTGAGCATTCTGGTTCAGCTTTAAGGGGAGCCAGTGGGAGAGGGGCCATACTGAGCATCCTGTTCATCATACTACACAACAAAAGTATGTATTTGAAAAGCCTAGAAAGCCTAAGCCAAACTTAGATCTGTCTCACTTTTAACACTTAGAAGTGTTCTATAGGCCTCTCATGTTCTCACTTGCCATTTAAGCAGATAAATCTCTGTTCATTTTGCAGGTTTTTTGTGGTGTGGTTTTTTGGTGGGTTTTTCTTTTTTGGTTTTTTTTTTGTTGTTGTTGGTGGTGGTGGTGGTTTTTTTGTGGGGTTTTTTTTTTTTTGCCAGGGTCAAGGGCTACATATTGAAGTTTCACCCACGTGATTTTGGTTCTGATACTGGTGAGAATCTATATGCATACTTTATATCCACTAGAAGTATTCCCCTTGAGCAACCCCATCATTTGTGAGGCCACTTTTGCATCAATCTATATGTAAGCACTTCAGAATAGAGGGGCTTTGCAAACTAGCAAGCGGACTCAGTTGTTTGCATTTAGAATTGTCCAGTTTAACTAGCATTAGTGTATACTTAGTCCATTGCACATTAACTCAGTATTTATCTCTTAATGAGAAAAGCATTATTTCCAATGTACAAAATCTGGTAGATTTAATTCATCCAGATTCATGGATACACAGAAGAAGACATTTATTACGGTGGTATATCAGAAATTAAATGATATAAGACTAACATAAGAATTGGAAGATGTGGAAAACACAAACTAAATAGACAAACACAGTGAGTTATGCTTAAAGGGAAAGTTCTTGACTAATATAAAGCCATTCAGTGGAAAGGAATTTTTTTCAGGAAATCCATACTGAGGATAAAATTTATGTTTTGTTTTAGTTGATTAAAAGATCATAAATAGGTGTACAGGTAAAAGCATTTGCTGTTGCCCTAGAGAGTGGGGGAAGATGCCAATCATCCAGAGGAGAACCCGAACATGACACAGGAATTAGGCAAGTTTGAGGATGGGAGCCATGGCATGAACTCAACAGTGCAAAAATGTAAAGGCATGCATTTAGCATCTGTTAAGAAGAATTTCCTCTCTCCCAAAAGGTTGCTTTTTGGAAGAACAGAAGGTCTACTATCTGTTCAGCAGTAAGATTTGAAAAGTACTGATTTTTTAATAAGGTGTTCCTGTGTTTATTAATACAATCCAGGCACCATATCATTGCGGTTCCTCTCTCCTGTGCTGCCCATGAGTCAATGCCAGAAAGCTGGGATAAGAGAAGGGAACACAGGAGAGAGGGCAAGATGGAAGGGGTATTTTGAAATAAATGTTTCATGAGCATTTTTATATGAATGTGACCTCAGTAATGAACTAGGTATAGCATGCCTGAGGCTAGCAGACTCTTGTGTGCCATATTCACTCACATTGATGGTATTCCACAAAATTTCAGATGCGACTGTATCTCAGCTGTAGCCAGAGGAGACTCAATAGTCTTTCACACACAGACAGACACAGGCAGTTACACACCCTGGCTGGCATGCTCACTTTGTCTCTGATGCTAAACAAAAGGTCTCTGTATGAGGTCATCATATAATGAGCCATAGCTCGGTTTTAAATACATTTTCAATGTTTCCATCCCAGTGCAGAACAAAGAGGAGTGCCCCAATTCAGGCCACCACTTTCCAACATCATCATTTGAGGAGAAAAACGATTTTTGTCATCAGTTGTCTTGGCATCACTGTTTCATGGGAAGCAGACTTCCTGATACATTTGATACTGGCCGTGATGTCAAATGCCTGTCATTGCCCTCTTTAATCTTAATTGGTGACCTCTTCTTTGAGCTTTGTCATATTTCTGCACACTCAGTATTATACGAGTGAATACTATTTTGATTGTCCTTCAAAATTATACTGTTTTCGTTATCAAATATTTACTTCCCTGGAGTGCTTGCAAGTATGTAAAATCTGGGGTGCAAAACAAACCAACAAAAGGCATGCTGGTTCGTTTGTGCTTACCTAAGAAGGCGATTTTTCAAGTCGCTCTCCATAATTCAGCCCTTTTCCAGGATGCCAGGTCAACTTTCAGGTCTGCAGGCTCATAACCTAGTGTGTTTCCACTTACAGTTTCTATATAGACTTTATATTTTGATTTTGAAACTTTCTCAAAACACTGAATATCTTCTAGTTTCTGGATTGTAATTTAGGATTTGAACTGCTGAATGCTACATCTCAGGTGTGCTAACGTAGTATTTTCAGACAGTACAATTAAATATGAGGGTACAGAATATTTTAGGATTCCAAAATTAGATTTGCTTTAATAAACACCACAGAATACCAAAAGGTGGGGGTTTTTTTCTGAACTGAAGACTATAGAAGACTTCCTGCAAATCATCTAATTAATGCCACGAACTAGAATAAACTGTTTTATTTTCAGCTGGATATGTTTAAATCTATCTCACTGCAATTTACAGGCAAAGCAAAATGGAAAGCCATTTTAAAAATATTCAGCTTTATTTCAACAATTCTTCATCACAATGGGTCTTAGAGAAGTATGCTGCATTAGAAAATCTGAATTCAAAATCTCTTCCTTGAGTAATCCCAGCTCCCTGGCACATCTCAGTTCTGCTTTTGCTGTCCTGTGTTCTTCACTCTGTATATACCTTGCTCAACAAGTTTACCAGTAGGTGCACAGAAACAAGTGATTAAATGTTGCAGTAAGTATTCTACACACTGTAGTCGTATCAGGGTTTTTTTATCCTGGAAGTGCTTACTGAATGTTTCATATGATGTTGGTCTAAGCTTGAAGTAGAAGCAAAAAGTGTTTTCAGGTGTCACATTCTTAGTACCAGAGAGGTCTTTGCAACTGCATTGCTGAAATAATGCACTTGGAAAATACACCCTATTGGGCTCCTAAGTAATGAAACATACAGACAGATTTTCTTGGCAAATTCTAACACTAACATACCAGCACATTAACAAGGTACTTTATAGCAATATATGGACAGCCAGGTTACTGTGCAAAATATCTAGTTACAGAAACACCAGTAACTTTCACTATAACCCTTGGGCTCCCTCTGTTCTGAGTGCTTCGCACGCTTTCACTTATTCTCTTCCTAGACTTCCAGAAGATATCTGCATCTTCCCATGTCTTTGATGATCCAAACCCCTTTCTGTGTCTTGTGGGAAGTTCCTGGTGTCAGATGACTGCAGTCTTTTCAGAATTAGATTTTTCTTCTCACAGACCTGCATTTGTACTACAGCTCAGACCCAAGCACAATGGTAGGGTTTCAAGCCTCTCACAAGAGACTACCTCAAAAATGTGTCGCCAAACGAGGCAGAATGTGAAATATTCCTTGAGTAAACAACTCGCTGACCTTCAGCCCTGCTCACTCCTCACAAATCAATCAGGTCTAGGTGTTCCTCATCTCTGCTTTTTCTGAACTGATGCTTTCTAACCCACCAGAGCTTTTCCTAGTTGTAGAATGGCTTATCAACTGGCATCACATCAAAGAACAAAATATTGCATGGAACAGGCTGCAATCTGGCTCTTCTGTAGCTGAGCTTGTATTAGAAAATGGAGGTAGGGAGATTTGGAGAATGGACGTCTTTTTCTCCCTTCCCTCCTCTGGCTGGTCAAAGCAGGGAGGCTTCCGACTTCTGTTTTCAATTGAGAATTTATTTTCTTTGACTATTGTTAAAAACAAAAAGATTCTGTGAGGAGAAAACAGCTTTTAAAAGAACGTGTGTGTGGCTTTTGCTTCTCTCTAGCTAGTGACACAGCCTACATGATTGTACTTTGAAAATGCTTTTCCTGGGGGGGGAATAGGGAGTCTGAATGTCTCCTGCAGTATAAAAGATTCTCTCTCCATAATCACAGCAACAAAGGCAAGGTAAAATGTAAGGATTTCAGAGATTTGTAAGGACAATTCATCATGATGCAGCACAGAGTTTAACAAGCATGTTAGATGTACGGCTGATTTCTGTGATCCCACAGTACTGCAAAGAAAACTCCAGTAAGCCTCTCTTTTCCATTTATGAATCTACACCCCTTCATTATCCCTGCCAAGGAAAGCACAAGAGTTTTAACATTTAAGCATAACTGAAAAAAAGTTCAAGGAAAACATTAGTCAAAAGGTCTATTTACAAGGGTCTCAGGAACTTCAGGCTTTTCATTTGGTGACTTAAAAATATCTTCATGGAACAAGATGTAGAATTAGACCTCTCTCTTCAGGACACAGTAACACCACAGTTGTAGAAGCTCTACACTTTTTCTATTTCTTTTGAGTGTTGGAGTGTTGTTTTTTTCATAATAGAGGACTTCAGATTCTTTAAACACTGCTGGAAGAGAGGAAACACAGTAACTGGAGCAAAAAAGCCCTGAACTTCCTTGTTTTTGTATTTATTTTAAGCATGACACGGAACTACAAATAGATCAGATTAATGTCTGTCTGATAGCTGGTTTCCACAAACAGTTATATTTATTAGTAAACTTATCCAAAGCCTGTTTTCAAGATATTTCATGTTTTACAAACACACTCAAACAAGCAAGAAATATAGATTGGGCAAAACTGAGTATTTGATGCACAATCAAAAAATTATGTCAGTGCCAAAGCAAATAAAGAAATACAATACCAAAAGCTTTGGTTTTGTTCTGCTAAATTATAACCTTATTTTGAAAGTTGGTAAGTGTTTTGTAATTTTTTTGTTTTCTTGTTATGACAAACAACAGCATTCACTGGAGATTTAATTCACTTCAGCATGCTCTTCGGGGATTTTTTGAAAGCTGATAGTGAGAAAACAGCTTCTTCTTTTTAAAAATAATTTAAGTTTTTCTTTTAACTTTAAGCATTTTTATAGCATTTATTTAAGAGCCTTTGATTTGAAAGAAAGAGAAAAGGATGGTACACAAGTCTCCATGGCTTCTAACACAGATAGAATTATTTTTTCTTTGAAAAATACATTGAGCCAAAGCCTATATTTACATATGTAAGATATAGCACCAAAAAACTTCAGTGAAGTTAGCTAACTTTCTCTGGTTTTGCAGGTATAACAGTATACTCATGTGTGCTTATGTTTCATAACAAGTAGTATACATTTGAAGTATTAATGTACATAAGCCCTATAAAGCTCTATCTAGGTATAATGAGTAAATCTTAATTTATGGCTAGCAAAGAATTACTAATAGAGCCATCTTGCTCTTCAAAGAAACTGTTTGCTTTTCCTCTGACTCTAGTCTTGATTTATATTTGAGTCCTTATTTTATAATTCTTATGTTGAAAGGGTTATGATTTTGACAAAACTATGTAAAAGGCCTTTCATATATTTACAAAATCATCTAGGCTGTCCGTCATTCCATAAGGTACTGTTTTCCTCCGTAATAAAAATCTGGCTCCTAAAAATCATCATATATCAAACACTACGCCAGTTTTTTGATTACCAATTGATTTCTGCCTAATATTGTGTAAAATCAGTACCAAAGCATTAATTTCTTAACTGAGGCCTTCACACATTAAATTGCTTGCTATATTATGCTATACTTCTATTTAGAAACAGAGAGGCACAGTGCTATATTATGCTATACTTCTATTTAGAAACATGGAGGCACAGAATGGTTTTGAGTTGGAAGAGACCTTCAAAGATCACCTAGTTCCAGCACCCCTACCATGGGCAGAGACATCTCCCACTAGGCCAGGCTGCTCAGAGTCTCATCCAAACTGATGTTGAACATTGCCAGGGATGAGGCATCCACAGGTTCTCTGGGCAACCTGTCTC
>VXAD01012331.1:72339-300048 GCA_013399195.1 Dicrurus megarhynchus
CCCCCCCCAAAGAATTTCTTTTTTATGACCAACTTAGAAACCCCCTTTATGTACTGAAAAGCCACAGTAAGGTCTGCCTGGATCCTTCTTTTCCCCAGACTGAACAACCCCAAAGTCTCTCAGCCTGTCTGCATAGCAGCCATGCTCCATCACTCTGGACCCACTGGACCCACTCCAACCTGTCCATGTCTTCCTTCACCTGGAGACTCCAGGGCTGGAGACCTGAGTACTGACTCCACCACTGCAGGTGGGGTCTCACCAGAGCAGAGCAGAGGGGCAGAACCCCCTCCCTCTTCCTGCTGCCCACGCTGCTTCGGATGCAGCCCAGGATACAACTGGCTCTCTGGGCTGGAAGTGCACATGGCTGGGTCATACTCAATTTTTCATCTACCAATATCCTAAATCCTTCTCCACGGGGCTGCTCTCAATCCATTCATCCCTCAGTCTTTATCAATAGCAGGGATTGCCTTGGCCCAGGTGCAGGACCTTGCACTTTGCCTTGTTGAACTTCATAAGGCTTACTTTGGCACAACCTTCAGGCCTGTCAAGGCCCCTCTGGATGGCATCCCTTCACTCATGTGCAGAGCTGGACCACACAGCTTGCTGTCATTTGTAAACTTGCTGAGAGTGCACTTAATCCCACTGCCTATGTCATAAATAAAGATATTGAGCCAAATAATGACCTCTGAGGGATACCACCTGTTACTGATCTCTATTTGGACATTGAGCCACGTCTTCAGATGTCGCCAGCCAATTCCTTAGCTATCAAATAGTCCCTCCATCAAACTCAGATCTCTCCAGTTCAGTGACAGTGTTGTACAGTTTTTGCAGAAGTCAAAATAAAATCCATGGCTTTTCCCTTACCCACCAATGTAGTTATTCCATCCTAGAAGGCCACTAGATCAGTCAGACATGATTTTCCCTATGTGAACCCAAGTTGCTTGCCTCTTTCACCTCTTCATCTGTCATCCACATGCCTTGACAAAACTTCCAGGAGGATTTTCTTCATTTTCTGTACCCCTGGATACAGGGGATGACTGGCCGATAGTTCCCAGGGTCCTCCTATATTCCTTTTTAAAAAATAAATAAGATGCTTCCAATTTTTTTTTTTTAAAATTCCAGTCATTGGGGACTTTGCTTGATTGCCATGACTTTTGACTTTGTACAGGCTATAAATATGGTGTGGCTGATAAGACAGTCTTCTACAGTACCCCGCTATCTACATTTTACACAGAATTCTAAGGAAATCTTGTGGTTCTCTTCTATTTATAAGAAAAACATAAATCAAGACTTGTCAATGTCAGACTAGAAAAATATTTATTCTCCATCTCCACTTAAGAGTATAAATGCTTTTATTTATGCTTAAAATATTGCATTTCCTTATTTAAATAATTTTTTCTCTTACTACAGTAGATTTTTATCCTTGAACAAAAAATATTGTTTTTGCAACAGTTGGTATTGGAGCTTCAGCACCTGTAGTTATCTTCCCCATTCTCTTTCCCTGTAGGTTTTTTAATTTAAAGGTAAAATGTTGTAGGCAAGAATATACTTTCCTTATGAGAGAGACTTCCATTGCTATAAAAGCCAAACTTACTTGTCACACCTTTCAGGAGAAATTCAGGGAGTGAATGATCTGTATACCATGGTCCCAAAAATCAGTGAGCTTGGAATACCTTTGGGAAAAAGGGATAATGCATCATCAAGTTATGACATTAGAAAAAAGAACAAGAACAACTTCAGAAACAAATGCTAGGAACTAATGTTAGAATTTCTAACTTTCATATGGTAAACTTAATGTGAATGTGAACATAGACATGCTATATCTACAGCATTATTCCTGTGGGCTTCTAAGTAGTTTGCCTGTCATGGGAAAAGTGCTGTGTTTTGAGCTCACTGTATCTCTTAAAAGAATGTCATAATTTACTCCTGGTTAAGACAACTGTAGTAATCCAAACATGAGATGTTAGGACCAGGGGGTTCTACCAGAGAAAAATCATCATGAACCACCAGAAGGATTATGGAGATTTTGATCATTAAGTGCATGCCAAGGAATTTTGGGCCACAGATGTTTCAATTTAGTTAATGAAAGTGGTATGACATACTTCCTCCCACGTAATGGGATTAGATATTAATTTAGGAACACTAAATATGCTGAATTATCAGAAGATGTTCACTTTATAAACAGGAAATCTGTGTGCAGGACAGATATGCACCAGGGTGAGAAGTTACAGAAAACTCAATATTAAACAGGTTGCTAGAGACACACATGCAAATGCCAACTACTTCTGCTGGAAATTTGTCATGATTAGTGTTGAAGACAGATCAACAGCTCACAGCAATGGTGATGAGAGCCTGGAAATATTTTTTCAGAAAATAACTTCTTTGGATATCACAAAATCCTCATTTGGGTGAAAAGTACAAGCGGACAGATTTGAAACCAGTAAGACCTGCTACACTGGTTTTAATCTGGAAAGACAGAAAAAACTGGCTCATGGTAACAGTTTGGACCCACTCAGGTTAACTTAGCAGACAGATCAGTGTGATCAGGAAGGCTGAGGACATACAGGTACTCTGAAACAAAGATCAAGAGTTATAAACCACTGCAGTGTCACAAGAATGGAGAAAGGTACTTATTAGTAAAGGGATTTCTGATCATTTGTGGTAGACAAATGGGCTGAATCTAGATAAAAATATTACTAAAATTAATATATTTGTCACAGGAGAATGAGAAAGGAAAGCATTCATAGCACTGGCAACAGGAACTTTAGCAGGTAAGACAACATTGGACACAAATGCACTGCAAGATAAAAGCAGGGGCTCAACTCTCTACACTCTATTGATACAAGACAGGGTAGCAGATGAAGCAAGCTAGTTTTGTTGGAGGGTCTTTTGTCAACTAAAAATGTCAAGGGTGATGGGACCCTGGTCTTTTCTCTAGATAACCCATCTCTACTCCTTATGTCCCTTATTGCCTGCATAATACATTACAGGCCAAACCCTGCCACCACACAATCATACATTTATGAATAAAAATATGAATTTAATGGCTCATCTAGATGAAATAATTTTACCATATTCTTACAGCTGCACTTAATGAATTATATTTCCTATAGAAATTAAAAAAACAAATCAGAAACTCTATGCATACAATAAGAAAACTGCTTATCTAGTTCAAAAGAAGTAATTCTTCTAAGTATTATATATGATTTCTTGTGGAAATCAGGTTGATCATTAGTGATATTTCAGGTTTTTTTATGCATTGTATATATGCATTTCCAAAGTTAAAATCAGACCACAGGCCTTAGCTAGACATGTAATATTGAAGGTTTGCAGGCCTAATGCATAAAAACCATTTCCACAGTCTTTATCATCAAAACTTCTATTGCCCTTGTTAATGTATTCTTTAGCTTAACACTTAAAAGACCTTGTATTTCATTCTGAATTTCCTTAAGAAAATCAAGACCAAAACATCTCTCTAGTAGATTCTCATTTCAGTCCCGTGAAATTCTAGCAAACCTTCCATACAAGGATATATTAAATTTTATTTTAAACCACTTCTCATCTTAGAATAATACTTAAAATGTCATTGAGAAATTTAAAATGTGAGTTCAAATAGTCTGAACAGTTTTCCTGTTAACTGCAATTTAATGGTAAATGATTAAAACTACAAAACAAAGGATCTGAAAATGGGTTTCGGACTAGTCCAACATAGGTGAATTATTGAAAAAAAAATCAGATAAGAGACCTTTAACTCTTCTGTCATATTGTACTTCAGATCCTTACCCTAACCTCCCACTACATTCATCCTCATATTCTACCTTTTCCCGTGAAGTCAGTGTACTATAAATTGTTACAGGTCTTAAACTGGCTTGTCATATTTGGCATCAGTTTAATTAGTTTTGGCAGATGATTTTCAGTGACTCATGGGAGAGTACTTTTGGTCTCTATACTAACAGATGTACCATTTCCTGTGCTACAAGCAATGACAACAATGTCACATGGCTATAAAATTGTAGGAATTTGCTACTCATAGTCCAATAAAAACAACTTGCTTAAAAAATAGTGGAGTAGATAAGATGGAAAATACACTTCAGCAGAAATGTCTGGTTGTAAAAGATTTGATCCTTTGTCACTTCTCTAAACTTTGGGTGGTGAACTAGAATTTTGTATTATACAAAGCATTAACTTGGTGGCAACCATTACTTTTTGTGACAAAGAACCCCACTGCATTGCAGAAAGCTGCCTCTTCACAGTATACACATAGAATAAAATGGACACATATGTAAACTATCACTTTATTTATCAGCCTTGGTACAACTTGCTGGATGTTCTTGTGTTCATCTGAGCACATTAAAGTATTCTCCTTGTTAAAGACAACCTCTGTAGAGTAATACTAGTAGACCAGAGGATGCCCTGCAACAATTTCTAAATAATGATTTATCCACTTGCCTGTCCTTACTCTTCTTCTCTGCTTAGTTTATGCAGCAGAGAAGCCCTCAAAAGATACAATAAGAAGTTAAGTCTAGCAATTAAAATATGGCCATTTCCTTTAGTGATCCTCAATGAGAAAACGGAAACAACATCCTGCCTGCATGCCGTATTCTTTCTCCAGAGAGGGTCCTGGAGAGGCCACCAGGTCTTTGCTAGACTTTTAGCAAACTTTCAGGGGAATGCAACTTAAACTACCACTGGCTGTAGGAAGGATTTTTCTGCCATACCACTCACAACTATTGGTTCAAGTAAAGCCCTGCCAACGTGGATATATATTTCCTGACCACCCAGGAGCATCTCTGGCCGTCACAGGCCCACCACCACAGACTGTCACTGCTGAGATTGCAGCCCCTTCAGAGCAGGCAGCTCAGTGACCCGACAGGAGCCCTGCATGGCTCCCTGCACACCCCACTCTCACACAGTCAGACCAGGTTTCCTTACCTGTTTGAGCCCAGGTTTCCCATGGCAGTCTCAGATGTTTCATTCCACAAAGCCATTTATTCACAGCGTGGTAACACAGAAACAGCTCGAGCTGGTGCCTCTGAGGACAGCCCACAGAAAAGGAACCCTGGTCTTTTATACTCTCACAGTCCAAGCATGGGAAAGTCTTATTCTTCTCCTGGCTCATGTCCCCCTCTCCATCCACCTCGCTGGCTGGCGCCACCGGCCTACCTCTCCTTTGTTATGCAAGAAGTCGGCAATTCCAGGCTCCTGCTGTGGCTTTCAGTGTCCATTCACCTGGCTGCTGTCACTCATCTTCGTGCCCTTTGTTATCCCAAAGGTTGACAGTTCACCTTGGCTCTTGTCTGGGCTTCTACCCAGAGGTCAATCTGCATTTAAATCTGCGTCTCCTGTGGCTTGCAAGCCCGGCTACCTGCATCCTCAACAATACGCACTAGTCATTTCAATTCACTTTTGTAAACAAACTGAGATTCTTATCTCTCTTTTTAAGAACAGGAAAATCCTGCGACTCTTCGACTCTTCAGAGAGATTTTCATGTGAACATCTGACTGACTGTTCTGAAATGCTTGTCCTATGGAGAACAGACAAAACCATGTGGCTTCTGTCCAGCTGTATTACACAAACAGCCAGCCCTTCAGGGTGTGGTACAGATAGCTGAATGCAGGTAGAAGGGAAAGACTCTCCTGCTGTTACTAAACTGTGCTTCTTAGAGCTAGCTGAAACATTTTTTAGATAAAACTTTGGAAAACAAAGGTTAAAGAAATGCTTTTTGGATCCCTGGAAGTGTTCAAGGCCAGGTTTGATGGCGCTCCGAGAAACCTGGTTCAGTGAAAGGAGTCCCTGCCCATGTAGGGGGGATTGGAACCAGATGATCATTAGGATCCCTTCCAACCCAAGCCGTTCTATGATTCTGTGATCTTCAGTGACTTAACTCCCCAGTGCAATTAACCTGCCACTTCTATCAGAGCTGAATTCAGCAAAACAAAACGAAAATGAAGGGAATGTATTCATCACTTAATTACAATCAAAGGTTCAGATTTAGACAAGCTACCATGGGGAGATGTAATTTGCACTTCCAAATATTAGCCAATCCTCCTGTGCCAGAGGGGGCAAGTCATCATAGTGGAGGGGTTGTGACTGTGTTTCATGACAGCTCTGCTGGCAGTAGACTCCAAGTCAACACCTCTGTTAGACATCCTAGTCACACCCCTTCTCTGGATAGCCCTACTCACTCCTTCAGCTGCTCCTTCAGCAGCCTGGAGTACCTAAGACTCTATACTGATATTACTTGTGTTGAACCAGCAGTTTGCAGCTTTTCCACACATCAGAAAGGGGGGAGGATAAAATTCCTCATCATTAGAAACATGACTTCATGTCACAAATATAAAATCACATGCATTAATCCTTTCAAGCATACATGTCTGCATAGAAGAGGACAAGAAAGAAGGAGTCTTTCAAGACTGAAATTAAAGCTAGAATTGGAATGGTCTCAAATGTATTTCTTGAATCACCTTCTTTTATGTTTTCATGGTATTTATCACAAATACCTTCTTTCTCCTTCCATCTTTTAACATGCAATAATGAAGAGATAAAAAAAAAATCTATTTGCCATAGACAATCTACAATATTTATTGAGGCCTCAGTTAACCAGAGTTTTGTATTTCTCAAGTAACATTTCAATATTTTAATGATGTGTTGAATATTTGATAAAATAGGTTTAGCCCCATTTAACTTGCAATGTGGAAAATCTCCTTAAAATAGAATCACAGAAATTAGATGTTCAATGGTAGAGATTTTCAAACATGTCTAAGTTTCTTTTGTATGAAATTAAGGTTAGCCTTGACTTTCTTTTTTTTGGACTATGTTTAACACAAAAGGAGCTATTTTGCTAATAAAAAAAGCCTACTGTGACCTTTACACTGTCTGTGATCAAAAACCTCTCACCATAACAGTAAGCATTGAGAGATTTAATTTGAATCCTTGCAATTTGAACTGTCATCAGTGATAAGCTCTCCCTCATCAGCAACAGGGGAATACATGTCCAGTAGTTTGGAACAGTGTAAAAACACTTCATGTTAGTGAAAGCAAGTTGAGTATTGATTTCCAGGTTAAAAATTTTGGTTGTATAAACGGAAGATGACTAAGTATTATTTTAATAGAATAATAATATCTCATGTCAAAAGAGTTCAGCCCACTTTAGGAGTACAAAAAATTTCAACTTGTAATAATTTTGTTTCACAGTGCTAATGCAGTCCAGTATAATTGCCTCCCTTTGGAGGCAGATAAACTGAATGAAGTACAGATGCCCTTTTCTGAGAGACATTCTCAGATAATTTTATTTTAGGCATATAATTTGGAACTAAGAACCCTTTGTTGATATGAAAAGGAGGGCCTGAGTGCCTCATTTAGTGTTAACAGATATTTAGATCAGTATCTAATGGAATGACTTGAATCTCAGACAATAATTTAGTCTCCATTCATGTTATTCCTGTTACCTCCTTATGAATTTGTAGCAAGGATTGAGAAGACTGTTATTTACAAAATTCCTGGCAGCAGTACATAGTTCAAGTTGTCTCCAATGGACTTACACAAGTATGCATTTCACTATGGTCCTATCACTACTTAGCAGCAGAAACAAATATAAAACATTTTATCCTCTCCTTGCTAAAAATCTAGATCATATTTCATACAGTTAAAGATTCAACTTTTAAAATGCACATACTTCATGTATGCATGGTCATTACAATATTCCTTTCTTTTGTCTTTCATATCCACTTTGTGAACAAAGTAAATACTAATCACATGAAAAGGATAAGTAATTTTAGTTTAAAAATATGACTTGTATTTTCATTGCTGTTTAAAAAAACCCCTAGATTTTATATAAAGTACATAATAAGCTTTGCTTCTTACCAGTTCTTAATATTTTTATAGCACATATCTTCTTCATTTTTCCTTAGGCATGGTTTATGTTTCTGACATTATTAAAACTTGTTCAAGATGGCCAACTAATTTTTGTATAAACATTAAAAATAATCATAAGACATCATGCTGGGAGTCTGAATTACCACCCAACATGTATCTTAGTTTTAGATGTCATTACCCATGCATTTACATTTTTTAGATATGCTTTTGGCTTTACTTCCAACTTTAAATATATGACTAAGATTGACTTCCCTTTTGTTTGCAAAGTGAATCAAATTGCAGTCCTTGGCTCTGTCAGAGCATAGAATCATACAATGGTTTGAGTTGGAAGGAACCTTAAAGAGAAGATCATCTAGTCCTGACCCCCCTGTCACAGACTGGGACACCTTCCACTAGACCAGGTTACTCTGAGCTCTGTTCAACCTGGCCTTAAATACTTTCAAGAATGGGGCATCCACAACACTTTAGACAACCTGTTCCAGTGCCTCACCTTAACATTTTTGAAATTGCAGCTTAGTTTCTGATGGCCTTTGCTCTCAAAACTGTGGTTCTTCTACTGTGGAGAGGAAAGAGCTTTTAATGCAATATAACCTTCTTGAAGTGTTGAGCACTTAGAGACAGTTGTCCACTTCCCTACCCCAGGGAACAGGCACCACCGCCTTGGAGAAAGGCAGAATAAGTGTAATGGTAGCAAATTCATCCTGGTAACATTACCCACAAATGGAGGTGAAAAACAGAATTCACATAGCGGCAGGAGATCTGCCATGCGGATGAGGATTGTGTTGACAATATATTATAGCATAATCCACTAGGAATATTACTGAAACATTACACTTAATGATTATTAAACACTTAAAAAACTAAACTGAAAGCTCAGGACAAGCCATTAGTTTTGATCAAGATAAAGGGTAAATATTTCCACTGTATATTCAGTTAACAGTGGAGAATTTTAATTCAGTGAAGTTTTGAAAAACTATCTTTGTATTTACTAGAGTGTTGTTCTTAATAGACGGGGAAGATTTTAGTGCTAATAGTCACAGAAGTGTTTTTTGCCCATTTTGTTGGATAATCAGGTAAGTATAAAATCTATAGTTTTTAAAGAATAATGAATTTGGGAATATGTATTTGAGCATATTGATGCGTACGTAGCATTTACAGGACAAATTTTTCATGGCACATTTCTTTACCCAAGGGTTTATATGTCCTCTGTGTTTATTACATCTATATAGTGAAAAGAAAAATTAAATCATCATCTTGATGATCCTTCTCATTAAATGTCACTCACCCACAGCTGGGATAGGTATGCACAGCACTCTAAAATGATCCTGAAGATTGCAAATGTTTTTTCTGTACTCTCACTCTTGGCAGGTCACTGTGAAAAATTTTTCTTCTTGACCTGTCAGCTTATACATCAGGCCTCTGTATCTCTTACAGAATCATATAGGTCTGTCTGTTCTTGAATACTCTGAGTCCAAAATGGGCATAAACTCCCAAACTCTTCCACCACTTTCAGATGCAGACTTGCATTAGACTCTTCACTGCTGATAGACTCTATATATGCCCCCATCATGCCCAGGTTCAGGAAAGCCAAGTTGTTTTTTGGCAGCAAAACAAGTAATCATCTCCTATCAACCTTTCCACTGGAAGCAATCTTCCTTAGTTTCTGGTATGCAGCCAATGCTTTTACTACCACAGTAACAGATTAAAAAACTCACTTTTTTCCTCCCATTCTCAAAGCGAAAAAAATCAAAACCAAGCAAAATCAAACCCCAGTGCTAGGCTTCTCCCTTCAAATTTCCAAAGAAGCTCAGTATTGGTTTAAGCTGCTCCAATGTCAATTAAGATTTTTTGGGATATACACCATGTGTCTCTTACGTAGTTCTGACAAATCCTGCTAGAGTTGTCTGAAACTTGGAATGCCCAACCCAGGAAAAATAAAGATGAGGTACCTCTTTTTCTACAAGAAAAAGATGTTTCTACCAGAGATGAAAATGAAGACCGTGTAATCATAAATGGTCTGCTCCACACATTTTGAGGCAAATAATTTCTAAAAGCTAAAAGTGCCTTTAAGTGTCTAGGTTGAATCTATCATATTTACAAATATATCGGAGGAATGTGCAAGAAAGGATAGAGAAATAGGCATTCCAAATATTTCATTTTACCAAGGAAAGGACAAAGAGAAACATGTGGCAGTAATTAGACCAAACAGCTGTCATCCTGGTGTTAGCTGGCATACAGACGGGAATGCTATAACAGGTAAGAGGATGGGTTCACAGGATAGGTACCAAGGCAACAATCTGGTAAGATTTTCCTGATACTGTGATTGCTGTCCAATCCTACCATAAATTAGAACTAACACAAAAAAGTGGTCTGGGAAGCTGTATCTATATGCCAGACTCCGTCAGAATAAAATTTCATATGTCAGTTCCACTGCACAGTAAGATCCATTTGTTGGCTTTTGTCGACACCACTGTGCTGATTTGCCCTAAAAGCTCAAGTTTTACTATCAAGGTTTATTGTGTAAAGCAGTGATTCAGGGGGTCAGTATTCCATATCCAACTTAATATGCATGTTGGGAAAAAAAAGAAAATAAACCCCACTCCATTGTATAGATCTTTTGTTCATTTATTTTGCTCCTTGATGAAAGACTTATCATATATTGGCTGTGCCAGCTCCATTGCAGATCACATGATTATGTCACTGTTGATTCTCAAATGCAGCTGAATGCCTCATATGCTTGTTCCTATTGGTGGAAAATGCTGTAATGACAGATACAGTAGCAGGAAGTACTGAAATTGCAAGAGCAAGTTCTGAGAAGTCAGGAACATTACTACTTGACATTTTTGACAAGTTGCCCCACTTCCACACTACACACACATCTTTCAAATAATACAGAACATGGACAGAGGTTTAAATAATGGCCCTCTAGTTATTGGTTGGCTTCTTCGTATATGTGATGTAATTGTGAATCACAGTATATCACAAAGTTGCTCAGACTTGATTACAGAACAGCTTCTTTTAAAGCATTCTGTGAATCCATATTAAAAAAAAGCCCCAAACAGACTTTTAAAATGCATTATGTGCTTGGGGTATTCTTAGCAGATTATTAGTATTCTTGTACAGATTAAAGCAGCTGCTCACCAAGACATGGACCATTCATTACAATTCATGTTGACAACATCCTGTGTCTATACTGCAAATATTGTGCCACTGCAAACACCACTTTTCAAATGAGACTGAAACAGTACACTAAGACCAGCTACAACAATTAAAGGACCTATCATCTTTTCTTTTTACTTTTGCAAGAGCTGTCATGGCTACTATAGCTTTCTGACCAAAATCCAGTCAAGAGGATCTAATCATCTGATACTTTCTGAATATTTTATTCAAATTAATTATCTGGATGCAAGATAGATTTCCTTACCTACACAGTTACAGCAATGAAGTTCTAAGCACAGTCAAGGAAAGACAGACAGATGAAGTCTGCTTTCTGTGATCTGGTGTTCATACATTGTATTGAATGGATTTGTCAGGAGAAGTTTGTATCTTCTGTGTTTCAAAGAGAGGTCCTGAAAACTGGTATGTCAAAATAAGCCAGGTTTATCCTTTCTTTTTCTCATTTATACATCCCTACTGGAAGCAGATCTTGTCTTCAGCCTCCTAAGCTTTCTGCAGCTAACAATGCCATCTTGGCAGCATATATGTAATAGGATTATACCACAAATGAGTATAATGTAACTAATGAATTAAACTCTTCTCTTCCCCAGAATTAATGGGTAAGTATGGATAAGAAATGACATTTTTAAACTACTGGAACTGGAGTTAAATGCAAATGGAGTTTAAGCTGTAGTCACTGGAGTCCACAGCAGTGCTTTTGACAATGTTATCCTATATTTAAGAGCATAATTCATAAATATATACCACCATGTAGGTAAGTTTGCATGTATGTTTAATGTACTTTATATAAAATCAATGTAATTTTTCTACAGACAATAAATGTTTTCACAAAATGTTTACGTCAAAATAATCCAGTGATTTTATTCCATTGTTATTAAAGTTTTGTGTCATTTTTTCAGAGTAAAAAAACCCACTTCTTTTTGAAGGAGACTATATTTCAGCATGTTCAGTTGTTATTATAAAAATCAACAAAGTTTTTGGTGACAGTCTGAAAACAGTAAATATTTCAAATGTGCAAGATTCTCCTGAAGAAGCAGACAGATACAGAAAATACCAGAAAAACATGCTGACATGAAAATTATAGCCCTGCCAAGGGCAGGAGTTTTATCTAAAGAAACTAAAAGAGGAAACCAGACTTGAGTTATGCAAGCATCAACCTTTTTTTCCCCCTGCATTTGCAAGTTGCCGGTTTAAAATATGGTTAATATAAAAATACCTTCATTTTATTTCTTTATCAAACTAATAACAGAGTAAGATTGAGAAATATTCATGTCTGAGCAAGCTTTCCATCTTTCATTGCATGAAACCTTCTGTTCCAGATAAAGATTTTTTAGCTCCCACTTTTCCTTTCTGCCCATTTTCATGTTTTGTTTATCATCTAGTATCTTTTACAAGAGTAATGTGGTATGGGTCCATTGACAGATTGCTTTCAAGCCTTTTTCTCCTTATCTTCCTGTACTTGGATGCTCTCCATGTTAACTCACTGAGGATAGGAAGGCTTTCGTCTTGAACCTAGGCTCTAGCTTCAGCACTCCACCTTACAAGTGGAAGTTGTTTACTAAGGAAAAGGAGCGTATATATCAAGCCAAAACTGAGAACTTGCTTGACGAGAAGCAGAAAAGAGACATAAGATCAGATGGTGAAGTCTAGCTAAATGGGGTGTTGCCATTTCCTCTCACTCGTCACCTAGGTTGCCCTCCCAGATGTTGGTGTTAAATATCAAGCAAGTGTAGAGTGATTTCTTTTGGCTGCTGAGTTGGATTCTTCTGGAGGCTATGTGGCACTGAATATGAAAGATGGGTTATCTGATTCAGAAATAAACTGTATAACTGAACTTTAAATCTGAAAACAAATCTTGATTTGTAACTCCTGAATGCACACCTTTATAAACTTCTATAGCCAAGGCAGTACTGTGTATAAATTTCAGGTCAAGGGCCTGGCAACGAAACATGCCTAACTGAGATCAGTAGTTCATGGCCTTAGGACTTTCAATAAACTTCAGATAAGGATCCTCCTCAGTTACTAAGGAAGCCATAAGGAAGTGGAACAATGCTGATAACAAATGTTATCAATTATCAGACCTTCTCAGGCTGCTTTTAATTTTGTATTTTAATACCACAGAGCAGTTTCAAGCCCTCTAGTCTAGGACCTGTATGTATAGAGATAAGGTGTTAGAACAAAATAGTTTAGGGAACAAAATGCAAGCTGAGACACAAAAAACTACAGTGGTTAGAATTGACTAAAGTCATAGTTAGTCTGTGGTAAATTGATAAATGACTAGGGAAATCATATTAGCTCTGTCTAGCTAAAGAGTGAATAAATTCTTCAGTAGATTGCTGGGACCAAAGATGTGCTCAGTTTTAGAAGGGTCAGCAAGCAGGGAAATAATTAATCTTTGGAGCTCAATCTGGCACAGCACATCCTTCTCCCTATTCTGACTTTGCTTTCGTTGCAGTGTGCTTTTACAGAGCACTCACCTTTCCATTGAGTTTATACGTAGTGTGAACTTTACAAGTAGTGCCCGTAAGAGACTACTCACATACCATTGTCTGGGTCCTGATGAAGGCTGTAGCTCTTGTCCCCAAACAAAGCAAGAAAAAGTGTACAAAACACAGAGAAGCCACATGCAACCTGCTCCTTGCATTTCAACTCTTCTCTTACCCAGTTTAAGTATCCTCTCTTTGCACAGCCTGCATCTACTGTTGTAGGAGCTTACAGTCATTAATGCATTTCCTGCAGGTATTCAGATATAACCTGTGTGGCCTTCCCATGAGCTTGAAAGGTACAGCTCTGAAATGATAAATGACAATGCCTCAGGCAGCCAGAGGAAGGAAAGACAGAGAATGAGTTTCCTTCAAATATTCAATAATTTCTGTAACAGGAAAAAAAAGAGTATTTCTTAATCAAAATACACAGAACTCTAAAGACAGCATCTCAGTTGCATCATAAACCTTCTTTTCAGTTTAGCTGGGAGATCAGTGTCTGAAAACGCCCTCAGTTTTACATTAGGAGCATGTCACTGGAGGATAAAATTTTAGTATCATTTACATAGAAAAGGATGGATTATTGACACAACCTGCCTTTCAAGAAGTGAAACTCAATTTTTTTTTTTACCATCAAATTGTCTTTGATTCATACTCTTGGTAACACCCATCAGAGAAATCTCACTGGTCACAAGTGCATGGTCAAAAGGAAAACTTAACTCATTACGTACGGAACAGAATATATGAAACAAGCTTTTTCTTCTCAGTACTAGCAGTTTTCCAAATCATCATTATACAGAGTTATATTATCATCTGAATTTAACTCATTACGTACGGAACAGAATATATGAAACAAGCTTTTTCTTCTCAGTACTAGAAGTTTTCCAAATCATCATTATACAGAGTTATATTATCAGCTGAATCTCTCAATCAATGTCCACTTGGGATTCAGATTGTTTATGATGCACTTTTTGAAGAGCTTGTTTTGCAAAGAATGAGCACAAAACTAATAGGGCAATACACCCAATTGGTTCGTATGTAATCCACCGAGAATAATTTTTGTTACTTTTAGTCACAGTGGACACTTTGGAGGCTGACCTCACCAGACAAGGAGCATTTCCATTCTTTGAAGGGTGCCAGATAAACAGACATGGGTCACAAATAGATCATCTTCTGCAGTAAGACAATCATTTACCATAAAACACGATACAGGGACTGCAGCCTAGTGCTACCACCACTATGGACCATAAAATCCCATAGAAATTATTCTCCCTGGTATTCTGGAGGCCCCTTGCCTATATTCTTAACCAGCAAGAATCTCCTCTCCAATCCTATACCTGTCCTCAGCCCTTATGCTTTAGGCAAAATTAGCAGTCCCCCAATATGGACTTCTAGGGCCTCTGGCAGAGGATTTTCTGCTTGTATTTTGCATATGATGAATAAAGGAAAATAGGCTACTTGCCAACACTAAGCAAAAGGAGCCTACCTTCATAGGCAAAAAGGTTCAGCATGCGGCACTGTGTCAGGGTGCAGCGCTTTGTTTCAGGCCTGAGGAGCACCTCATCTCAACTCATTTTTGAGAATCCACTTGCTAAGCCCTGCAGGTGTGGCTGATGTAGGACTCTACGTGACCAAAACGTCCCAGTGTATCTGCAAGGAGCCTGCAGCTATAAATATGTGACAACCTCTTGAACATGAAATAGCTGATAAGAATAATTTTAGGACACACCCACCACACAGCCCCCTCATTCTCGTTTTTTGGGTCAGTCAGAATGGCTAATTAAAATGCAGTGCCGAAATTCCAAAAGCTACGTTTGAAGTATAATAATCTTTGTAGACAGAAAATGTCCCCCATCTTCAAACTATTTCTCATTATGAAAATAGAAATGGAAGTCCCCACATGCCACAGTCATTGTGCCTGGATTGCGTTCTCCTAGGGCTAGAGCTTTATGTATTTCTTGGATGTAAGCAAAGGAAAACACTGCAGGGAGCATAAAATGTATTTTGGAGGGCAAAAGACCACTACCAAAGAGCAACCTGTCGGTGTTATGCTATCAATTAGACCATTGATTCATCATGGCCTTTGCTGTGACTCTCAGACTTTGTGGAATGGAATACAACTGTCAAATCTTTCAGTCTCTAGACAGTCCCAGACTCCCCCAAACTACAGACATTTCAGAGAAAAAGAATTGTTGGTTCTGCCCAGTTTTGAGTGAAGAATTATCCACACTCAAAATCTGCCAATGCAGCTAATTCTGTTAACCTAATTAATCATTTTAAATATTTGAGTTACACACATGACTAAGATTTGTCAGGAATATACTGTCCACTACTCCAGCCACTTCATAGGGGACCTCTGTCCATGGTGCCAGACCAGGCACTTTCTTTCTATCTGCTATGTAAGTAGCACAAAAGCTTTGTGAAAAAGTATGTGAAGAATCTGAAAGACACAGGTTAAGATGTCTCTTTAACTCACTGGTGGAACCCATGAAAAATCAAATTGCAGCAATTCAGCCTTCTTCTAAAACAAAGGCTGAAGAATGTTATCCATGTAACCCCGCATATGGAGGAAGTGGCTTTGGTCCCAAAAGTAAACAACACAGTAGATAACAGCAAAGGCAAAATGGCAGAAAGCACACAACAAGAGTAGAATGATACAGCAAGAAAACATTGCCTCTTTTCTTCAAATATCCTCTTCATGATTTTTTCCTTCTATATTAACTGCCACGTTGAAGAAAGGATTTAAAGCAGGAACAAGCTAAGTCTATTAGCATTAAATAGTTAGAAAATGAAGCTCAGTAATCTCAGAAGTTCAGGGTTTTTTTGTATAAAACTCAACCTAGCAGAAGTGGTACCTTTTAAATTAACCTTTTCTGGAAAATACTCGAGGAAAAGACAAGTAAATTGGAAACACAACATAAGGTGTCTAAACAAGAAGACTGTTTGTGAAGATGTCATCCCTTTCTTTTCTGTAAAAGTAATCAGGCCCTTACAAACTGCCTTATAGCTCCATCTGTAGGAAGTTTGGACATAAATAATTTTGTGAGTCAGTAAATATACATAGGTATATGTCCACCAGCTTTGTGATTTCTTGTACCAGAAAGTGATTTCTTGTGTTTCTTGTTTCAGAAGGAAGACAGGTGAAAGGGAAGGTAAAGGTAAAAAAAACCGCAAACAAATCCTAAAGTAAGATCATAACCTCTGTCTTCATCCAAGTTCACTGAACTGGTTTGTATTACTGAAAATTTAGAAAAAGATCTTTTTGTAAGACACAGGCTTGCAATGTGATTGGAAAGCACTTTTCAAAGTTTAGTTCCTGCACCTTAAGCATTCGAACTTTCTTTGAAGGTAGCCCATCTACAAGAAGCATTGGGAGAAGCGTTCAGGCAACTACAGGCCTGTCAGCTTGATCTTGGTGTTGGGGAAGGTCATGGAGCAAGTTTTCTGTCACATGGCACATGCTGGACAGCCAGGGTATCAGGCTTAGCCAGCACGGGTTTATGAAAGGCAGGTCTTGCTTGACCAACGTGATCTCCTTCTAAGACAAGGTGGCCCACTTAGTGAATGAGAAGGGTTTTGGGTATTGTCTGCCGGGACTTCAGTAAAGCCTTGAACAGCGTCTCCCCCTGCATTCTCCTGGAGAAGCTGGCTTCTTGCAGCGTGGACTGGGAGCACTGGTTGCTGTGTTAAAAAGTGGCTGGATGGCCAGGCCCAGAGAGTCATGGTGGATAGAGTTACATCCAGCTGGTGATCAGCCACCCATGGTGTTCACTAAGGCTCAGGACTGGGGCCAGTTGTGTTTAATATATTTATCAATGATCTGGCTGAGGGGATCAAGTGCCCTCTCAGTCAGTTTGCAGATGACACCAAACTGGGTGGGAGTGTTGATCTGCTGGAGGGTCAGAAAACTCTACAGAGGGGTTTGGACAGGCTGGATTGATGGGTCAAGGTTCAACAAGGCCAAGTGGTGTGTCCTTGGGTCACAACAACCCTGTGCAGGAGGGTTGGGCAGAGTAGATGGAAAGTTGCCCCAGGAAAAGGACCTGGGAGTGCTGAACATGATCCAGCAGTGTGCCCTGGAGGCCAAGAAGGCCAATGGCATCCTGGCCTGTATCAGCAATAGTGTGGCCAGCAGGAACAGGGCGGGGATTGTCCTCCTGTACTCAGCATTGGCAAGGCTGCACCTTGAACGCTGCGTTGTCCAGTTCTGGGCCCCTCATGACAGGAAGGCCATTGAGGTGCTGGAGTGTGTCCAGAAAATTACTGGAGCTGGTGACGGGTCTGGAGCACAAGCTGTGACGAACAGCTGAAGGAGCTGGAATAGTTTACCCTAGAGAAAAGGAGGCTCGGGGTGACCTTATTGCTCTCTACAATGACCTTAAAGGAGGATGCAGTGAGATAGGGATCAGTCTCTCCTCCCAGATAACAAGTGACAGGACAACAGGAAATGCCCTCAAATTGTGCCAGGGGAATTTCAGATCAGATACTTGATCTAAAGTTATATGCAAAATACGTAAACAATACTCAATTTTTTATCCTTGAGATACATTAATTCCAAAACAAACAGTGTGAAGTCAAGCATGAAGCAATATAGTATTTTCTGGCTACCCCGAGAAAACGGCCACACCCACTTTAGCTGATGTACAAGAATGACTTCTGTGTTTATATAAGACTGTTTTCTTGGCATAAACAATGCTGTTTGGCTGCAAATTTGTATATTTTGTATTTTTGCAGCTAAATGTGGAGTTCAGTTTAGTGTCCTCTGACTTCCGTTAGAAACTAATTTTTTTGTAGAAAACAACATACTACCAGTAAAAGTTCATCTCAGAATCTGAGTTTAGCAGTGAAGATCTATAGTTTAGAAATGAGAAACTAAAAATCAAAGGGCATTTTTTTCCTGACTACTGTAAGAATTCTTTTTCCTCTGTGGCATCTTTCACTCAACCTCCTCTGATTTGATTGTTCAGCTGTGAAATATTCTGCTGTCCTCAATATATGCTGCAATGTGTTACTGATCAGGTAGCACAGATGCCATGACAGAAGGTACTGTTACTATTATGTAAAATATTTGAAGAAAATTAATTAGCAACAACTTCACACCGTTTATGGTATATTTGTTCTTCAGATATAGGCTTATCCTGTCACCTGTTTTCCACTAGTATGTTATCACACAGCTGTTTCTGTAACATACAGTCGTTTGTTTTGCATTTGCAAGCTACAGTGTCTGACAACAATTTGAAAATTCTTCCAGCATTTTCCCCAGTGGCTTGGTTTGTTTCTAATGAGCAACTCAAAGGCATAAGATCTGTTTGCTTTCTGACTGCAATCTAAATAGCACATTAATATCAATCCTGAACTCTGAAAATGTTGTAATCTAGATTTATCCAGCAGGAAACCCCATCTAGTGAACAAGATGAAAGAAAGTAATTTCCCAGATACAATAAATTCTCACAATCTGTGGAGTGTGATCAGATTGTCAAATGTGACGTATTTAACAAATTGTACAACAGGAGATTTTGAGAGTCTTCTACAGAATGTATCCTTTAAAGACTTCTGATAACAATGAATTCTGGAAGATCTGGTGAGAGGTGCATGGTGGTTCACAGGATGAACTGCTATCCAGCTATCTGCACTCTGTACTTCGGATCTTTTTTTGGATATTGTGTCATATTGCAATCTTCCAAGTGATTTGGCAAAGCATGAGTGATTATATTATCTTCTAGTCTCCTCTTGTAATTCTCAAATCTTTGAGCCAACTTCAACTAAAAGGAGGAGAACCTTTGACAAGTCTAGTCCAAAGAAGTTTTAGGTGATTATACATTCAACCTCTTGCTAAAAACAGGACTAATTTCACATTCGAATTTCAGCACAGAAGCTGGAAGAATTTTAAGCTCAAAACCTAACTTCAAGCTTGAAACCTAATTTCAAGCTTTAAGTCTAATTTTAAGTTAGAAGCTTGGCATTTTGTCCAGTCAAGTTTTAAAAATATCTTTAAAAGTGATTATCCATTTATTAAAAATTCTCTTGTTATAATTACATTTCTAAAATTTAATAAAACCGGTCTCCTGGGTAGAGAGGTCAATAGAAATGTCATTGTCAAAGAAAAGGCACATAGAAGGCAGTTAGTACACATTTTGCTTTACTTTCTCTAGTTAGCTACTCAGCTCATGGCTGAGGTTTACATGGCACACAGAGAAACTGGCAAGAAGGAAGCTAGTGAACACATCAGGGATCAAATTGTTAACTCTCCTGTTTCCAGAATATATTGGAAAATGAATAAACACATGATGGTAAGCAGAATTTTCATTTTTCAACTATTTTTTCACCTATATAATGTAGTTCCACTTCCTGAACAGCATTTTACATCAGAAATTTGAAAAGCAGATACACATAACTAGCCCAGATTAAGAAATCTTATTTGCAGACCTGTTTCAAATAAATGTAAACCACTTAGATGCATTTTAAGTAGAATTCAGTTTGTTTTGGATGGCTGAAATCAGATGGGCAGGTCTGTTATGTACTGTCTAATCCTGCAATTCTTTCACAAGTCCATGAACGTACTTGATGTAAGAGAGGTTCTTTAGAAATCTGTAAGAGTAAAAAACATTACAGAATGAATATCAGTGTCTCGAATGAGGCTGTAACACTCATAATTCTGCACAGTCCTACAGATGGGGACTAGAAAGATACAGTCAACACTGAGGTACTCAGACTTCAATAGTTAGCTAAACCTCGATTTATGAGTCAACATCATGGAAGATGAATGGCAAAAAATGGCCATTTGCACTGTTTATGATTTTCATCTGAAATAAAAACATTCTAAATGCAATATATTCTTATCATAACAGAGTGATTTTAGACTTTTGGACCTTTTAATGACCCAGTCTAGTAAGAAAATATGTTTTATTGAGTGGGTGGCTGTCATGTCAGCTGTCTAGCAGTGGAAGACAAAAGTCTTTTTTATGCAGTTTTACTTGAACATTTTATTGCACTTGATCAGATACACCAATAAAAACCCTCTTAAATTATTTAATATAATGTAGTACATTACATCAGAGCCAGTAACAAAGTTGAAGACCTCTCCAAAGCAAACAGCTTAGGCAAAATTTGTTTTCCAGGCTGAATTAATTGTTGTTTAAATTGGTATCTAGCCCCTAAGTATTAAAGAAAAATAGCTTAAAATGATAGAAATAAATCTCAGTTTAGAGCTAAAGGCTTACATTTAAACCACCCCGAGAAATTGGTTATACATAAGCATGGCAACTGTGGCTTCCACTCACCAGCACTGCATCCAGCTATACTTAGCAATCCGGCACTGTATATTCTTGAAAGGGAGAGTGACATCAAAACCACTAAGCATTTCAGAGATCCAGTAATACAGACTGATTATTTCTCATTTCAGATGTAGGAGATTTGTTTAACTGACAAATTGAATTTTATTTCCCAGTCAACTGTATCTTTCAATGACCGATCATCATCCAGCCCTGAAATAAATGTTACCTGATTAAAGTAGTAAAGGTTAAAACATTTAAAACACATGCTGTAGACCTCAGAAATCAAGTCAAGATGTGTAAGGGTATGAATTATTAGAGGATTTATGAAATCCGCCCTGAACAAATTAATTCATCAGTTTAGCCAAAGGCTTGTCAATGAATTCAAGAGCTTTTCAAAAAATGAAACATCTGTTGCATATTTAAAGGTTCTGTGTATATGTAAATGTGTAAATGTTGTAGATTATTCTTTCCAAGGTGGTTTATGCAGTTTAAATAAATGTGTTTGGAAGTTACTTTGTAATTGCTCGTATGTCCTTGAGGAACAGGGGCAATTCATGAAGGATTCCAGCAGCCTTTGAATTCTCAAGCCTTGGGAGTTATAGAAGCAAATTAGATCTTGAGTGAAGCTGAAAGATACATCCATAAATCTGCATAATGACATCATTGTCAAAACAACCTATTACCCCACAAGAGTTAATAGTAGATTGCCTTTTTTTTTTTTAAGGAATCAAGATTACATGGCTTTTTAGAAACAAGGTGAAATTATTTCTCGATTCTGTTTTCTTTCCAAGATGACATAATAACCTAGGGTGTCATTTGTCCTACAACTAAGTACTGATTAATTTCATTCTGTTTAGAAAATAATTTGAGCATCTCAAACTCAACTGAAAGAATCTGATGCTCCGTCTTTGTTGTGAAAAGATGGTAGTGATCCAAAAATTTGCATTAAACAAAAGTTTAAACACTTTTTTCCTTCGGTATATTTATACAAATATTGTGCTGTAAATAAACATCACAGATTGTGTAGAAAACTTACTTGATTGTGATATTTTGTACTAGTTACATGAACTTAATATGCACACAAGTGTAAATGAATACAGCCACATACAAATTGAGATATTTTAATCTTTCTACATTTTGCCTGAAGTATTCTAAGAAAACATTACATTAATGAAAATGAATGCAAATATTCTTAGTACTATGTAGGTAAAATAGAACCTCAACTATCTGGCTTAGAAGATGACTTCTTTGCCTCAGCATCTAACTGCTACTCCATTTATTTTTATGCTCCCATAGTTGTAGTAGTTAGATGATAAAGATCAAAGAAGTCATAATAACAACAAATTTGTCTTAAACCAGAATTATTCCCTCACACCTACACATATAATGCTAGGTTAATATCTTCTTTAAGAAAAAGTAAAAAAAAGACAAGTAATACGAATGACTGGTTCTTGGGGACATTTTGTTCTGCTATTTTTTTTCCAGTTAATTAAAGCTATGACTGCAGGTCTGGAGTTTTAGCACATCCTTTTTTGGTGAAAGTCAATGGACCTCCTTTTACATTTTGCCTAAGTAGTCACTTATTTGTTCCTTTTACCCAAAGACCCACATGGAGAGAATCAGCCCCCAGGTTCAACCAGAACAGACAGCTGAATTTTAAGAAGGGTTGGTAAGCTCTGGACTGACAAATCTTGAATGTTGTGGGAAGTTCCTGGTAGGCCTGTGCAGAAAGCACAAGCAGTAGAATGCTGTATATCTTAGTCTTTCTTTCTGGCT
Organism: Dicrurus megarhynchus; assembly: GCA_013399195.1. Classification (NCBI taxonomy): domain Eukaryota; kingdom Metazoa; phylum Chordata; class Aves; order Passeriformes; family Dicruridae; genus Dicrurus; species Dicrurus megarhynchus. The sequence continues at coordinate 94,925 of VXAD01012331.1, forward strand.
ACATTTGTTTGATTTGGACATTATGACTTAGCTATTATGGCATAGGGGTAAGGTTAGTTATTTTGTGGTTTAATTATGCTTTAATTACTGATACTTGCATTTGAACAGCCTTAATTACAAACTTGAAAAGGGTTTCAGTCTGGTTTTGGGCCAGGAACACACCATATGCATCCACATATATATGTACAAGCCAACAGATTGCTTTGAGTAAACCTAACAGAGATGTCACTTATTAGAGTGATCGGATAACTAGCAAAAATATTAAGTTACATCTAGACATTAATAGATACGCACGGCAACTTAGTTTTTAATATAGAATGTATTTCTAATGATTCATTTCAATTAAAGTAACTTTTAAGATAACTGGCTTGGTAAGTCCTTTGATGCTTTAGAAATCATATAACGGTATTTCTCCTATTTTATCTTCCATTTTATTTATAAGCAAATATTTGAAAAAATCTACCAGGAGTTTTACTGGTATTACAATCTAATGCCAGTGTCACAAAAGGTTTCATACTTTTTTAACCTAAGAATGATCACTGGACAGGGGCTGAAAATTTGTCTAAATCAAAGATATACTTTGCAGTGTAGTTACCATTGTGTTATGAAATGTGCTTAAGTTACTAACTTAATACATTTGTTATATTGAGAGCTGATTCAGCAGAAATAATCTCTGACATACTGGTCCCAGACGTTTGTGGTTTCTGGCACCACCAGCAGTCTGATTCCCCTAGTAAAAGAGGTTAACTGACTTCAGAGTTAGGGAAAAATACCCCCAGGGATACAGCAAAAATATCACTGCCTTCCACATGAAAACCAACATTCTTACATGCTTTAGGGGAGCTGACTGGTGAATTGTTTGACAAGACCCCAGTTTAGCCTGTCTCCAGTTTACATCTCTAGCATATTTGTACACAGCTATAATATTCCCCTAAAAACTGCCACTTCATCAAGCTACCCTACTTTGCTAGACGTATAGACAGCACAAAGAAGAAACACAGGAAATAACTTGTAAAAAGCACTGGATTCTACTCACAGTATTGGAATATAATTTTTTGTGCTTAAACAGGAGTCCTACACTTAACAGAGCTCCAGAGTTGCTTCCTTATATGCTTTTTTGTGTGTTTTGTATGTATGTCTCTGCCTGTTTCCTCAGAAGTATAACATTTTAGGTTATGGCTCACACAATTAATGATGTAAATTGCTTAAAACAGGTCAGAAAGGAAAACAAGTTTTATCTCTCTATCACTATATAGTTTTTCTTTCTTTTTGGATCCTCACAGAAGCCTAGCAATTTACAGCTGGCATTAACATTTCCTATATTTTCATTTGGTTAGATATTTTGGCAAGGTTTGACCTGTTGAGTCAGATAGCTGTTTACAAGAGCTGTGTATTCCAGGTTTTACGATTTTAGTTATGAAAGATGCATATCTAAGTCTCCCGCACCAGATCACATTTTCATCTCTTCTGCTTTAAATGATGATTTTCTTATCTCTTGAGGATAGCTTGCCATGTCACCTTGCACCCCCCAAAAAAAGGGAAAAAAAAAATCTGTCCAGTTTTAGTCTTTTTTTGCTTTCTTTCTTTCTGTGCGCACTGCTTTAAGTTTTTCCCTTCATGCTTTGCTGTCAATCACACCTCAAAAAATAGTGAAATTAAACCCGAGGAAGCAAATACTTTTTATTTTTTCCTCAAGGAAAAAAGAGATTATGGGAACCAAACTCAATTGCAATAAAGCATAAAGCATTTCTCTGACTACTAGTCCTAATGGAAAGATCTGTTCCCTTTCTAAAATAATTTTTATTTGTAAAGTGAAATGTGTAACACGTAATAAAAGATCCTCTGAAGAACAATTATGCTGATTTGGTTTAACCAGACCTGGAGCATAATTGAGACTGGTCCACAAGCCTTTCAAATGTCCACAGATTTTTCTGAAACATTCAAAACTGCTCTATACAAATACCTGCTACAAATCCAGTGGAGCTGACAAGTCTCATTATCCAGTTCCCACTCCAGGCAATCATGAAATCTGAGTGTTGCTTACATGATCCATTTACATACAATATTTATTTAAGAACAAAACTTTACATTTTCCTCAAGTCACCCTTTACCCAGACACTCAAAGGAAATGAATCAATACTTTGTAACACTTGTGGAATCAGTCTCTCAGGTTTATTCAAGCTGAGTAACACATCATCTGGCAGACAAACTTTAAAGGACAACTTTGCAGCAGGTTATAAGAATTATACTACCCTGGCTTCTACGAGTTAGTAAGATTTAGGACTAACTAGAATATTTTTGAGAGAGAATGAGTTAACAAGACAAGGAATATTTGACTCACTCAGTTAAACTCTCAAGGTGTTACCAATTTTTTATGGGTTGTGTACATGTTTAAGTGTGCAGCATTTCCAAACATCCTTAGTTACCATTTTCAGGCTTTTATTTTACAATTGAGGGAACAAAAGAGAAGAATGACTTGAATATCTTAAACTCCTTATGAATAACCAGAAGATGAGATGAGAAATATGCATACAGGTAGGTTAGAATTGGTGCCATATCTTATAGCACTGGGCAACAGGACAAACTGGATTCTAGCTAAGCAATCTGCCTGGTATCTACAGCTCTTAATTTTTAAATAATAGCACAAGCAGTTAGCCAGAACTCAGTTTGACCTACAGAATTCTTCAAACAGAATAACTGAGGTTGGAAGGCCCTAGAGAACATCTAGTCCAACTATCCCTACTCCAAGTAGGGTCACCTTAAGCAGGTTGCTCAGGCCTGTGTCCAGATGAGTTTTGACTCCCTTCAAGGATGTGGATTCTACAACCTCTCTCAGTGAACTGTGGTGGTGTTTGGCCACCCCCACAGCTGAAAAGCTCTTCCTTATCTTTAAATGGAATTTCCTGTTTCAGTTTGAACCCGTTGCCCCTTGCCTTGGGGACCACTGAGCAAAGTATGAACCCATCCTCTTTATACCCTCCCATCAAGTGTTTGTGCACAGACAAGACCTCTCGAGACTTTTCTCAAGGCTACACAATTCCAACTACAATCTCTTAAACTTCATGTTTTTAGATTTTCTTAGATTTTCTCCACTACATCCATGTCTTTCTTGTTGTGGGGAGCCATGAATAGCACTTCACATGTGGACTCATCTGGGCTGAACAGAGCAGAAGGCTCACCTCCCTTGGGTTACTGAGCAACGCTCTTCCTGATGTAGTCCAAGACACTGTTGGCCTTTCATGCTGCTGGATGCACCCCTGGTTCATGGACAATTTGCTCTCCACCAGGACCCTTAAGCCCTTTTCTGCAAAGCTGCTTTCCAACTAGTCAACCTACAGTCTATAGTGCTGCACAGGGTTATCTGCCTGCTGGTGTGGGACTTTGTTGAACTTCATGAGATTACTACCTACCCATTTTTTCAGCCTGTCACTGCCCCTCTTGCATGGCAGCATGAGTGTTTGGTTTAACCACTCCTCGTGACTGAGTATCATCTGTAATCTTGCTGAGGATGCACTCTGCCCCACCATCCAAGTCATTAATAGCCAGTACTGGCCACAGTATCAGACTTCAAAATAATCCATCAGTAATGGGTCTGCAGCTGGACTTTGTGCTGCTGATAACACTCCTTTAAGTCCAGAAGGTCAGTAAGTTTTCAGTCACTTCACTGCTGACTTAACTAGTCCACTTTTCATCAATCTGTATATTGAGGATGCTACAGGAGAAAACAGTCAAGGCACTGCTGAAATCAAGATAAACCACATATACTGCCTTCCCCTAATCCCTAAACCAGTGAACTCCTGAAGTTCAGGGTCATGATCCTGCTACTTGATTTGCCTTGCTCCCTTCTCTCAAGATCCTGGACTCCAACATCTCATGGTCTCTACAGACCAGGCAGAGCTCCATGTATCCCTCCTGCTGTCTGACATAAAAGGCCAAATCTGCTCCCTATCGTTCTGACCTGTCCTTTCCAAATCCTGCCCACATCTGCCCACTGTGGCATTCAGCTGTGTGAGCTATCTTTCCACATCTCTGTGATCCCAAGGAGGCTGTGGCCCTACAGCTGCACACCAGAGCTCTAATGCCTTTTCTTTGCTCTTCATGGATGTGATTCAGAGCACCCTGTCAGGCTTATTTCCATGAAGAACTCTGAGAGCTTCTTGAATACTGTTGATGGGTAATGTTTAAAACACTGTGGCAAATGAACTGCTGAAAAGACCTTCCAAAATGTTAATTTGGTGAATATCACATTGTGAAGTTCCTCTTTGTGGCACTTCTAATGCTGTCATGCTTAATTAATGCCAATTAATTGAACCACCACTTCTTTCTCCTAATATAGAATTAAACAACTGACATATAAAAAAATTCTAGGTGCCTTTACTTTCTGTGCGCTTTGGTTAGGCTTCCAAATGCTGAGTGTATCTGAGAATCAGTCTTGCTTTGTTTTCAGACATACTGATGTGGAGGATACTGTAAATGTAACTAAGCTGCTCTTTTTAGATGCACATCAGCTAATTTTTCTCCTCTTTCTGTCAAAGAAGAGTGAACAGGAAGGCCACAATGTTACTTGTGAAATGCTTTCAGGGATATAGCACATATTTAAAAAGTGCTTATCCCCATTATGGTATTTGTTTTGGTTGTTATCTGAGCTCTTATGAAATCTAAACTAAGTCAGATATGAGCAGAGTTCAAATTTTACTATGAAGTTTGGATATATTCAAATTTTCAGTAATGGCAGCAGCTTTTCATAATGAAATATTTTACAAATCTTTTCCTGAAGAAACACGATGTGACACATTTTTGACATCCCAGCAAATAACTTCCAACTCGTGCTAGAAAGATTCCTGAAAGGACTTTCATATTCCAAAAACTTTTAAAGATATGTGACAGAGCTAAATATTCTCTGGCCTTGGGAAACATTTTCATTATGTGCCCAGTCCAAAGAGAGTATTGCATGGAAGAAGTCTCAGGATCAAGGTGTATTAAGTACCTGAGATCATGTACAGTTTACATGTGTTTCTTCGGTGAGAATTTTAAAATCTCGCATGACACTCCTTTCCATTTTGGGATTTTTTTTGTGGTTGGCATAGTTCTTGTCATGTTCATTTCGAATGAATGCATGACTACATGCATGTTTTAAAAATAATGCAACATTGGTACTATATTATGTTCTATTGCTGAACAACCTCCTGCAATATATGGGGTGCTCAATATTCATGTAGTTTATAGTTGGAGCAACTGCGTTAGTGCTTTCATGCTTGCTATTTTCCTATTAGTGTAATTTAATTGGCTGAGCAAACACCACCCATTTTTCATTAACCTCTTTTAGAACAAAATTCTGGCTAATAGCAGACAACTTAAAGAAGCAACTCTAGGCTGTACAAGTCTACATTACTCTTAGAGCAGACAGGTAGCCTTCTGCAGGTTTGCTGCAAGCAGAAACAGCATGGAGACCCATATCTATATCTACTGCCTTCCCTTGCTTCTGAAAACACTGTAGGATGCAGAATTTTGATTAGCTAGTCTGACTATCCATCTTCATTGTACAGAATTTTGTGGCATATGCCAAAGGAGTCCAGGTTTTTTTATTGCTAATGCTCAATCCCTTCTACAATTCACCATAATTATGTAAGTTAAAAGATAATTAAAAACAGTGGAGAAATAATCCGAAATTTGTTGTCTTCTGCATTAAAAATCAAGGCTGATTTAAAAACAGATCTTGCATGCTCTTTACATATATGTGTTTAACTTTCAGAAGTGAAATTACTCAGTATTGCACTATTAAATGCACGTGATGGCGTTTTGTCAAAGTAGTAGCAAGGATCTGGGAAGCCATGCCCTTCATGTAACACTCTATTGCATTGCTACTGAGATATGAGTCAGTTTGGACAGGTTTCTTGGTGGGCCCTAATTTTTTTTCAGCAAGAACAGGGTAATTGCTACTGACTGCCTTTGTAATCTGCAAATATAACTGTGTTCAATTCAGCTCTCCTGAAAGCGGAGAGGTTTTCACAGATAGAGGTGGAATGGCTGTAAACGAATGGGTCTCTCTTGATTTTTCCTCTTCCCAAATGTCAGAACTTTGGTTCTCAGCACCCACCACCTCCGTGCAGCTGGCTGCTCTGTACTGTGCCAGCTGTGCCTTCCATTGCACCAGTTCTTTGCCCTGCTTCCTCACCTCTGCAATTCTTTCACAGAGAGTAAGTTCTCTTTCCCCCTGCTGCCCGGAACCACAGAACCAGTAAGGTTAGATGGGGCCACAGGGGGTCATCTGGGTCCAATTTCCCTGTTCAAGCAGGGTCATCCTTCAGCACATTCCACGGGATTGTGTCCAGTCAGTTCTTGAGTATCTCCAATGAAGGAGACCCCACGACCTCTGTTCCAGTGCATGGTCACCTGCACCACAATAAAGAAATTCTTCCTCATGTTCAGGTGGAACTTTCTGTGCATCAGTTTCTGCCCGTTACCTCTTGTCCTATTGCTCAGCACCACTGAGCACAGCCTGGCTCCATCCACTTGACATCCCCCCTTCAGATATTTATAATAGACATTGATAAGGTCCTCTCTCACCCATCTCTTCTCGACATTGAACAGGCCCAGCTCCCTCAGCCTGTCCTCACAAGAGCAATGCTCCCAAGGCCCCTAATCATCCTAATAGCCCTGTGCTGGTCCCACTCCAACAGTTCCATGTCTCTCTTCTCCTGAGGAGCCCAGAAGTAGACACAATTCCGGGACACAGTACACCCCCCAACCCCCCCGCTTTACACATTTTTCCATAGACAAGGGCTACATCAGAAGGAAACTATTCCACCGGGCAGGACGGCCCCGAGCACCACATCCATACAGGCACGGCCCCTGCCGGCCTGCCAGGAAACCTCGCGATATTTCCCACCTGGCCGCCGGCGTCTGCAAGCACGGAGCGNAGAGCAATGCTCCCAAGGCCCCTAATCATCCTAATAGCCCTGTGCTGGTCCCACTCCAACAGTTCCATGTCTCTCTTCTCCTGAGGAGCCCAGAAGTAGACACAATTCCGGGACACAGTACACCCCCCAACCCCCCGCTTTACACATTTTTCCATAGACAAGGGCTACATCAGAAGGAAACTATTCCACCGGGCAGGACGGCCCCGAGCACCACATCCATACAGGCACGGCCCCTGCCGGCCTGCCAGGAAACCTCGCGATATTTCCCACCTGGCCGCCGGCGTCTGCAAGCACGGAGCGCCATAGCAGCGCACTTCTCGCGATACCCGCACGGCCGCTGCCTGTGTCGGGCGGGGCGGGGCGAGGCAGACGTATGGCCCCGGCCCCGGGCTCGGCTCCCCCCGGCCGCGGCTCTCCCGGGGCCGGCCGCGGTGCGGAGAGCGGGGACAGCCACAGGCCCCATTCCTGAGGCGCCCCCGGGGCTCCCTCGGCGCCCGCCCCGCCGTGACCCGCCCGGCGGAGGGGCGGTGGTGGGTCCCCAGCGCGTCGGTGCCCGTCCGCCCCCGGTGCCCCCGCCCGCGGGCCCCGTCGGGCTTTGCACGGCCAAAAGTTAAAATGTGTGATGATGGTGTCCCAGGTAAGCTTCTTCCGTGTGTCTTGCTTTACAATATCCTCGAATTTTGTTTTTACCGTCGTCTGTTAGAGACTAAAATAAAAAACCCAGAGGAAAACAAAACCTTACACTCTACATTAAGTGGTCAACTCTCACTAGTTAGAAAGCATTCGAGATAATTTCATGGAGGAGTAGTGGTTGAAAGGAGCTAGTGTGTGACAGGAGGCCAGTACCACTATGATTTAGTACATTTAATGTTGACAGTGGCACATTTTTTCCACCTGCAGTAAAAGGGGTAAGTACAGGCAAGCATCTTAAATGCCAGCTTTCATCATTTGGTGGCAAGTGTACTATACCCATGCTAGGAAGCCGTACCAGATAATTTTCTTTATTTTAAAGACAGTGCTCCATGTAAATTATGGTTCTAATTCAAAAGCTAAGAACTTGGTGAATCAAGCTAGTTAAAGTAGCAGTTTATGCTTTGGCTTATTCTCTGGCCCTTTGTAGCAATGGTGTGGTTAATACTATTTTATGTCTTTGCCTTTTTCTCATTCTGTGCCCTGTTTCTCACTAGGTTTGTAGCTTATAACACTAATATTATTGCCTAGTGTAATTTATTCCACTCTCCATCTGAACTCTAGTTGTGATGAGCCATATGCAACTCCTTAGCTTCAAGTAAATGCTTAGTTAAAAACAAAAACTCTGTGGTCTTAAATAATAGTTTTAACTTGAGAGTCTCTAAACTACATGTTGTATATCCCTTCACTACTGTAAAAAAAAGGAATTACAGAAGTAATTCTGTTTTAAGCTTTGATTTTCATATTTAGCAGTGTGCTGTACATAGCTGGTTTCGGTTTTTCAATTTTGCTTCCTGTTCTCATGAAATTGCAGCAAGAATTAGATGCTACTGGGAGAAGTTAATGTACTCATCTTTTTGCATTGAGATGAGAGACGTGTACAAATGCCATGAACTTTAGGGATTAGTTATGTATGATTTGTTGAATGTTCAGCCTGTACTTCACCCTTTGCCTCAGACATTTGAGCTTCAAGTCTTTGAGAAGGTCTGAGGGAATGGCTGAAGGGTTTAGAGCAGTTTATGTAGCAAGTCACAAGGTGTGGGGCTGAACTCCAAGTAAGGATGATGATAGCATTAAAGAGACCTGCAGAGTGGTGAGTCGAATGGAGAGGCTGTGGTTAATGACCTTGTTAGTGTAAGAACCAGTGGGCCATCAGTTTAGGTCTTCGGATCAAAGTTTCTCTCAAGCAAAAGTGTGACAGGTATCCAGAGCAGACCCACAGTATTTTTAGTCAGAAGTCACCGAATTCTAGCTGTGTTGAAAGGATGGAGCTACTTGAAAGAGAGCATTCTGATGGGGTTTGCTAAACAGACAAACAACATGTGGCCCATGAAATCTCTGTAGCTGAAAGAATACTTTAAGGCGAAAGAATTTTAGAATATGCGTGTTCTGTAGGCTTGTACTGTTTTTACTGTTACCTGCATGTCAGCTTAGGGCCAATGCTGGCTGCAGAATAGTGGGCTTGGCTACATGGGTGTTTTTGTTTTCTCTAAGTGTATATAATTAAATCTATTTAAAAAATGAATTATAGTTATGACTGATTTGACTAATACATTGTGGAAAGTAGTCCTGTAAGCGTACGCTTAACACTTGGTGAGGAGAACCAGTCTTCTTGCACTTTTTACATGGAGACATAAAAATGGGTGAAGGTGGAGTTTCTTGCCTTCAGAAGTTTTTTCCTTACCTCTGAAAAGTGGCTGAAACATGTACTACCAGTGGTCATAGAATGATGAATACTTGCTCTGGTGCAAGATTCTCTCTGTCTCACTCCTTCCTATAAAAACCATAGGTGCCTCTCACTGCAGTTGGTAATTACTTTCTTATAAGTATCCAAACTTATGCCAGGAAATAGGTAAAAAACAATAAAGGTTCTGAAATGAATCCTGTGTTCCTTTGTTTTGGAATGACTGAACAGGGGAAGGTTAGAAATTGTTTCTACAAACTCAAAAGAACACCCCTTTTTCTCTCAGTTCAGATTTGGAAAACTTTGCGTGCTGCCATAATTTGCGAGGTCTTTTTACTTTTTTTTACTTTACTTTTTTTCATTGTCGGTATGATGTGATTCTTTCCACTTTGATACATACTTCTGTGTTTGCCTGTGTGAAGCCACTGTGTAAACTTAATGCATCGGAATCTGGATTTTGCTTTTTTTTCTTATACACCTGGTATTTCTAAAATAGTGGTGTTAGAGCAAACTATGATTTTATGTCTAGCTCAGTGTTTGATTGTAAACAGTAACTGTTGTCTTAATTCTAGTGCTACCTTCAATAAAGTGTTTTATATTAAGTTGTATGCATTTTGTCAACTAAATTTACATACATTGTTTTAGTAGTGAAGAAATTAAATACTCTGTACATCAGGCCAGTTTATCACTATGCGTGTTTGGTTTTTTTATAGATCACTGGCGTATTGGGGAGAAATGCCTTGCCCCTTGTCTTGAAAATGGAAAACTTCATGAAGGAACAATAACTTCTCTTGAAAAGGACAAAAATGGAAAATCATTTGCTGTTGTATCATTCTTGGAGTCTGAAGAAAGGAAAGTACTAGTAACAAAACTTTGTAAAGTAAAAGACAGTAGAGGACCGTGGAAAAGCTTAATATTTGATGAGGATGATCTGGAAAAGCCGTATTTTCCTGACCGAAATCTTCCATCTCCTGCAGTTGCTTTTAAATTATCTGACAATGGTGATTTTATTCCATATACAATTAACAGATACCTGCGTGATTATCAAAGGGAAGGAGCCCAGTTTCTGTATAGACACTATGCTAATAAAAGGGGATGTATTCTTGGAGACGATATGGGCCTTGGAAAGACAATACAGGTATTCTTTTTGTTTGTTACAGTGGGAGAATAGTGTATTTTCTGGGATCTGTAAATCTTTTTTAAAAAGCATTGTATTTGTGAAGCTTAAACCTCCTTCTGCTGTTGAAGAGATGGATGAGGCAAGACATGATGTCCAGGACAGCACTCAGAGCCAGGAGCCCAGTGATTTAAGACTCTCTCCTTACAGGCCATAAAACTGGGATGTGGCTCCTTTTAGTGTAAGCATAAATAATTACGATAGTTAAAACGTTAGTGTGTTGAATTTACTTTGAGGATTGCTACCTGCCCATTGTGAAAGCAATTTGCACTGGAGTACACTAAAAGAACGTGAGGCCCTTATTTGACTCTTGCTTTTAAAATACCTTTTTCCTTTTTTCCTGAAAACGAATGGTTTCACTGTTCTGGGAATGCAAAAGAACAGGCGTTTTTACTCCTATCTCTGGAAAAAGTGCTTTGGTATTCCATGCTACTTCTATTACTCTTTTGGAAATGCAGCTTGATTGATGAGAGGACAAAGTGTAGCTGGATTTTTTCATTATGCTTCGAATCTGTGTGACCTAATTTTTTTTTTTCTTGCTTGTTTTTTTCTTACTTGTTTTATTACAATTAAGGTGTTTTTATGTGTGGAAATTCTCTACAGTCTGTCTGGTTTGAAGTTAGCAGGTTGAGTTCCTTGGGGGATAGTCTTTGTCCTACTCTCTTTTCTCTTTCTCTGTGTGTCCAATGCAAGCTCATTTCTTCACTGCCAGGTATTGGCTGTCTTATCTATTGCCCTTCCAAGTAAGACACTGTTGACAGATGCCTTTCAGTGCAAAGAAGTGTTGTCCTGTAGCAAACTTAACAAGAGGAGTGGGTAAACTAAACTGTCAAAACTCTGCATAGAGCATTTAGAGATGTATCATAGATTTGTATCTATGTCTGATGATGCTCTGTTAACAGATGCTTGTTAAAACTAAACTGCATTCATTTTAAGCATGGCCATGTTTCTTGTCCATGGTAGTTGAAGAACTCAGTAGTTATGGAAGACAGTTTCTACTCAGAACTGCAAATAATCTGATTTTATGTAGAAAGAAATATATATAAAAGATAGTAGTAAACTCAGCGGAGAGGGACGAAATTTAGTTGTCTTGCTTGCGTCTTGTGTTTCTTGAATCTCAGAGCTGGTTCACAAGGCACATTTATCGCACAGTGACAGTGGATATGTGGAATTCACATCTGATGGCTATTTCTTTTAGTCTGTGTCAAATTTTCAGAAGAAAGGCAGAGATTTCAAAGAATAGCCTATGTGAATAATATCATATATGAAGGGATTCTGTAAGTACATAGGTCAGAAAAGAAAGGTTGAGGAGACTGATCTGAGGCAGCCAGCAAACTCATGCCTGACTGGTCTGGTGGCCTTATATGAAGGAATGACGGTAATATTCAATATGGGAAGATTGATAGATGTCATCTACTTCTGTAGGGCCTTTGATATGGTCCCACATGACATCCTTACCTCCAAACTGGAGATGGGTGGATTTAATGGATGGACAGTTCAATGGATAAGGTATTGGCTGGCTGGCTAGCTGTAGCCAGAGAGTTGTGGTCAATGTCTCTGTGTTGAGGTGGAGGCTGGTGATGAGTGATGTCCCTCAGGCTCTGTTTTGGGACCACTGCTCTGCAGTGTCTTCCTCAGTGGCACAGAGAGTGGGATCGAGTGCACCCTCAGCAAGTGTGCAGACGACACAAATCTGAGCAGTGCAGTTGACACAACAGAAGGATGGGATGCCATCCAAAGGGACCTGGACAAGCTTGAGAACTGGGCCTATGAGAACCTTATGAAGTTCAACAAGTCCAAGTGCAAAGTGCTGCACCTGGGCTGGGGCCTGGGTGCCCAGATGTGAGCATAAATTGGGAGAAGTTGTAGAATGCAGCCCTGTGAAGAGAGACTTGGGGATTCTTGTGGGTGAAGAGCTGGACATGAGCCAACAGGGTGCACTTGCAGCCTAGGGGTGCATCCAACAGCACGTCCAGCAGGTCAAGGGAGGTATTTCTGCCACTCTGCTCTGCCCTTCTGAGACCCCCTTCCCCCACCCAGAACACTGCATCCAGCTCTGGGGTCCCCAGCACAGGAAGGATGTGGACCTGTTAGAGTGGGTCCAGAGGAGGCCACAAGGTGTTCCTGAGGGATGAAGCACCTCTCCTATAGAGACAGGCAGAGAGATTTGGGACAGTTCAGCCTGGAGAAGAGAAAGCTCTTGGGGGACCTCATTGCAGCCTTCCAGTAACCTTTGTGTTCAAGGCCAGGTTGGATGGGGGCCTGAACAACGTGGTCTAGTGAATGGCATCCTTGCCCATTGCAGGGATTGGAACTAGGTGATCTTTAAGGTTCCTTCCAACACTTACCATTTTATGATTCTGTGATCTTGTGTATTTTTTATAAAACACAGTGATAATGTTCAAGTTCAGCATGGGAAAGGCAGTTCAGTGGATGTGAAATAAAATGGAAGAATTCACTTGTTTAGAAAAGGTTAGTACATATGAAAAAATAAATTTAAATTTCATTGAATAACTGATAGAGTCTTAAAAAAAAGTTGTGTTATGCTTGTCAGCTGGCTGAACCTTACTGTTTCAGAATTAGAGGATGATTCATGAGATAGGTATTTCTAGAAATCCTTTGAATTTTAATGTTCTTTGTACTTCTGAACTGATCTTTGCTTTTAAATGGCCTGACCATATGGCTCTTTCATATCAAGCTGAAGTTTAAGTGAAGGCAAATAGAATAATGTTGTTTCTTAATGTGATTACAGTAAATTAGTTTCCTAGCAAGGCATTTAGGTTGCTTCTTGCTTTATCTGGAAGAGCCACAGGTTTCTGATAATGAATTGGTGTTTCACTGCCTTTGCTACTCTTAGAAATTTGTGATGCAAATTCTTCCAAGAATGGAGAATGTGGAAAAGACAGGGAGATTTATTGTTTAGTTGAATTTGATTCTAATTCTCAAAGGATTAAAAAAAAAAAAAGTAAAGGTCATTAGTTAAACAACGTGTGCAAACTGGCAGTTCAATCTCAACCTCAGTTTATGAGATAGTATGTATAAAAATGTTTAGGTTACTTTTATTCTACATACCTCTCTTTCGCTCTGTGGCCATACATATGATGAATTTCTTCTCTCTTCTGTCCATCTAACTTCTCTTCCCAGGCAGGTATTTTTTCTGCACTCTGCTGTCCTGACTAGCTCTTTCTCCCCATCATTAGAGGGAGAAGATTTGTTTTGGAAATCAACAGTTGGTAGCTTTACCTCTGTCCTGCTATGAGCAGCTGTGTAGCAGCTCTAGAAAGGAAGCGGCTGGAGCTAGCTGCTCTGAATAAAAGGGGCCTGTTGAGTTTTCAAAAGAAGGGCACGCACCTCTCTGATGATGCATCTGATCCTTGCTCCTGCTTAGTCCCATGGATACCATTTATCCCAAGTGGATTTTAGATTTGCATGTTCTGGCCGGATCTTTCTCTGCCTTCTTCCTGTTTTGGATTATGATAGGAGCAGTTTGGAATAGCCTATGCTGGGATGTTTGTCCTTGCTGTGGTGTATTGTAATAAGTATCTTCTCATAATCACCTTAACTGGTTTGAGGCAGATGGGAGAATATAGCACAATGGGTTTGATGTTAACAACAGGAATTTGAAGGAATGGAACATACAGAAGAAGGCATGTCAGTAGAAAACAAACCTCTAGGATAAGCCTCTTCTTCCTTTTGCAGAAATAGTGTTGAGAGGATAGTTAGAGGATATCTGTTCCTTCTGTTTTCTCATCTGAGATTCAAGTACCCTGAAAAGGTAGAGTTGCAAGACAGGCATCATCTCTATTTTTTCCTGGCTCATTCATACTGTCTCTTGTATATTTTTATGACTTTTCCACTTGGGGAATAAAAGAGTGAGATAGAGCAATTAATTGCTCTTATCATTAATTCAAGGAATTCTTGGGAATCCAAAAGAGGGAGGGGTCCCATTTTAAAACCAGATTTATTTAAAACAAACTAACACCACTCCCCCACCCCATACCCCCCTCCCCCTAAAAAAAGATCTCCCCCCACCAAACCAAGTCACCTTACTAAGTTCTATCCAGGATTTTGTCCTAAATGTTTATTTTTTGTGGAATTCATTCAATTTCTTATTCTACATAGTCACTGAGAATTGTTTTCTTTCTCAAGGTCATTTCATTTTTGGCTGCAGTGTTGCACAAAAAGGGAACGCGTGAGGATATTGAAAATAATATGCCGGAATTTTTACTGAGGACAATGAAAAAGGGCTCAGATTGTAACCGCAAGAAGGTACAAATTTTAGTGATACTGGCTTAAGGATTTTGATAAAAGGCAATACTCGGATTTGTTTGTTTGATCTAGGAGTTTATGTACATTCATTTTTAAAATTCACCTACTGAAGTAGGATTTAATGCCTTTCCTTGTAGTGTTTGGGAAGTCTTCAGTTTTCCAGACTGTTGCAGACTGCTCTCTCTCTCGTTGTTATTGTCTAATCTGTTACTACTGTTCATCTGCACTAATGAAAAAAAATTTAGAGGTGTCTGGGTTAGATGTGTGGCTAGAGTACATTCAAAAGCCCATGTCAGTGAGTAGAAAATTAGTGTTGTGTGGTATTTTTAAAGTAAAACACCCATATATTTCTATAATAACACGGTATTTAATTAGGACAAATCTATGTATTTGGAATATGTATTGTTAATAGCCTTGTGACCCCCTGTATTTTCTTCATTGGCTGTCATGATGTCGGAAGTAAGTCTGACTGATAATCTAGGTAATCAAATAAAGTGACAGCAAATAAAAGATACATGTAAAAGTTCTATGTGAATAAGATAAATCTGAAGATCATTTTAATTTTACCCATTACAGAAACCATGTGATTTCTATTTTCCATTGTTATTTTTATTTTACTGGCATAATTAGAAAATTTGGCTGGCGTGATGGTTCATATGACTGTAGCTCTGTGAATAACGGATACATGTTCCTCAGGAAACACAGGCTGAGAGGAAGGGTTAAAGGGATAGCACTTCATGTGCGAAGAAACAGGAATGCTTCTGACTAAGAATAAGAGAAGATTGTCACTTTGAGAACATTTGATGTTGAAGCAGGTCACAGAGAACGCATAGAGCCCGTCTGTCCTTATGGGGTTTTGAAGACCTCAGTTGGGAAAGCCTGGGTTTGAAGTCAGTGTTGCCACTGCTTTGACTATAAAGTTGGTCTGAAAATGTCCCAAGGTCACTTCCTACCTCACTGATTTTATTATTCTGTGATATTACGTGAATTGTATATTCTGTCCTAATTTTTTTAACCCTTTTCAGGACTCTGTTTTCAAGTCACATGATGACTAGACTTGTGGATTTGAGGAAGCTGCTTACCCTCTTAATCCTTTTGTTTTCTCCATTTGTAAAACATTTTATGATATACAGATGCTATAAGAAAGCAAAGTGGTAGTGTTTCACATCTTACTGCCGTTGTTAGAGTATAATTTGAGTAAGTAGTGCTGTTTATTTAATTTTAGTATTACAGTATTTTTCTGCTGTATTATATACATACTCAGAGTAAACTGATTACTTTTGAATTTATATTAACTTTAGATAATTTCCATACATGCTTTGAAATGACAGAATTAAACAGTCAAACTGCTCAGAGCAGTAAAACAGTCAAGATCTTGACTTCTGTTACTGAGAAATTGCTATATTGTAGTTTCTCAAGTAATATTATAATATGTATTTGTTTTCAGACTTTCCTCATAGTAGCCCCTCTTTCAGTGCTGTACAACTGGAAGGATGAGCTAGACACATGGGGATACTTTAAGGTGGCTGTCTTACATGGCAGTAAAAAAGACGATGTCATGAGTCGCATCAAGCAAGCGAAATACGAAGTTGCTCTTACAACATATGAGATACTTCGCCTGTATCTGGATGAATTTAACAGGTAATGGTTTTAATGTGTTTTTGTACACACTGAATTTTAACTGTCTAATTGTGCGTTGTTCTTATCGAGAACTTTTTCTGTCTAACGTATTTACTGTTAAATCCATTGACTCACTGTGCTGCAGAGAAGAATCCCTGTAGTATTGAATTTATCCTGTACTACTGAATTTAACCTGTATAGTTCTGGTGGGTTGACCTTGGCTGGACACCAGGTGGCCACCAAGCCACTCTATCACTCCCCTTCCCAGCTGGACAGGGAAGAGAAATTAAGAAAAAAACCCACTCTTTACCTGAGATAAGGCAGTTTACTAAAGCAAAAGCAAAAGTTTAGGTGTGCATAAGCAAAGAGGGGAAAAAAAGGGTTTATTTTCTGCTTCCCATCAGCTAGCAGTGTTGAGCTACTTCCCAGGAAGCAGGGCGCTTCAGCACACATAGGAGTTGCTCTGGAAGGCAAAGACTGTAAATAACAAGTGCCCTATTCCTCCTCCTTTCCTTAGCTCTTATACCTGAGCTGATGTCATACGGAATGAGTTATCCCTTTGGTCACTTTGGGTCAGCTGGCCAGGTTGTATCCCCTCCCAGGATCTTGCCCATTCCCAATCTACTGATGTGGGGGGAGTGTTGAGAGACAGTGCTGATGCTCTGCCAGTGCTGCTCAGCATTAGCCAAAGCACTGGTGTGTTATCCACACCTTTCCAGCTATGGACACAAAGCACAGACCTGTGAGGGCTGCTATGGGAAAATCAGCTCCATCTCAGCCAGACCCAATACAACTGTCTTTGTAATGGGACACGTAGTAGCAGTAAGGGTCTGAATAGTTCCCATAAAACCAGGCTTTGCTGGTAGCACACCTATGAAATGTTCTCTGAAAGATGCAGGAATTGCCTGCCTGAAAACTGATGACCGCTAAAAGATACATAGAAGGTATTTCTGTCTTTCAGTACAGTGTAAGGTGAAGGAAGTGTTAGCAAATGTTCAAAAAGGTATTTTCCTTGTTATTTGCACTTTTCACCAGCTTGATGAAATTACTGAGCCCTAAAAACTTTTGAGATTTAAACCCATACATTTCTCATCCAATCCTAGAGGTTCTTTTCCCTTATGTCATCTTGGAAGTAGGGTACAAGTTGTGTCAATGGCTGGTAGTTGCAGCCTGTCCCTCAGCAGCTGATGTAAGTGGATCTGCAGATCTTGGCATTTCAGGTGATGAGAAAGGTCCAGGCCCCAGAAAGTACCCTAGTTGTCTGGAAATCCATCACCAAAACATCAGGTCTTCATCTCTGTACTCAGGTCTGAACAGCACAGAAAGAAGAGTAAAGCAGTTTTGTTATCAGTCCCCTAACTATTTGTGTTCTTTCTGAGGAACTCTTCATGCTTGATCATGGAGTAGACTGTGCTCAGGAGATAGATGCATTTGTGGAGCAGATCTGATGTGTGACTGCCTGCAAATACATTCCTCAGCATGCAGATTTACCAGACTGTTTCTACAGAGCATGTGACTGGATAGGCCTATGAGCTTGACACCAGAAGAAGCTTTGTGTCTTACTTAACTACAGTGGTGGATTGGCCTCAAAAGCTGCTCTTAAATAATTAGCTATCAGGAATAAGAATACATATGGTCAGTTACGCATGTAAGTCAGTATGAGAAATTTAAGTGGAAGGAGTTAGCATATGAACATCTGTTAGACTTTTTTCAGAAACTCCAGTTTTTAGCATATTTTGGGAATGTAGGAACTTGAATATGAATGAATTTATTTAGTGGGTGTCAGAAATGCTGCAAGATCAGCCTTCATTAGTGAACTAAATGTAGTTTACTCAGGAGACAGACTTTCTACTAAACATCTCAAAACATGTCTGTTTCAGCTTTTTGCAGAATATCAAACTGGATATATATGTTCTGAAATATTCATATATATAAAGTGAACTCATAAAGTTAGTAAATATCTTCCTAGGGAGTTGAAGACTTTTTTTATTATTATCACAGTATACAGGTCATTCTACCTCTAAGCTTTATTCTTGAACTGGTTGCAAAATATCTCTTGGTCACTGCTTATAGCGATATTCCTTCTAATCACAATCACAAAATATTAAAATTCCTGTGCTGTATTGGTATTGTATGGATATTCTTGGATACTTTCTTGTATAAAGTATGCAGTTTGAAATGTTTTCAGTTCACTGGTAGTTGCACTGGATAATTTTTGTTGGGAAAATGAAGCATACCTATGTTAAGCATATTTCAGTAGTTTACCTTCAGAGACTTACTTATTTTTTGTATAACTTAATTATGAGTGGAGTTAATTTTAGTGAGATGTGCTGGATTCATTGGTCCACAGGTTGAAAGCTGCTTTCTTCACAAAAAGCATTTGATACAGTTAACAGTAGCTCATTTATTTGGCGATGTAGTTTAGCCATTATGTTCAACTATGCTAATTGAATTTACTAAACAAACAATATAAAGAAATGGTGTAGTATAATACAAAAAAACAGAAATCAAAAAGTAATAGTGTGTTATAAAGCAATCACAGCTACTTGTGTGGCTGACTTCAGTTTTTATGTGTATGTGGGATGATGGGACAAGTAATGTCAATTAATGAAATTGTTTTTTGATCTGCAGTATAGAGTGGTCTGCTGTGATAGTGGATGAAGCACATAGAATCAAGAATCCAAAGGCACAAATAACTCAAACCATGAAGTCCTTAAAATGCAGTGTTCGCATAGGTCTTACTGGAACTATTCTTCAAAACAATATGAAGGAACTTTGGTGTGTTATGGACTGGTAAGTAAAATATTTTTTTTATGGTTAAACACCTCTGCGTGTTAACTGTGCAGCGGGGGTGGGGCAGGACTGGGTGATATGGACCCATCTGTGTTATAAAAAAACAACAACAAAAAAAACCCCTCAACCTCAAAACACCTGGTTATTTCTGAGAATATAACCATGTTTATTCTAACACATCTGGGAAGGTAAGCTCCTGGTATTTTGCAGTTACTTAATGCATTTGGAGTTCATCCCATCTGGCTTCTTTGGGGAATTTGGGAAGTAGTTAAAATTATTCTTCCCCCACCTCCCATATTGCCTTTTTTTTTTTGTTTCTTTTTTTTTCCTAAGGACACTCTTTTTTTTCATCTGTCCTTTGCCCAGTAGATAGGGAATCATTACACAACATAGTGCCTTTGCTCTATCCGGTATGTGCAGGTCATTCTGACCTACTTGGAGGATGAAAGTAATAATATTTTGCTTTTTTTTTCAAAATGCACACGTGCACATATTTGAAAAGTAACAGTCTTGTCCAGAAAAACTTTTAATGGTCAAGGAGAGGTGCAACTGATCATAGATAGAAATCTAAACTTCCTGGGAATGCTTTGCAGAGGAGGAACAAAGCAAACGTATTTTGAATATAAGGATATACAGATCAGAAATAGCAGGAAGAATATTTTAAGCTTAGTGTTGCATCTGGTCCATTAAAACTATGCTGATGTTGTTAGTAAATTGTTCCAATGTGTAGTGCTGCCAGCAATTATTAAATTCGTTTTACTGTTGGGTTTCTCAAGATTTTATTCAGTAAATTGTAATATCTGCATATTCTGATTTAATAAAAATAGTAAAAATTGAAAACATGACTGCTTAGCATCCAGTTTAGGCTCCTCAACAGTAGCACCCTTCTAGTTCAGAATCTATATACTTGTGATTTCTGTTGTTCTGCTAAACTTTTATTTTTCTTGAGATTGCAACCCTAATCCTGGAGGGTATCTGTTAGCATTTGAGAATCACAGAAAACAGATGAAAAATGGCATGTCTGAGAACAGTATATATGTTTCTCTTTGTACTTAAAATTTTTAGTAGTTTCTCTAGTGACTGCTACTTTAAGGTTTCTTGCTGTTAGCCAGAAAAAAAAACAAGCTATGGTATGCTTTAAATCAGTAAATCAATCTCCCATCCCCTTTTGTTTTTTAATAGGGCTGTACCAGGACTTTTAGGTAGCAGAGTACATTTCAAGAAGAAATTCTCTGATCCAGTGGAGCATGGCCAGAGGCACACTGCAACTAAAAGAGAGCTAGCAACAGGTCGTAAGGCCATGGTGAAGCTAGCAAGAAAAATGTCTGGCTGGTTTCTGAGACGTACCAAAGCGCTTATCAGTGATCAGTTGCCAAAAAAGGAAGACAGAGTAAGAGTGCCTTCACATTTCAAATACAATGCTAATGAACATATCTCTTCTTTTTTGTTTTCTTGTTGTACTTTTTCTCTTTCATCATGTCTGTAGTTTATGGTTTTCTCTTCATTTTATTAACTTAAGAAGAATCCATAGCCTTAGAAAAAGTGCACTTGCAGTAGTGTGCTTTGTTCACATAACTACTATGATTGCACATTGAAATGGAGTTAATCAAGCATGAAAATGCTCAGCTAGTCTTCTGACTAGTGATTTACACATCTGTTTTATGTGTGTTTCTGTCCTTATCTGGGCAAGCC
Source organism: Dicrurus megarhynchus (assembly GCA_013399195.1). Classification (NCBI taxonomy): domain Eukaryota; kingdom Metazoa; phylum Chordata; class Aves; order Passeriformes; family Dicruridae; genus Dicrurus; species Dicrurus megarhynchus. The sequence continues at coordinate 115,770 of VXAD01012331.1, forward strand.
CAAAGCAATGTGTGTAAATTTCTTGAAATTCTATGTAAAACTTCTGAATTTGCAGCTTGATGCTTTGTGTTTGGAACTGTATGCTTTTAAATCCCTCATTTTCAATCCCTAAATAAAAGAAAAACCTCAGACATAATGCTGTTCATCTGATGCAATTGTAAATATTATATGAAGTGATTAATATAGCTTTATTAATATAGCTAAGAGTTCTGCTGAATCTTTTAAGTAGACAAATACATAAGTTTGCAGCTGGTTTTGTTTTCAAAATTTGGTATTTATTCTTCATCCTTAGTTTATAATAATGTCATCTAGGCTGTCTTCTGAAGGAAAGATTAACACAAACATCAGTCAGTCGCTTTTCTGAATCTAGCAGGTTTTATTCTTTTCATTATCTTGTTAATGTGAGTATATGTTCAAGTTACTGCTGTATTATTATAGCTCAGCATGGTGCTGCTACTATGTGGATAGCGTAGGTTAAGGAATGGTCTTGGGATTTCTGTCTCCTGCTGCTTAAGACTGAAGATGTCATGGAGATGCCACCCATGGTCTCTAAGAAGACGGATCAGAGTTTTGGCCATAGCACTGTGTAGATCCTTGCTTTCTCATTGTTTATTCTGTTTGTCCTGCTTGTGATAGTGCCCTATGACAACTAATGCCTAAAAAGGGGAAAGGAAGGGCAAATTAAGCACCTTGCAAAACAGAGAGAAATCTGTAATTAAAATTATGCATTTATTTCTCACAATTTTCCTTTCTCTTCCTATTCCTTCACAAAAGCCATAATGAAAGGGTTTTAGCAAAATAACAGCAGGTTCTTGTAGCATGATATTGATATTCTTTGTAGAATTTTGGGATGGAATAAAACAAGTATGCATACATTTTGGCTACAGTTGATGCTCTTTTGGTGTCAAGATCCACTTTTTTTTTTCATTTGGTGGTAGAATAATTTCCTGTAACTATTTGTGCTAGTATAGTATTTATTTCTACTTTATTTTCAGGGATCTATGATTTGTGGTTTTTGATGCAGTGCTTTTTTACCTTTCATTGTATGCTGCACATGATAGTGTTTCTTGGGTTTTCTTTTTGGCAGATGGTGTTTTGTTCCCTAACTGAATTCCAGAAAGCCGTGTACCAGGCTGTGCTAGAGACAGATGATGTAACCTTGGTGTTAAGAGCAGGAGAACCCTGTAGCTGCAACAGTGGCCGGAAAAGGAAGAACTGTTGTTACAAAGTAAGAACTTGGCACTGTTTGTATTTTAGATCATAGTCTTCTGAATTTCCTGAAAGACTCTCTGCTGATGAAGATCTGATTGAAATGTTTGCCTAGGTGTAGGCCATCTGTTCAGGAAATCCCAACTGGAAACATGGGAGCTGCATTACCAGCATGATGGAGTTAGGCACTTTGGGATTACGGCAAAGTTGCTTTGCATGCTCTGAGCAGGTGGTTGTTATCTAGGCACTAAATTCTGGATCTTTTGTATTAATAAATGCACCTGTGATTTAGTTGATATTGGCAAGGGTACTGCGTTGGGATGTTCAGTATGCGTCAGGTATGCTACTCCCAGGTGCCTCAGGCAGTTTGTGCAGAAGCTGCAAATGGGAGGCACTCTGAACTCAGCAGGTTACTTTGGGGAGTTGTTTGTGTTCTAATTGCAGTTGTGCCTTTCTGTGCTGTTAAACATTCACTTTGCCTTGCTTCATTGAGGGGAGAACTGCAACAGCAGTCACAGAGCACAAGCCGAACTTTGTCCACCAGTAACAGCTTTGCAGATTTCCTCAATCCTCTCTGGACTTCTTTAATGCTTGATTAGTCTAGCTTTGTATTTGTTTTGCCTACATCACTCAGTAGGCTCAGATTAAGCACATCTTTTAAACGTTTGGAAGCATATGTTGCATGCTTGTTTCTCCCTTTTTTCTTTCCGGCCTGCTCTGATTCTTGTGTAGTGTTTTGGGTTTTTTTCCAAATGATACAGCTTTTTTGGTCTCCTGCATCTTTCTTTATGAGCAATCCCCTTATCAGTCTTGTATAATATTCCATGGATACTAGCCCTCTTTGCTGGCTTTTGTTTCTAGTGATGTTTTGTAGAAAAAAAGAAATGCTGTTGAACTTGATTCACAAAGGGCAGTAGGCAGGCCTGAAGATGGTTGAGAGCTCTTATGGACTGTCTTATTCCAGAGTTAACTGTGAAATTCAGTAACTTGAGAAGGCAAAGAAAAACAAATATTGATCAAACCAGCCAGCCATAACCAGGAAAATAGCTGATAGCTGCTGTTGCATTATAGAATGTCTGAAGCTCGAATTATGTTATTTGAGATGTTCATAAAGCTTTATAGGGTTTTGCTGGAGAGAAAAGTAAAGTTAGCAGTTGAAAGGTAAGAAGTCACTCAAACTGGTCTGACTTGATTTAATCAGTTGTAAAGTTACCTTTTGGTTTACTGAAGAGTTCTTGGTTATCTCCATGTGATATCTGTAGAAGTTACTATCTGAAATGTTTAGCAAACAATGAACATAGCTGTAGGGTTTTGTTTCTTATTGAGAAAATGTTTCTATTAATAGGGTCACAAAGCTGAAGGAAAAACAAAACTTTCATTACACTACACATCTCTTGGGGATCAATTATAGTACTAAGAATTGTTAATGCATTAAAGCTGGTAAGAATAGCATTTATTTGAGATTATTACTTATTTTCAGGAGTATTTTTTTGCATAAACTGGTTTTTTTTGTAGGTAAATGCACATGGTGAAACAGTTAAGTCATTGCGCTTCAGTTACCTAATGATCCTACAGAAGGTTGCAAATCATGCTGCACTGCTGCAGACAGACAACACTAGCAAGCTGCAGGTTAGTTTCAGAAGTGTCTAAAAATGGACTTGTGGAAAATGAATGGGATAAAAAATCTTGACTGAAAATTGCTACTGGCCTCCTTTTTAAGTCTTAACTAACTGCAATTAAGGTATTTTGTGAAATTCCTTTAGCATTCAGTCATACAGAATGCATACCTTATTAAGACATTTTACAAAAGAACATGTTCATTTAGTTGATGCATATCTGAAAATAAGGGTTATAAAACATGGGAGAGATTAGGAAGGAGAGTAATTTTTAATGATTTCTAATAGTGCCATTTTTGTTACATTTATGAAGAGTGCCTATAAGAAGAATGTCTTTGTGCAAGAATAATAGATAATTAGAATTTTTTTTCTCTAGTACTTTTTATTAAGAGCTGAGTTTGTTTAAATAATGAGAAACATGTTTTAGAAGAAATTGGCCAATGAAAGATCAATATAAATTTATCTTGTTGCTGTGGCAAGTAACAAGACCCACAAACAGCAGTTTTTAGAAATGCTTGTTTGTGAGCCTTAAGATCCAGGAATGAGGAAGGGGATTTAGGGATGTTACCACTTTCTGTTAGAAGCTATCAAGGAAGAGAAATCAGAATGTCCTAGCTAATTTTGCAAGTTTGTTCCATTAAAGCAGTTTTGCTTTTTCGGAAACGTTAATTTTGGTTTCCAGGGCCTTAGACACAGCATATACCCAGATGTTTTCAGTGGGCTTTTTTGCGTATTGCATATGTAGTTTTATAACATTTGATATTTAAATAATCTCTGAAATAACAGAATACAAGTATTCTGTGACTTACCGTCTTTTGCGTCATGCATAATTACTAGTTTTGCCAACATCTACTAAAGAAAGTGCTACTTTGTAGTGTTTCTAACCTTTAGTATTGATGGTCATTACATGTGTTATTCTTAGGTGAGTGATGTCATCTTTTCTTTCTCTCTGGAAAAGTGGACTTGAAGTGTGAGGTCATGTTTAAGTTCAGAGCTAAATTTAGCAGTGGAGCTTTGTGTGGCTTTTGAACAGCTTAAGTGCATTTCCTGTACAGGTTTTTTTTTTTTTTTTTTATGGAACAATATATAATTCCCGTACTGGCTTGTTATGCCAGAGGGTCAAGAGAAATGTTGGTGCACAACTGAACAGCATTTTTTGAAATGACAATTCTGGCCAGGAGAAGAAATTTTGAATACGATCCATGATTTCAGATTAGGAATCTCTTTTGTTTTTAAATGAAACAAAGCAAAACACATGGGATATGTTTTATCCAGCAGTTTTGTAGTGAACTAATTTAAAAACCACATAACTCTGCTTGAGATACTTTGGCAGATCACGTTTCATCCTGTTTAACTCCTTGTATGGCTTAATATAGCTCTGATTTTTAACACCTATTCAATCTTTCCGCTTTTCTTCTAGGAAGCGCATATCAAACGAGTTTGCAGCCAGGTATTTTCCAATTTTCCAGATTTTGTGCAGTTAAGTAAAGATGCAGCCTTTGAAACAATTTCAGATCCAAAATACAGTGGAAAAATGAAGGTAAACTCATTCCTTAGAAGAAAAACAAATATTATTAATAGTAATAGATTTGGCCTATATTATATGGATATAAGAAAATGTACACCTGATAGTTGTGGGGGTTTTAATCATTCTGTTTATGGTTGGTCATACAACAGCAGGTATCTCCTGTCATGGATCAGTATGCATTTCGGCAAAGACTGGATAAGTGTAATCTGCTCGGATTTTCTGAGATTTTAGCTTCATGTGTTTAATGGTGGGCATGGAAATGACCCTTATAGTCAACATAATTATTGTTTCATGAAACCATGGTGTCCAGTGACAGTCAGAAATATTTGGCAAAGAAAAGGAAGCAAAGGAAAATCATTATGGGCTTAATGTTTTGTGCATACATTCAATTTTGTGTGTAGTTCCAGTCTCTGCTATCAAAAAGCATATGTTAAGGCTTTGAAAAGGTTTAGAGGACAGTTAAGAGAAGGGCCACGAAGGTGTTTAGTAACTGTGTGTCAGAAGCAGCCAAGTAGGCTGGGACTTCCCAGCCCGTAAAGAATGTCTTAGGATGAATGTAAGTAGGACCTACACAATCATGAATAGCATGGAACTGGTGAAAATGTACTGAGTGCTTACTGACTTCTTGATCCCTTTGGGCATTAAGTGAAAATAATAGTAGTCATGCTAAAGATTACCAAAATAAATGTGTCTAGTGTGAATCTGTAAAACTCCTTACCGCAGAAACTTTCCTTCTCGTTTCAGAAAGGAACCAAAGGTGTTTAATGATGACGTATAGTGTAGATGACAATGGTGTTGTTTAATGTAGATGAAAAATATGTCTAATATAGCTAATTAAAAAGAAAACCATACTAGTTTTAGTAGTGTTCTTGAGCTGAGAGTAACGGGGTGGAGGGGGGGGCGCAGTGAGAAGCTATGCAGAATTTTGGCTCTCCATAAACCTGGGTATTAACATTTTTGTCTTGGGACTGGTGGCAATGGGAGGACTATCTTGCTGTAGCAGTAATGGCTGTTATCATTTTACTGCTTTGTTATTATGTAAGCAAGATCTTTCTTTACTGTTAATACCTATATGTGAAATAACCTGCATATTAACTTTGTTATATACTCTTAATTTTTGAGAAGGTGAATTTAGGTGTCAAATTAGCTACCAGCAAATTTTTAATACATAGCTCTAAAAACCAAATCCATCCTCTTCAGGAATTGAGGAATTGCTTTTGTAGTGATTCTGTTACTGATTATTTTACCGTGGCATTATTCACGTTACCATTTTACATTTTTTGGTGTTTTTTTTTTTGTTTTGTTTTGTGGGTTTTTTTTGGTTTTTGTTTTTCTGTTTGTTTGTTTTGTTTTGTTTTGTTTTTTGTTTTTTTCCCTGTGGCATTCCTGGAAAAGCTGGCAGCCCATGGCTTGGACATGTGTGGCCTTCACCAGATTAAAAAATTGGCTGGTTAGCCGAGCCCAGAGAGTGGTGATGGATGGTGCCACGTCCAGTTGACATCCAGTCACTAGTGGTATCTCCTAGGGCTCAGTGTTGGGGCCAGTCCTGTTTAGTATCTTTACTGATGATCTGGATGAGGGGATCGAGTGCACTCTCAGTAGGTTTGTAAACTTAAGCTAGGTGGGACTGCTGATCTGTTGGAGGGTAGAAAGGCTCTGAGGAGGGATAAGTGGGCCAAGACCAATGGTATGAAGTTCAACAAGACCAGATGCCAGGTCCACATTTGGCCACAACATGCCCCCTGCAGTCGTACAGGCTGGGGCAGTGTGGCTGGAAAGCTGCCTGGTGAGAAAGGACATGGAGGTGCTGGTTGACAGTGGCTGAACATGAGCCAGCAGTGTGCCCAGTAGCCAAGAAGGCCAGGGGCATCCTGGCTTGTATCAGAAATTTTGTGTCCAGCAGGATCAGGGAAGGGATTCTTCCCCTGTACTTGNTCCAGCAGGATCAGGGAAGTGATTCTTCCCCTGTACTTGGCACTGGCGAGGCCACACCGCTTGAGTGCTGTATCCAGTTCTGGGCCCCTCATGGCAAGAAGGACACTGAGGTGCTGCTGGAGTGTGTCCAGAGAAGGGTGACGGAGCTGTTGAAGGGTCTGGAGCGTCAGGTGTATGAGGAGTGGCTGAGAGACCTGGGATTATTTAGCCTGGAGAAAAGGTCTTCCCTGAGCCTCCTGATTACTCTGTACAACTACCTGAAATGAGGTTGTGGTAAGATGCTGTCCTGATTTTGGCCAGGACAGAGTTAATTTTGTGCAGTAGCTGTGAGGGGGTGGCACCTGGAGTGCTACAGGTGTGGCATGGGGCTTATTCTATACTACCTCTCTGTCATTGCCGGGACAAGGGTAAGAGACACTCTGCTTTCCAACAAGAACAGAGTGTCTTCCGGTCGACAAAAACATGGCGGGAGTAGCATTGTTCACTTTTTTCAGAGTCTGCAATGAGCATTTTTGCATGTGAATCATCCTGTCTCTTGTACTTTTGTCATTAATACTGTTGGTTTTCTTACCTTATTGCTGTTTCCAGTAAAATTGTCGTATCTCAACCCATGATTTTCACTAGCACAGCGCTCCTAGCACACTCCTCTCCAGCACTGCTGAGACCCTTCAAGCCTCGAGCCGTTAGCCCAGCCATTCAACCAACCTGCACCCAGTCCCCTGGCTCTGGCCCTGTCCCCTGGGTCCATCTAAAAGACACAGCATCTTTGGGCATTAAGCAGATAGTTAAGGAATTAACAAAACCAAAAACCTTATAACATCACCCCAGGACATGCGGTAGGAAGAGGGAAGGAAGGAGCAAGAGAGCGGCATCTGATTTGGGAGAGTCTTGGTGGGGGCATTGAACTGCGTAGTACCATTCCTAAACCATGACATTAGTCTCTTCTCCTGGATAACAAGTGACAGGATGAGAGGAAATCGCCGCAAACTATGCTGGTGGAGGTTCAGGCTGAACATCAGGAAGAATTTCTTCATGAAAATGGTTGTCAGGCATTGGATTTGGCTGCCCGGGGAGGTGGTGGAGATTTACCATCCTGAAAGTGTTCAAGACATGACTGGACATGGCACTTAGTGCTGTGGTCTATCTGACAGGGTTGTGTTTGGTCAAAGGTTGAACTTGACCTTGGAGTTCTTCTGCAACCTAAATGCTTCTGTGATTAAAATTAATTTTCCTTTCTTAAAGGATTTTGCTTCTTGGGGCTATTGCAGACTTCACTCCAGCACTGCCTTAGAATTTTAATTTTGTGGGTTTTATTTTAATTATTTTTTATTTTAATTATGTGGTTTTTGACACAGAAGTGAATAACACAGGCAAGCAAAAATGCTTGAGTTATTACAGAGGTTCCAACATTATGTGCCTTCAAAGCCTATAGCTTTTAGAGCTGCCTGTTGGGAGGAATCTATTCCAAACCATAGCTGTAAGTCTGAGTTGTTTCTGGGATAGCATAGACTGCAGTGTCTTGTCATGCGTACAGCTGACTGTAGCTGTGTGAGTTGGATGTAACCTTGGCTGGTGGCAGTAAGGCTCTTGTCATGCTTGGGTGCAGTGGCCCTGGGTGTTAAGGTGGGTATCTCAAGGTATTTCTTAATATAGATCATAGGTAATTGCAAAAAAAAGACAAGCACAGCCTCTCTCTCCAAACCCCTCTGCCACCCCAAAACCAAACCACACACCCCCACCAAAAAAAAAGAAAGGGGGAGGGGGGGCAAAAGCCTCACAAGCTCCCCAAACCCAGATCCTTAATGAGCACATGTTCTTGAGAAGAGCCTTGGTGGGGAAAGTTTCCATTTTTTTAAAGAAGCTCAGTATATACAATGGGAAGATGGATTATAAATTCCCATCTTGCATTTTTGAAGTGCTCGTTATATGGAAAAATATTTCTTCAATGTGTTTGGTAAATGAGGTGCCCAAAGGTAAGAGAGAAAATAGAAAAAAATTACTGTAGTTCTTTCACAGAATATTTTTTCAGTGACCTTTCAAATAAAGTCAGATCAAACACTATACTGAAGTCGTAGGAGGCAAAGGTACAAAGCAATATGGCCTTTTCTTTCCTCCAAGGTGGGAAATCATTATCTCGTAGTATTATGATGATTTCTTCTTTTTTGGTTGGTTTTTTTACTTCATAAATTATAGAACAGGTGTGTTTTCAAGTGCTGCAGTTATGACAGGCTGGTTTTGTACATGATGCTTTATTCTAGAAATCTGTGGTTTCTATTTCAGTCCATAAATTAGGATAAAATTTATTGAAAGAATTGCTTACTTTGAGAGAAATCGCTCTGCTTTCTCTTTTAAGGGGAACTTGAATTTTGTGCCATTCATGAAATATGTCTTAGTATAAATAGAATATTCTGAGCTATGTGGTGATACTGGTAGGTGTGTAGGGATGGGATGAGGAAGGCTAAGATGAAGCTGGAGCTGAACATGGCAAAGGATGCAAAATAAAACAAGAAGGGCTTTTACAGGTTTGTCAGCCAGAAAAGTAAAGTTGAAAGAAGTGTGTACTCCCCTGATATGCAGTGCTGGAAAACTGGGAACAATTAACGAGGGGAAGGCTGAGGTACTCAACAGCATTTTGCTTCAGTCTTCAATGGTGACCTCTCTTCTCACACCTCTTGAGTGTGTGGACAGCAGGATGTGGACTGGGGGAACAAAGTTCTTCCCTCTGTAGGTGAAGATCAGGTTTATGACCACCTGGGGAACCTCATTGTACATAAGTCCATGGAACCCAATGAGATCAATCCCAGAATCCTGAGGGAGTTGGCTAATGTAGTTGCCAAGCTAGTCTCCATAATATTTGAAAAATCATTGCAGTCAGGTGAAATCCCAGGTGACTGGAAAAGGGAAACATTATACCTGTCCTTAAAAAAGATGACGAAGGAGTACCATGACAACTACTGACCTGTCAGCCTCACCTCTGTGCCTGGGAAGATCATGGAACAGATCCCTCTGGAAGCTGTAGTAAGATAGATGGAGGACAGGGACGTGATTTGAAACAACTATTATAATTTCACCAAAGGCAAGTCCCACCTGACTAACCTAGTGGCCTTCCAAACTGGAGTGACTTCATCAGTGAACAAGGGGAGGGCTATAGGTGTTGTCTGTCTGGACTTCTGTAACACCTTTGACAAGGTCCTCCGTAATGTCCTTTTCTCTAAACCAAAGATTTGATGGGTGGACTGTTAGATGGATAAGGATTTGGGTGGATGGTCACATCTAGAAGGTAGTGGTCAACGGCTTAGAGTCACAATGGACATCAGTGACAAGCGGGATCCCTCAAGGATTCATACTGGAATCAGTATTTTTTAATATCTTCATTAATGACATAGATAAAAGGGATCAAGTGCACCCTCAGCAAATTTGCAGGTGACACCAAGCTGAGCAGTGCAGTTGACACACCTGAAGGATGGGATGGCATCCAGAGGCACCTGGACAAGCTCAGGAACTGGGCCCACAGAAATCTCCCAAGGTTCAACAAGTCCAAGTGCAAGGTGCTGCGCCTGGGTCGGGGCAGCCCCTGCTATCAGCACACGCTGGAGGATGAACAAATGGAGAGCAGCCCTGGGGAGAGAGACTTGGGGCTGCTGGTGGGTGAGATGCTGGACATGACCAACAATGTGCACTTGCAGCCCAGAGAGCCAAATGTATTCTGTGTGGAGTGCATCAAAGGAGGTGTGGCCAGCATGACAAGGGAGGTGATTCTTCTCCTGTGCTCCAGTCTTGCAGTGTACTGTGTCCCACTTTCTCAGCACAAAAAGTATACAGACATGTTGGAACAAGTCCAGAGGGGGGCCATGAAGATTATTAGAGGGATGGAATACCTCTCCCATGAGGAAAGGCTGAGAGAGTTGAGGTTTCTCAGTCTGGAGAAGAGAAGGCTCTTGGGTAACCTAATTGCTACCATTCACTGAGTGAAGGAAGTGTAAAGAAATCTGGAGGGAGACATTTTACAGCGATAGGACAAAGGATAATGGCTTCAAATTGAAAGAGAGTAGGTTTAGATCAGATAATAGGAAGAAATTCTTTACTGTGGGGGTGGTGAGGCACAGGAGCAGGTTCCCCAGAGAAGCTCTGGATGCCCGATCCCTGGAAGTGCTCAAGGCCATTAGGATGGGGCTTTGAATCTAGTAGGTGGCATCCATGCCTGTGGTGGCATGGTTTGAAACTAAATGGTCTTTAACCCAAACCATTGTATGATTCTGTGATCTTTGTGATTGGAAGGAGCATAGTGGGTTGTGTAGCTGTCATTGAAAATAAACTGGGTTTTGACATTAATTTTGACTTCATGATACCAAAACCAGGTTCATACATTTTTGGTGTGGTGATTTGCTTATTTGTTTTCTGTTCTAAATGTTAAAATGGAAGCTGTGTGTGATGATTTTGCATTTTATACTGTGAAAGCAAAATCATTCCGGAAGTATTTAATTTAGAAAGTTGTCTTACCGTAAGAAAGTAATCACAGAAGAGCCAAGTGGTACTAGAGCTTGAAAACAGCTTTATCAATTTTTAACATATATATTTGGAAATAACAGACAAATGATAGTAAAATGTTTTTAAGAGCCTTGTTGCACTGTAGTACGTTACATTTTTTGTTTCATAAGTAAATTCTAGAAACTAAGTGAAATTATTTTGTAACTTTCATCTGGTAGTGTAGACTACGTAAGTATTACTTTGTCTTTTAAATTAAAATTCAGTACAGACTACACAGACATTTTGATACAGGTGATTATTCTTTTGTAGATAAGCATTAGTTGCAGAGGAATAGTTCGTGGAATTTTTTAAAAATTTGTTCAGGGAAGGGGGAAAGGCTGTGTTGTTTTTTTTTTTTTTTAATGAAGTTTATTAGCTAAGCAGCTGTAACTGTTTCAAAGAGTTGAAAAGGTTCTGTCTGCTTAAAGTATCTGTTCTCCAACCAAACAGAGATAAAAAACACAGGGAAACATTCTGTTATGGGATATGAATTACTTCCACCAGTAAAACTAGATTTGCTTGTATGCAAGGGGTGAAGAGTGGTCTGCGTGTGGTGTTTGTGTCCTACCTGTTGCTGTGGCTGCAGTCATCTCTGTGTTTTGCAAGCTGTAGCATTTACAACATGCCCCACCCCAGGTTTTCTGTTCTGAATTTTGGATTACAGCAAGAGCCTGGAAAAAACAGTCCATACAATCAAATATACAACATGTATAATCATTGATGGTATGCATAACATGGTATAATGAGGACACTAATCTGTCTGTATTACAGTGGGAGATGGGTAATACACAGTGATGTGGTCTGAGTGAGCTTCAGCTTTTTTGTGAAATAATCCCCTCCTTTTCACTTCTACTACAGAACATACAGTTTTCAAACTTCGCTTACACATTTTATTATAAGGTGAATTTCATGCTTAGATTTTTAAATAGAAGTAGTTGAATATATGAGAACTGAATGAAAGGAGTGTCCTGCTTTGTTTTAAAACCACCATTTTTCTGTCATGGTGGAAGATAGTGGGGACCTGCAAAGTATAAGGACAAGTGGTTCATTGCTTTTGAAACGTGATTTCAGATTGTCCACACAAAAGTACTGGAGACTGCTTGGAAAAGAAGATGAACTTCACAAGCCTGCAGTAATTCTCATTCAGACTACCTTGTTTGATTATTTCTACAGTTTTGTTAAAATTGTGTATCAGAGAGACTCTGTAAGCTTTCTAAGTGTAAAGGGTTATTACATGCCTGGGCAGTTGAAATAATTTTTTTTCTTTTTTTTTGTAACCGCATGCATAATATTTCCACAGACATCCATTTGTGGGGTTTTGGAATACTGTTCTTAATACAAATCTCTTAGGAATAACTGTTGTATTGATTTAATTATTTTTGCTTGGCATATCATCATTCAGTAGGAAAATGGAAATCTGTTGGAGCACTTTGCAAGAAATGGTAACCTCTACCATTAAACATAACCCTGACTCAGGCAGGCCTGGCTTTGAAGGCTTAAAAAATACTGTAGGCTAACTTGAACATCTCTTTAAAAAAAAAACCTCTCAAAAGCAAGAGGTAAAATTTCATCACATACTGACGACTCACAATGTGTAGCAATTGGGAGGCATATGTTTAAATCCATGTGGGCTCTTACAAAGAAGGTATTACTTTTGCTTGAGTATGATCAAGTATTTCTGTTTCGGACTAAAAACATACAGGATAATATTCTGGTGTGCAAGTGCAGAATTTACTTCTCTTTAGTGCTAAAGCATTCATTGCTTTTCCCTGTTAGAGTTATTTCTTACTCCAGAATACCTAAATTCCCAATGGGGATGAAATTGACCCCTTTTATTTAAGTAAGTTGCATGGATTTGTTTTTGTATTCTCCTATAGGAAATTCATTATTTGACCTGTATGTTAATAATAACAACAATAACACAGAAGCCAATTCCTTCTAGTTTAAAAGAATGTCACTTCTGTTTCTTAATGTGGCTAAATAAAATGCAAATGTAAGTAGTATAGCCCTTGTTAAATTGCCTGTTGTGGATTTTTTGCCTGCAGTAGAATAAATCCTTGTTTATATGTTCATGTACAATGAAATGAGGCAAAAAAAATCTGTCATTTGTACCTTGTTTTCACTTATAACAGGCTGGCTAACATTTCCTAAGGAGCGCATAAGTGACATATAATTACCATTTTATGTTCTAGATATTGTCCAGAATTGTAGCATTAATGTAAACATTCATCATTATTTGATTGTCAAAGATTTGTTAGGCTTTTAGTGAAATCACTCTTGATTAACAGTTTATGTATTTATCAGTGAATAAATACAATTTCAAAAATATTTATTGCCCAGTGGGACAAAGCTACAGTCATGGTACAGAAAATTCCTCTTTTCCCATTGTGTATGGCTTCTGCACAGTGCTCTGGAGCTGCCATTGCCAGATGTGGACATGCTTCTTTTGAAAATAACAGTATCACTATTATACACAAGGCTCTGGATTATTTGCTTCCCCACCAGAAGAACGTTGTGTGTGGGCGGATTATTGGCATTTCAAGGTCTGTGCAGAGTCTGGGAAGCTGGATCCTACTGTAAACAGAGCAACAGATGAGAGTGGGAGCAGGGAGGGGCATACATCTCCGTGATTATTTTAAGAAGACAAGTTCCAAGAAGCGCTGAACTCAGATGTAGGACAGAAAGTTTAAACAGACCTTGGAGTTTTCAGGATAAATATGTGCATTTTTAAAATGCAGAAACTCAGAATCTGAGCCAGCGTGTGACATGAGTAACTTTTTGTTGCAGTGTATACAGTGACACAAGTAGCTTCTGAATTTACGTCTTAGTGGTCTGATGGCCTTTTCACCGTAGGATTTCCATGTATATCACTGAAAAATGCAAAGGTCCAGCATTTCCATTACCTTTGGCATGTTTATTAAGTTAGTAATGATTTTTGTTATGGTTCTGTTTGGCTTTGCAAGTAATTAAGTACAGTGTAGCCTGTTTGGAGGTTGAAAACATGAGTAAGTGTGTGTGAGATGACCTGTAGATAAAATTTCTTCATTTTTCTGCTGTGGTTCATTTACAGGTCCTTCAACAGCTTTTAAATCACTTCCGAAAAAATAAGGATAAAGTTCTTCTTTTCTCCTTTTCCACAAAGGTGAGCTCCATGTGATTTTTATCAATTAACCACAGCAGTAAGTTCTGAAGCATGAATCACTGAAGCGACGCCTTGTCAACCACATTTCATTGTTGCTTCTACTGTGACAAGTAATTACGAGGACAGTGTGCTGTACTCCACAAGCATATTGAAACCTTATGTTACCTCATGTTAAAAATGGTGATGGCAAAACAACTCTCTTCTGCCTTCCCTAGTGCTTATTGAAATAGTTCTGTTACTTCAGGTGCAGATAGCTGAGTTCAGCTGGTATGTCTTGAGTTAGAGCACTGTCACCGCACAGTATGACTGCAGTATCATAAAACCTTTGTGTTAGCAATGAAAGTTGTTAAATTTCCTCATTCTGCTGACTTTTGATCATCATCAGCAGTGCAACTTCAATTCTAGCTACACCAGTTGACTTAAACTGAAAACTGTCCAGATGGAGCAAGAGATATATGTACATTTTACTTTTAAGAAGACTTGCTCCTTGTTTGTCTTGTTAGGGAATAATGTGTTTCCTGAAATAGTGCACTCTGTGGTATTGGGGCTTTTTATTTAAATATTTGTAATGATGGGACTGAAAAGTATTTTAAAAAGTAATAATTTGAATGGTAGTTCAGAGTCTTAAATACCTCTCTTTTTTTCGCTTTAAGAAAGAATGCAAGTGTAATGTTTAGATGCAGTAGTAAAGTACTCATGTGTCTTACGCTATGTTTTATGGTGTCCAGTACAAGACTCACTGCTGGTTACTGCAGTCTCTTTCACTCCATGCCCCTAAACTCTGACTTTGCACTCTGTGCTGACTGTGGTACTCACTTACTGTATTTCAGGTAATTGCAACTTGCTAAGATGGGAGGAAGCTGCTTAAATGGACTGCCTGCTTATTGGGTTGGATTGAGTGACAGTTAGAGGTGAAACAGGCAGCCAGGGTTGGATGGTGGACTGAGACCACAGCAGACCAGCATTAATCACCTTAAGTGCTGTAGAATCATGGCTGAAGAGAATCGTGAATGTTGATACCAAAATGGCAAAGATTTAGTCTCATTTGCAATGGGTATTGTACTGAAAATATATTTGCTAAACATGGCCCCTGTTTATCATGTTTAGTTAAAAAGAGAGTATTAAGTACTTAACTCTTTCTTTTCTTTTTTTATTCTTTCCACTCAGTTGCTGGATGTGCTGGAACAGTACTGCATGGCATCTGGGCTAGATTACCGAAGACTTGATGGAAATACAAAATCAGAAGATAGAATCAGAATTGTAAGAGAGTTCAACAGCATTCAGGAAATTAACATATGTCTTGTATCTACAATGTAAGAAGATTTAACTTGTGGTTTGTTTCAATATGTCTGTCTAGTGTTCAGTAAATCGGTTACCCTGTAACTGTACAAATACACTTGTGTCAGTTGTTAATGCTTACAGGTATGACTTAGCTGAGGTTGTGACCATTTTAGTGGAAGCTGCATAGCATTATTGTCAAAAACTATGTACTGTGATTAGAGGAAGTAAAATTTCACCTGTAATTTTCCTGCTTCCAGAATGTTAACTGACATAAAACTGGTTATGAGTTTCATTATAGTATTTAGGGGAGTTGGCTTGTGTAGGACTTAATGGGAATGAAGTAGCAACAGGGATTTTTACTAAGTAAGTTGATAGTAGTTGGTTAGGACTCAACTATTCATACAGTCTGTAACAATTGTGATATTTACATGAGAAAACTGCATTTTATAGCAGTGGTTATTTGAGTACTTGGTGGTTATTAGTACAACAGTAATGCAAAGCTGTACTGCACTGTTTTCAGTATCTTCAGTGTGTTCTTTTTTTTATGTTGGGGAAGAGTATGCCAATATGGACCTAATACAGAACAATCTAGCTTCAGTGTTTTTCTTACTATCATATAGTTCTGGTTTTTATTTTTATGTTTTTAGGGCTGGTGGATTGGGTCTTAATTTTGTTGGTGCCAATGTTGTTATACTGTTTGATCCTACATGGAATCCAGCAAATGATCTTCAAGCGATTGACAGGTACACTCTCAAAATAACAGAATTTGATCCATGTTGTGCTCTTCCTTTCATTCTGCAATCTGATTGTCCAGCTGAAACTTTTCCTCAAGTAAGAAATTTTTTACATAGTCTGATTCATCCACAAGGCAATAGGAAAGGTCTGGCTAAATTAGTTTTTAGCTTTGATGTGATTATTTATAACCCTAAATTTTACAATTTATTTTCCTTTATTTCTTTTTTGTGGCAGTGGGCCAAAAAAAAGACCTCAACAAAAAACTCCCTGTGGTCACTATAACTTTTTGTGATCTCTAGAATATGTGAATGTAGATGACATTTTTCTTGTGTTTTTCATGACAGAGTACATTGTAGTTGACCCTAGTTCAAAGGATGTTTTGAATTCCAAAACCCTAGAAGACGAGGGCTCTTTATTTTCTCTTCTGCTTCACCGTTGTGGAGATTAGTGTCTTTTTAGCACTCTCATCTATCTCTGATATTATGGTGTTGGTGTTGGAGTATTTCTGGTAATATAGATTTTTCTTTCAAGGCTTTTTGACTGTAGGATGTTTCCCTAGGAATCCAAGGCAGACCTTTGAGTAACAGAAGTAAAGAATACTGAAAACCTTCAAAATTCAGTAGATTTATATATTTTCATGAGCAGAAATAAACTTGTTTCTGTTATCTCATGCAGTTATGTAATTCGTTTTAAGGATCTTTCTGATTTCTAGGATGTCTTTGTGTGCACCTGTTCGAGAGAAACATATGTGTCAGAAACTTGTATTTGGACTGTCTTTAAAGAGTCTTTGTAAGATCACATTACTATGAGTTGTTTTAGCCTCCCCTGAATTTTGTGGAATATAGTCTATTAGAAGTCTCAGAATTTACCATTTGAATAGAATGCTGCCAGTTCATTAGCTGTTTTTATGATGTTGTGTCTTGTAAAGTGATTATAAAGTTAAAAAACAACAGACTTCTCCAAGTAATCCATGAGTTAATGTATAATGCAAATGGGAGAATACTTTGAGAAAAAGTAGGTGGAGAGGGGAAAAAAAAAACCCAAACAAACCTGAGATAAACAGAGTGGAAGATGTGTCTTCTGGAGAGATGGGAGACAGTTCTTGTGATATAAAATGAGGAGAAAGCTTTTTAAACTGGATAGGCCTGGGGAGAAATATTAAATACTGAAGGTAAAGAAAAAGGAAATTAATTACTGAGGAAAATTTGGAAAAGTAAGGAAAACAACCCAATCAACATATGCATGATATAGAATAGTCCTGTTTTATTATAATGCTTTTATAGATTTAGTTCATGTATTGTTTATTACTACCCCTAAGAGCTCTCATTTCTTAAAATGTTTTTAATGTACCATGTCCTTGCAGAGCTTATAGAATTGGCCAATACAGAGCTGTTAAAGTGTTTAGATTGATATCCTTGGGAACTGTGGAAGAGATGATGTACTTGCGACAAGTTTATAAACAGGTAAAGTTCACAAACTGTTTAAGTGGGGAGCTCTTCCTAGCAGTTTCAGGGACTGAAAACTAATCTAGTGTATAGTAAAATTGTAGTTCACCTTGAGTTTATGATGTTAACTTACTAAGCAAAGGTGCATAATTTAGCAGTTGTCAAAGAATGGAACAGAACTATATTTGTATTCAAGTTTTACTGTAACTATTGAAGTTTAGTTATGCAATGTACCTTATTCAGGTTATACAGAGAACTGTTTCTATTTGAAGACTTGTAAAGTACGACTGTGATAGTTGTAGTTAGTATCTGCAGCAGTCTGATCCAGGCAGCTTTTTCTCATGAAAGTCTGGAGAAAGTAAAGCAGAGCTCTTGCTGGTGCTATAGAAGAAAAGCAAGAGGCATTTCAACTTTCCTAATTCTGGAAACTTGCTTATAAAAGGAGAGGGAAGCGTTGTTGGTTCTATTATGAAGATGAGAAGTGATGCTGCTCGCTGGAACACTTAGCCTGGGTCCCGTGCACTCTCTCGATTTTTCGACTTGCATTGATAGGCTTTGTCCTGGTTACAGCCATGACCTGCAGTAGCCAGAAGAGGGCATGGCCAGGGCCTGAAAGTTATTCCATACCACCTGCTGTCATTTTTCAAGAATGGGGAAAGTGGTCTCCTCTGGGTGTAGTGTGTTGGAGGGAGAGGTTGGGTATTGTTGGGGGTTTCCAAGTGGTGAGCAATTGTGTACGAATCATTCACCTCTCTTGTAGACTTTTTTTATTCATATTGTTGCTGTTATTGTTTGTTTCTTACTTAATTGCTGTTTCTGGTAAATTGTTCTTCTCTCAACCTCTGGTCTTCACCCTGGGCCTCCAAATCTTCACCCTGCTGCAGGGGGAGCGGGTAGAAGGAGTTGCCACGTGGTGTGTGATTTGTAATGTTTCAGTGAGAGCACTAAATTGGGGAATATCATTCCTAAACCACGGCAGGCTTAAGTACCTAAGATCAGGAAAAGTGTGTGGTTTGAGGAAGACAAATGTTTGCTGATGAAATCAGGATTGAAACAAAAAATAAGCAAACTCAAACATGATCAGCAAAGAGCAGGCTACAGAATAATAAGAAACTAGAAGAAATATGAACATGTTTTTCTCAACAAAAGGTGCAAGTTAAGAAATGAAATGATTGATTTTTTAAGTTCTGATGTTAAAGGCACATAAACTTGGAGCAAGGAAGAAAACCCTTGACATACAAAAAAAGTTGTCCTGAAAAATGCATTGCATAGAAAAGATAAAAATACGTCACCTCAGTGGGACGATGATACTATATATTGAGGAAAACTTCATTAGACTTGAGGAATTAACCTAGTAATTTGAAATTTCATCCCTAAAAATGAGAAGTTGTTAATGAGTCTTCAGTGACAAGGGCTTGTAGCTGGGTTATTTACAAGGAGGAAGTTGAACGCTAAATGAGTGGGAAATGCAGCAATAAAGAGATTGTCGTTATTCTCCTAAGATCTGAATAAGTGACAAATAAAAATAAGGTTCTAAGATCATCTGATTTCACAGAGCAAATAATCATAAAAGGAATTTATCCTCAGGAAGATCAAATCTTGAGCTCTGTTAAGTAATGTGTATGGTTTGCTTTAAAATGCTGCTTTTGGAAGTGTAACAATGACTTTTAGCTCAATTAAAGTCACTGTTTTGTAGAAGCCAAAAAGCCATTAGAGTTCTGTTTAATTTTGACAAAATTATCTAAATAAGGAAGAGAAAACCTGAGGAAAAATTAAAAGGAATATGGAAGATGGGTGGAAGAGGTAACTGGGAAATCTGCAGAGATTCTGTATGAGACACTCAGAGTTAAGATGTTTTACTAGTTGAAATAATATACTAGAAAGGCAAGTTAAATATAACGCATGCTAAGTCCTAAAACAGTATTTGAGGGACAGTGGTCTAAAAACATAGAAGCCAATGGTTTAGTTTTTTAACACATCACGAGCACAAATTGTACTGCTCTATGGACATTAGTAAGGTTTAGAAGAGTGTTTATTGCGAAAAGACTCTCTAAACTTTATTTATTCTTTACATGCTGTAGCGGGTTCAGTTTGGGTAACCGGGCGGAAACACCAATTTTAGTGTAGTGGTTTGGTTCAAAATGCCCATTACTTACTTATTTTCCTTCTGTGAGATAAGAACCAGGAGAAAAGCAAAGCAGGCACAAAACTTAAACCTTAAAAACATAAAGAAGTTTATTAACAGAACTAAAAGGCAGGAAAAAAAGTTAGACTAAACCTTCAGAACACTTCTCCTCCCCCCACCTTCTTCCCTCCTCCCACCGACAACATGAAAAAACAACCCTCAAGGTTTTCCAAAGTCAGTTTACCATCTCTATAAGAACTTTCTCAGTCCACTGAGGGAGAGGAGTCTCTCTTGCTCATGCTATGGAGACATCTCCACAAGAAAACAGTTAAACAGTTCTCTTGTGGCTCAGTGTCACAGCAAGGCCGCCCGGAATGGTTTCTCCTTGCCTGTGAAAGTCCCTTCCCTCAACTTGCAGCTTTCCCCACAACTGCTTGCGAGGGTTAATTCCTTTAGCTAATGGGGTACCATTTTAAGGATGAGCTGTTCAGAAACAAAAGTTCTCTTTACCCATCTGTGGGTGCATATTCATCTCTAGGAACAGAGGCCCTCCTCTTCTCCAGCAGCGAGAGGGTCCTCATCTCCTTCAAAACAAAAGTTCTTTTCACCTGTCTGTAGGTGCATCTTTATCTCTAGGCACAGAGGCCCCCTTCTTCTCTGGCAGCAAGAGGGTCCTCATCACCTTCAACTGAAAAGGCACAGAGGCCTTCCTCTGGGAGCGAGAGAGTCTACATCACTTTCAACTCTCTCTGTTAAAACTTCTCAATAAATCACAGCTACTTCAGTAGTTGCTTAATGCAGCACAGGTACTTCTACCCATGGGTTGCGGTTTTGAACGCTCTGCCTCCCCCCACCATGCTTCATGAAATTACAACGGGAACACTGAGATATATTATAGTCCATCACCACAGCCTTACAAGAGAATTTCAGCTTCCAGGAGAAGCATCTCCTCTTTCTCCTCTCTCAGGGTTTCAGCTCCTCCTTCTTCGCTGACTTTGGTGTCTCTGTGCTGTTTATTTCACGTGCCATCATCTGTCCTTTTCCTCTGACTCAGGAGAGGATTGAATGTCTGGAAGCTTCATCTGTTCTGGAGAAATCTTACAGCACTAAAAGAGTTAATCTCACCCGGCCTTGCAGCTGGAATTCGCTTATCTCTCCTTGCCGGGCAGCAGCAGTGGGTGAGGGGGGGCATGGCCCGTCCGGAGCAGCTGAGGGGGCCTGGCCCGCCCAAAGTATGGCTGGGGCCGGAGCAGGGCTGGGGGGGCCGGGCCGGGCCGCAGATGGATCAGGGCCGCTCCAGGGTGGTCTCCTGGCCCGCCCGGCCAGGCCGAGCAGGGCCCGGCCCCGCTGGGCCGTGCCCCGGGCCTCCCCCAGTTACCTGTCCGAAGGCCGGAAGTCAGAGAGAGCCTCCTGGCCTTTGTACGTTCTTAAATGTGTATCACAGAGGCGTACCAAGCTTCTTAAGTGGCTTAAAGAAGTTGTCAATATTCCAACTAGCCAGTTGATTGGTTAGGTCAGGTCTAGAGGAAGCCGTAAGCACCTCTGTGCAGAAAAATCACTTCCGAGGCTGAAGGAGTCTTTCCTCAAAAACTCAAACTATGCTAACCCATGACACATGCACATTCATGGAAAAGCTTGGAGAGGATCCTGTTCCAAAGTTTCTCTTGTGCAAAGTACTTTTGAGAATTCCTTTCAACAGCAAGTATCAATAGGAGAAGCCCCAGAAAGACTAACAAAATGAGCAATAGTGGATTACAACCAGCTATATTCACTAAAATCCTAATGGAGGGGAGCCTGCTTCGCTGAGATTTTTGGAGTTGGTGATCTTGTAGAAAAAGAAGACCTGGATATTGTCTGTTTGGGTTTCCAAAAAGCATGTATAAGTCTTGAAAGGATATTTTTCTTTTTTTCTTTTTTTTTAATTGACTTGTATTTTTCAAGTTGAATAAGCAGCAATAAACAGAGTAATTATAAGTCTGAGGGCTGGGGTTTTTTTGGCTATACTTGAATTGCTTTCCCTTAGCAAGTCAACATACAGTGCAAAGGAAGGTGAAAAAAAATGCTAATAATTTAGTGTTGTGGAAGCTGACCTGTCAAGATATAGAGGAGTGCCAGTAATGTGTATGGTAGGTGTCTGATAATAGGCAGCAATGCAGTAAAAGTCTTCGAATATTCTATTTTTTTTTAATTCAGTAAAGCCAAACAGGTTCATATTATACCACAGTCTGTTATACCAACATCTGCCAGGGAAATTAAAACAAAATATCCTCTCTAAGGAATTTCTGCTTGTTCCAGCTAAAGCTGTGTATATAATGTGGGTGCCAGGAAATTCTGATGTGTTGTTGTAGCAAACACTTCTGAAACCTCTTGTGTTGTTCTGTTTTAGCAACTTCACTGTGCAGTGATTGGAACTGAAAATGCCAGGCGGTATTTCGAGGCAGTGCAAGGATCAAAGGAACATCAAGGAGAGCTTTTTGGGATTCATAACCTTTTCAAACTTAGGACTCATGGGTCCTGTCTTACCAAAGACATCCTGGAGGTGTGAAGTACTACTCTTTAACTTTTGGATATTAGTTTTACATTTTTCCTTTCCTCATGAGACTTTTTGCTCATCGTTTTGAATGGAAACATTATAAAACAGAATGGTAAAATTGAATCAGTACTTGTCTGTGTCATGACTTGAATGAAATAGGCATGCTAATTTCTCATTCTGATACTCATTCTCATTCTGAATTTATCTGAAAGATAAATTTCTTTAAATCCAAGAATGGAAAAAGCTTGGATTATTATTTTCATAGATTTCCTAATATAAATATTTTTTTAATAAAAACTACGTAACTTATTTTTTGATACTTTCATGCAGCTTTGTGCACAGATACCTTTTAGTCATCAGTAACTCAGACTGACCTTCTAAGTCAGAATTCTGATCATAAAAATATTTTTTATGGTCACAGTAAGCTCTTTAGAGTACTTTTTGTGATGTTAGTAACTGTTTTAAAAAATGTATTTTATAATGCTATATTTTGAAGTGTTATAGGGTGCAAGTAAATAACTGAGATTTCATATTTTAAAATTAATTTCTTAATTACTCTAAAAAGACTGTTGTCCTAATTCCATAGTGCATAGTGTAAACTAACTTTAAGTATAATCAGTATTATACATTTTGTATGCAGCATGTTTGCTGCAGCTAGCTTGCATCTTCAAATTTACTGCAGCTTTGTTCCATGTTTCTTTTTCTTTCCATCCTTCCCTTTATATTGTTATTTTTCTTCTGCTAGGAATTTAGTCTGAACCTTGCTGATTGTACTTCTGGTGCTTACACTTCCGCAGAAAGAAGGAAACTTCTTTCCTGTGCTTGCCTTTGTATGTAACAAAACCTGTAACTGTTTATGTTAACAAATTTGATTGTTTTAGAGGGAAGGGCGGGTAGAAGCAGGAGTCATAACAGCAACTACATGGCTGAAGGAAGAGCATCGTTCATGCAGCTCAGAAAAGGTGAGAAGTCTTTGTGGACTTGTACACCAGAGCATGAGAGACCTCTAGCTCCCAGTATTGCAGTGGCAAATGTGGGTAATATGTCATTAGGGTCATGATACTTTTACCCTGTTGTTTTTAAGATTTTGTTTAGGGAATTGCGGAAAGGAGTACAGTTGGTTTAGATAATTGAAAGCTTCAGGTTTTGTGGAACTCTAGAAGACCTGGGCTATTTAGTTGTTGTAGTCAGCCAATCAGACAGTGATTCCCACCAAACCAGTGGTCTGTTCAATACTGTCTTTTTTATTTTTAATGTATGTAATTATCTAATGGTTTCCTTCTGGAATAAGATCTTATTTTTTTATTTTTTCCTACAAAGGTCAGTTTTAATAGGAGCATTGCATTTGTAGGAATGTTTTTGACTGAGTGCTATGTTCAGGTACTTTGGAAAGCAAGCAGTTAGGTCTATAAAGTGGCCTATAAGAGTAAAGTTATCATTGGATTAGATCACACTGAATGATATTACAAATTAGCCAGTATCTCTTACGCCTGTTGGAGATTTCTGTGAGTAAATGTCTGTATTTAATGTGTGCCCTTACATTGGTCTTAATCTCATATTAATAATACATCGCTGGGTGGTCATGATCTCACATATGACATGCTGACAAACAGTAACTTTTTAAGCTTATGTTAAATGCTTTTTGATGAGCAGAATTATATCAGGATTAATATACTAATTTTATAATGTTTCTCTGAATACAAAATTTTAGTATTTACTGTTCTGACTTTCTTATCTCAATAGTGTGCAGTCTTGGAGCTGTGTTCTAGACTTCAGTATCTTAAAAATGTTTTAAGATTGCCTGGGCATAATTTTTTTTGATTACAGTAGGACTTGATGAATTTTAGAGTGGAATGTTATGTACTCAGGTCTTTAATGTTAGTCCCCATATACAAGGAGGTTTACCACTGCACTGAGATTTTTTTTTTTTTTGTGAATGTCATTACACATGATATTAAGGTTTGAATTGTGAAGTCACCTTCCAAACTACCCTTGAAAGATGAAAAGTAGCAGTAAGATTAGTATAAACTTGAAAAATATGGGTGTGGATTGGGAAGGCATAAGTTCTTTTAGCAATGTGCAGCATATACAATAGTATATAGTACAAGTACATAATACTATTGGTTATTTTCAGTGTTGTTCTCCTAAAAATTTTCTGCTGCCAGAGACTTCAGTAATTTCTCATTATGAATTATTTTGCATTTTGTAGTACTATTTTGCGTATTTTTTGCTTGAGTAACATAGCGAAAATCCACTTTTTTTTACACTACTTTGGGATTAGGTGTGTTGTGTATACTATTAATGTTTGCTTTAAATTTTCTTTTTTTAAGTATGAACAGCCAGACTGTAAAGAAGATGGAGATCCCCAAAGCATTCAGGCACAATTAAAAAGAGAAGAGACGGATTTTTGGGACGACTTCAGTGATGATGATATTCTGGAAAGTTCTGTGAAAAAATGTGACAGAAGGAAGCCAAGCAATGGAAATAATTTCATGGTAACAAAAGGGCAGCTTTCCTTAATGCAGTGCGGATTCTCTAAGTTGTTGCAGAGAGAAATTGAAACTACCAGAGAAGGGGATGATAATTATAACTCTCATAATTCAAGTTCTGATGATCACACTGTAAGAAAAAACGTAAATAGCAGGCATGGTGATTTTCAGAAATGTCAAACCAGTGTGCCTGTTTTGGAGAATAGGAAAGCTGTTCTGTCACCAAATGGAACTGATAAACAAGATACTCATTGTGGAGACTGGCTTGGTTTATCAGGCTCTGAGGAGGAAGGGGCCAGAAAAAATGAAGATCAAGGCATTGCAAAGCAACGCGATATAGTCATGGAAACTGAAAGTAGTTCTGAAGAGGATGATGATGTCATCTTTCCGACCCAAGTTCAAGTATGCCAGCAACCAGTGCTGACTAAAGAAGTTGAAATACACAGGTCAACATCTGAAAATTGTGAAGAGTTAGCAAAAGAAAAAGCTGGATTTGTATTTAAGGGAAACAGTAGACAATTTGGGTTCCCCAGTACTGAGTCAAATTTCAGCAACGCCATGTCTTTTGAAGACAGCAAGAATGACACAGATTTGAAAGGAGCAAGCGACATAAGTGATGAGTCTGATGATATTGAACTTTCCTGTAATTCTGAATCAAGAAAGCTAGGAACTTTGAACTTTCCAAAGTGGAAGGAGGGATGTGCCTTTAACAATGAACTAGATAATGTCTCCAAGTCTCTGCTACAAGCAAAGAAGCCCAATAGAAAAGGAGAGGAAAGTGGTTCTCAGAATATGGATGAATTCTCATCCTCTGAAGATAACTTTCCAGTTGAGAAAATTCATGCCAGAAAGCAAAGTTATAAGCGTAAAAGACAAAGAGGCAGAGTTCAGTTTGGGTCTAAAATGCTGTGTCCTATTCAAGATACCTCTGTTGCACAAATGAAGCCTAGCAATTATGCTATGCATAAAACTTATGCAAGTAAAACTGTATTTGAGCATCAAGACCAAAAAATGGAATCAATGGACAAATATTTAGGTAACTATTAACTAAACTGGTTTGATTTTATTTCAACTAAACTAGTAACATATGTTTAATTTACCGTTGTCAGCATGTTTTAAGTTCTTGCTGAACATATTTTTTTGTTACAAGATGTAATAAATGCTCTGCTAAGTTATTGTTTAGAAATATCTTTCTGTATCTCTCTCTTTACATATTAGTCTTACTTTTCTGTCTTCTGGGGTGACAGTTTGCTTTGTAATTCTTGGTTAAACTCTTAACATTTCTTGAAATATGCTGAGATTGAAGATTTATTAAGAAGTCATAAACTAAGTATTTGAACTGTAAAATCTTAAGAGTCTTGACAGGGCTATTAAACAGAATGTACAGAAAAAGAAAGTGATGTGGAAGTTTTAAACATGATACAGAAGACTTGATTCCTAAAGACTTAATTTTAACCATTGATGTTGCAGCGATTAAGCCATAGATGTTTTGAAACATCTTTGTCCGTCTGAAAATAACTACACTGAAATTGAAGTAGTATTAAACTGTCTGGATAAATCCAAATAAGTCTAATGATTGTTGTTAATTTCATAGAACTGAGAAACTTGGTGCTGAGTGAAATCATAACAAATTTTACATCTTTAATATAATTTTTTTTTTAAATTACAATACCCTTCAGTACAAATGTGTACCGTCAGAGTTTTGGAATAACCAACATCTTTGATTATATTTTTCTCATAATGTATCAGATGGTGTTCAAGAAGTGGCATATATTCATTCAAATCAGAATGTGGTTGGACCCAGCAAGGCTGAAAATCACTTGAGCCGGTGGGCGGTGCGAGACGTATTTGAGTTGAAGCAGTTTTCCCAGCTCCCTGCTAATGTAGCTGTCTGTAGTGCCAAGGTAAAGAGAAATTTTTGGAAATGTCATTTAAACTTTTTTTATCCTCATTTTTCATCTTAAAAAGCTCTAAAAAACTTGTTTTTCTGTTAATGGCCACCATGAATGATCAAAGATAACTGAGGATGGGAGTAAGAGAATGCTCAGTTGGAGGTCTAATAAATTACTTTGTTTTTTTGGGGTGGCTTTTACATCAGCCAGCTTTGAAAGAGTTGGGAATTAAACAGCACAGCTCTGGGTGGAATCCCTCTGTGGGATTTTTTCTGTGAGAGAAATGGTAAGATTAAAGATTGGGTTTTTGAAATCAAATTCTGTACTGTGTTTTTCTGATTTGAGCCTTGAAAAATCTTCAGCTTGTCCTGGATCCAGTTAGCAAAAATCCAGTTGCCACAGTACATTCTGGACCCCCTATAGCATCAAAATGTGAACATAAATCAGTTTGCAGGCTCTCTTGGGTTGGTGAACATATGCAGTTGCTGCAGTTGAATCAAATTGTCTATGTTTAATATCTTGAACATAGAACTGGAGTTTACTGGGAGTGCTTATTTGCAGCAGCAGATATGTTTTAATGCTTTTTGGTGGTCCTTCCTGTATCTTGTTTAATTGCATTTGGAATACACACAAATCTGGAATAAGTTCAGGTACAGCTTCCAGATTTTTTTCTTATTATACAGTGTTTTTAATCTGCTCTGATTATCTGGGTACTTTGTTGTTTGTCTTGTAATAAACATTTGCAATTTTCCTGGGCTGATTTTTAAGACAAACCACAAGCACAGAGTAAGTAATTGGTGAATGTGCAGCTTAGTCTTTACAGACATGTTAGCAATCATTACAGAAATTGTAGACATACGACTGTGTTGTTCTGGGGTGTTGAACATCCGCAGTGGCTGGAAGAGTTTCTTCCAGTGCTGTTGTTGTACTGCATTTAATTAAGCCATTAGCAGAGTTGCCAAGAATTTTTATACTGGGAAGATCAAACCAGGCAAACCAGTAAAAGTAAGGCCTTTTCAATTCTAACACATTTGTATTAGAATGTCCCTTACTTGCAGAAAAGTTGGTCAAAAATACTCAAGAGTACTGTAGGAAGGTACTTATTAATTGGCAATGGCTAATTTAAAACACTATTAAAACCAAATAAAAATGAAAGAAAACTTTGAAGAGAGTACTTAGACTAAATGTCTGTTGGTCCACCTCTGTTCAAAACTAGTTTGCAGTGTTCATGTAACTTAGAGCTTATTGTGTAGAGTTGTGTGACTGGAAGTATTGCAAATTAACTTCTCTTGATTAACTTGTCAGTCAGTTTTTTTAAGGCATGCATTTTTCACTCAGAAGCAACATCTCTTGGAGATCTAAGTAGGAAAAAAACCATCAAAAATTATGGAGAAGGCTACCTCTTTTCTTCACATCCTGTTATTCATTTATGTAAAGGCACTAATGTAGAAAAAAAATCTAGGTGACTGCGTATTCTTAAATGTGGCATTTTGAACTTTTTGTGCCCTGCTTAAAAAGAGAGCTTCATAGACAACTTTGAAAAGTTCTCTACTTAGAATTTTACTGCTACTGTTTTTCTTTCTTCATTACTTTGTATTTCCTTAGAAGACATTTTGTGAAAAAACATGGTCATTGTTGTGGCCATCAGGCTTTGCTGGTCATTTTTCACTTACTTGCCATCAGTTGAAGTTAGGATGTTCACTGTCTGTGCACCTACTTGTGTCATAAAATAATGCTACTTAATAAAAACCTTTTTCAGTAGATTAAAGTAGCATCATGTGTAATAATAAAAATACAGCTGAGTCATTTAAATTTCCATCATTGTTTTAAGTAAATAAAATTACAATTTTGAATGTTGGAATGTTAATTGGAATCTGATAGCTATTGAAAGAAAAAGTCTTGTCAGCTGAAATTTCTTATTGATGTAGTTTTCAAGTGTCATTGGTCTAACAGTTTGTCAGAAACTGTTGGGTCTGAGTATCAATGATATTAGATTCTTAATTAGAAGTTTTTTTACAGTATATTTAGGTTGAAGTTTTATGTAGTAACATCATGAAGTCTCCTGAATAATCCTTATGCTCTTACAATATTTATGTCCCTTCTTAAGTACACTTGATCAAATTGTTTTATTTCTAAGTAGAAGAGGTCAAGAAAGGTTATTTTCATTTCATATATAGGTCTGCTAAGGACAAAAAAGTATAATGTCCTTTGTGCTGTTCATTTTACCTATGCCAGCTCTTTCTTCTTGCTGTACAATTTCATTTAGTGCTTCATTTACTGTTGAATAATGGAGACTAATGTAGTTGCTTAAGTTGTAGTAACTGCTTAAAGCTGGAGCAGGCTGCAAAACCTGTTGAGGTCGCTTCTTTGGAAGTGGGGGAGGTTCCATAGGAAGAAGATCCTTGAGAGCCAAGTTAGAAGGGATGGGAGGCAGCAAGTCTTGTTCCTCAAAAGATAATTGAAGGTATGTAGAACATCTTAAGAACATGAGTAACTAACAAGCTTGTATTTGAATTGGTTATAAAAAGTGTGTAAGACTTGAACACCTTTTCTTACCTCGGATTTCATCTTGGTGATACTTTATTTCCTTGAGTTTAGAAGGCCAGTGTTAGATCTGCACAGTTGGCACTAGTGTAATTCTCAGTTAGGTCTCTCTTACCCTTTTAAACTGTAGGCTTCAATCAAGCTTATTTTTTTATCCAGTAGTAAGTATTCAGTCTGTCCTTGATTTTACCTGTGCTTAGTATCAATACATCCTAGCTGCCTTTTCTCTGAACAGGTAGAACATATTATTTTAATCTGCTATTGCTCTGTACCTTTAAAAGGGCTTAAGGAAACAGAATTTTGATTTTCTTATGAAAAATAGATCTTGCTACTCTATCTTTTTTCTTGCTTGCTTTGTTCTCCAGGTTCCATAACAGTCTTGGATTCAAGACTGCAAAGCCCTTTACACTTCTTTCCCCAGAGGTGATGGGGAATGCAGTCATATTGTCTATACATGGTTTTTAAAGGAATTTTGCCAACTGACTAGTTTAGCTAGAATGTTCACATTTATAGTACTGAGTGCTTGTTTAGTCTGTATTTCTGTAAGTACTGTGTGACTCTGGAAAACACGGTTTGGTAACAGCAACCAGAATATAAAGTATGCCATCAAGAAACAAAAACAGGACATCATGAGAGCTCTCTCACAACTTAACAGCTATGAAAGGTGAGATAAAATCCAGAAGTAATAAACGCAACAGTATAAACTATGCATTAATTGTACAAGAAAGAAAATAAACTGTAGTTTGATTGAATATCATTAATCAAAATAAATCTTGTCCAGCATCTGAATTAAAGAAGGTTTGTGTATGACAATAGCAGTAGCAAACATATGTGGAAAGGTATTTTGTCACATGATCCTGAAGAAAGGAAAATAAATTGTGGAACATGTTCCTTTTATCACAGAAGTCCATGGGATTGCATAAAAATAGAAGAAGATGCTCTAGCTGTTAAGTGAGTTGAAGCAGCATTGTCAGTGCAGAAAGATGTCGAGTTATAGAACGGGCTTTCATAAGTAGTCATCTACAACAGTGGAGATTCATTTATAGTTTATTTTGCAAATACGATGAGGGAAGTACTTAAAAGACTAAGGTTAACTGGGGTTTTTTGACAGACATGGCATGGGTATGGTCTTGAATGTAGAAAGCTTAGAATTAGAATTATAATAAAAATATTGTAATACCAATAGTTCCTGAATTGAATGTAATTATCCTTTGTCTGAAGATTATCTGTATTCTCATCATTGCCCACAACTGATAGTATTGTATTTCTGTAGATTTTGAGAAGAAATACATAAGAACTAAAGAATATGACCCTTAAAGTTCATCTGGTTCAAACTCCCTGCAATGGGCAGAGACATCTTCAACTAGATCAGGTTGCTTAGAGCCATATCCAACCTGACCTTGAATGTTTCCAGAGATGGGGCATCCACCACCTCTCTGGACAACCAGCTGCAGTGTTTTACAAGGTTCACTGTAAAAAGGCCTTCTTCCTTAAGTCTAATCTAGATCAAAACCAGGCTCTGCTAAAAAGCATTTCTCCATCTTTCTTACAGACTGCTGTTAAGTACTGAAGGGTCATGATAAGGTCTCTCCAGAGTCTTCTCTTCTCCAGGCTAAATAACCCCAGGTCTCTCAGCCTTTCCTGATAGGAGAGGTGTTCCATCCCTCCAGTCATTTTCGTGGCCTTCCTCTGCACTAAGAGCAGAGGGACAGAATCACCTGCCTTGACCTGTGGCCACACTTGTTTTGATGCAGCACAGAACAGTATGATAATCTTCCCTCAAGGAGTTGATGTTTCTGATAGTGCTGCTTATGTGGAAGGAACTGATGTGTCAATACTTGGAGGTGTTTAGAGTCTTGGTAATCAAAACAAAGCCAGGGATTTCTCTTCCATGCAGAAGTGGGGCGGACAGCTGTTTCTGAAGAAATTTTGGAGGTACGGATTACACTGTGTAAAAGGTTAATAGTACGTCTCATCTTCCTTTATAGTTACAAGCTTTGCTTGCTTGTCACAGAAGGCAGGCAGGTGTGTCTGTGCAGTCTGACATCTCATGCTACTGACAGTCTTTCCTAAGAAGTCATGAGTGTTAAAGCATGAGTTTCATTTCTATTTGTGATGCCATGATGCAGGGAGAATCACACCAGGCTATGGTATTGTAAACACCTTGAGGTAGAAAATGCATGTCATTGAGTGTGGCACATAGCCACTCCAGTAAAAATTACTGAGAGCTGCTACATGACAACAAAACACACTTGATGTGCTGCTTCACTGAAGATTATTCATAGGGAGGGTTTTACAGTCTATTATATACAAGTGTGAAGGAAGAAGATTATATTGAAAGTTAATCTACTGGAATAAATAACTTGTTTTTTCCTGGATTATTTTGTTGGGTTTAGCCTGATTTGATGACATTGAGCAATCTGTGTTCTGCACTTGAGTTGAATTTCAAGTCTTGTGCAGATAGACTTATTAAACATTCATTGTGTTTTCATTAAACAAATGGAAGATTTCTGTCTCTATTATCACTTCACTGTATGTTAAGAACATACATGAAAACAAAAAAGAACTATCTTGTGTCAAAAAGCAAACTTGTGGAATGAACTTGTAGAGTGTACATGGTGGACTTGCAAAACCAGACTGTAATTTTCAGTGCAGACCTACAGTTACTTCAGCCTTTCAGAGAGAAAAAAAAAAAAAAAGTCTGGAGTAATTCATGTGATACTTTGCTCAAAATTATTCTGACATTAATTTTGGGGGGAAAATGGAAGTGTTAACAAACTCCGTAAGGCCTTAGTTATCTACTGAGTATTTTTAGAGGTTTTGATTTTCATGGTCATTTTTTCCTGGTGGGCTCCAGGTTCCAAAGCAACCTGACTGATTTTCAGTGCAGAAGCTTTTTACTGGCTTAGGTTTTTTGATAACTTGCACTATTTTTTGTGAAACCTTTTCTTAGCTACCATAAGAAAGAGAAACCTCCCAGAGGCAAGACTTAAATATCTCCTTCTAATGTTTCTAGTCTATTCTGAATTAAATGACTGCATTCCTTAATGAATTTCCTAATTAATTTCCATGTTAATTGGCAAAAACAGCTTATGTTAAATGTTTTGCACAGTATGGAAGTCTGGGATAGGCTTTCTCTAGTTCTTATACAACTGAATTTGTGTAGTATTTCTTCAATAGGAATCCAGGGTGGTGGTTGCGGGGGGAGCTGTGGGAGCGTGGGGAAGTCTTCGGAGAAGGCTTGGAGGTTTCACAAAAAGGATGGTAGATGGGAACAGGACATACTAAGTAATTTGAAAAAGTGATGGTATCCCACATTAGACCTAATTTGCACTTTTTAGTATGTGGAAAAGTATTAGTCACAAAAACTTGTACTATACCTGTTGAAGATGTGGAGTCTTTTTTTCAGTCAACTGCATGTTTTCAACTTAAGTTTACTTAAAGTTTTACTGAAAAGAAATGTACAAAGACAGCCATTCAATTGAGGATTAATCACTATGGCAACAGAAATGTGGTGACTGAAAAGGGGGAGGATGTATTCTCCCCTTAGCTTCCTGCCAGCTGTCATATTCAACCTCTGCGGCATGAATTCAGGCCAAAATATAGACTGTGACCAGCTCTAAGAAACTTTATCTGTATTTTTATAAATTCGTACAAGAATTGCACTATAAAGGAAGACTTAATCCTCTGAATTGGATGGCAGACTTTTGGCACTATTGCCAGTGTTTGACAGAGAAATAACGAGATGCTTTGTAGTAAAACCTGGATTAATGGTAAACCCCTCTTTATGTTATTGCAATGTGGTGTAAATGAGAAAACTAAGCATGCTGTCAGCCTAGCAAAAAACATGCCCTTTGTATCTCCAGTGCAGATTTAAGTACTGTTGAGAATACTGTAAATACAAAAGTTGTGTCATTAAGAACTCTGCTTTATCTTATTTGTATTACATTGCCATTTTGTAGATTATTTAAACAAAGGCTTTCTATCAGTTGTAGGAACTCTGATTGCAGTGTGTTTGCACAGCCTTCAGATTCAACAAGTTTAGATAGTTGTTTACAAAGAGAAGGCTTTTGGGAGATAACATGCCATTATCCTTGCTCTTCTAGGATGGAGAAATATTCAGTTTTAATGTAATTGTTCCTGAATGATTGGCCTGTAATGCTGCTTTATTGAGTTTACTGGTTCAGTTTGAAATTGAATTAACCATTCCACTATTCCGCCTTTGGTTGTGTTTTTTCAACGTAGTGAATTGATATGTGGCATTCTTTGAAGCTTGTAGTGGAGTTTTCATTATGACGTACGTGCATGGCCTTTGGTTTTGCTACTCTTTGATGGAAGGATGAGAAGGTGAAAGAAGATGGGTGCAAGTACACAAGCTTCTGCTGGAAAAGGCAATTACCTTAAGCTTTGAATTCTGAGATGGGCTGAGTATCTCCTCTCATTCTCAACAGTAGTAATAACTATATTGATTCAACATCAGCTTTTTGGCGAAAGTGTCTTATAGAAATTATTTTAGCTAAAGGTTAAAAACTTAAGTAAGACTGCTCCCAATGAAAAATTCTTGCTCTGTTACCTGATTGTAGAAGAAACAGACTCAGAAGTAAATGTGAAATAGAGAGGATGCAATTTGTTCTCACTTGATATAGTAGTCAATTCTCCACTACCAAGCAAAATATTAGAGGTTATGGAATATTCTTGGTCTCAGTTTATTTATGCAGTAGAGCTACATGCAACAAATGGGAAAATACCTGTTCCTCTAAAATTTATTTAAGTTTATCACCTTTAATTTTACTGGTCTCTCGGTGTTTTGGCAAAATATTTTGGAGGAGTAATTTGGATCCATAATAAATCTTAACAGTTTTTATAACTTGAAAAGTATTTCTGCTGTTAGTCTGCTGGGACACGTTCAAATATTAGATACACTTGTAGTCATAGCCAGCATCCTTTGTTTAACTCAGAAAGCTTGATATAAGTGTAGTTATTCTAGAATATTCTAAAATTTTAAGGTAGGTTAGCTTCATTTTCTAAGACAATTAAGGTACTGACTGTTAGCTACACATTACTTGTAATTCTCATTCCACAACCTTATTTTGTTATAACAGCAGATTAAATTAAAATTCAGAGACTGCTTTTCCATTAAGAAAGCTAAATTCGAGGGGAAAACAAATGTCCACATCAGAAATAATTTTGAGATATTGTAAGATTCAGGCTCATTTCAAACTGGAATTTATAGTTTACCATAAGGCTCTGAAGTACACAGTTTGTTCAGTAGTGTGTTCTTGGTAAGTAGAAAAGTAATTCTGGTTTATTTAAGAATCCTGTGAAAGTAGAGACATTTTTTGCTAACTGTATTTATTGTCTTCACCATGTGGACCTCATTTTTAAAGAAACCACATGAAATTTTATGTGGACACTACTACAATTTATCTTCCCTGACATGCAGAATAATTTAAGGAGAAATTCTTGTGTGACATGTACATGTCCTAGATTACCTTTAAAAGATCCCTTCCAACTCAAACTGCTCTATGATTCTGTGTAGAAGAGAGAAGGAAACAAGACCAAGAATGAACAGTCAGGTATCAAACATTTCTTGGTACTTTGTCTATGTCCTGACAGCAGAGAAACATAGGTAAAATAAAAATAGTATGCAGGAATAGCATATGTTCAAGAAAAGCATGTAGAAGGGTCATAATAATTAATATATATAATCCAAAAATTGCCGGGGGGAAAAATAACCCAAAACAACAAAAACACCCAAACCAAACAAACAAAACACAAGGAAAACTGCGAAGGGGAAAAAAATTAGCTGAAATAATTTAGAATTGTAGTTTGTGTAGATAAAGGCACTGGAATGCAGTATCAAATAATCAAATTAATAATAATCATCCAAAACCAACTTCATCTCACAATGTAGTGGGAAAGTCATGTGTTTTCTCAGGTTTTGAGGAAAGTGGGAAAATATAAATTAGGATATAGCATAATGGTTTGTTATTTGCTTGTAAGATGTGTTTTAAGTGGTCAATCATACTGAATTTACTGTGTTTCTTGCTTTTGTATTATTTGGGTGACTGCAAGGCAACTAGACATTTTAGAAGGCTATTCTTGTTTATTTTAGAAATGTAAACAAACAATGAAACTGCAATGGCAAGTGTCCTGGATATCTGGCAGCAGTGGTTTCGTGCCCACCTAAGGAGAAAAATCTTGTAACACTGGAGGCTGGTCAGAGGGATTATTGATGACTGCAAGTCAGTATCTGGCAAGATAGTTACTGTAGGGATACTTTGGGTAATGAGGCAGTAAAAGAGAGGAAGGTGCTTGAACACAGTGCACATATGGATGAAGAATAATTACACAAACATTTTCAGCTTCAGGCTTCTGAAGGATGTTCATTATCCTCCAAGTTTGGTTTCTTAACAAATTGCCGCAGACATAAGATAGCTTGAAAAACAAGTATCCCTGAATCTCTACTTCTCTTTTTTCTCTATGCATCTTAGTCCCAGCGTCTGCCCACTTACTCTCCCATATCTTTTCATCTTGCTGTATTTAAAAAGGTGAAACACTGTTGTCCTTTACCTTGCTTGAAGGGACGGAAGAAAAGGAAGTTACTGGCTTAAGGTGTCCAGTCATCTCAGTCATGTCTGATGATGCTTCTACATGGACTAGCATTCATTGCTCCAGAGTATAGAGCTGCCTCTTTATGTGTGTTACAGGAAGGACAGATACTGAAGTTTTATACTGTCAAAGATAGACAAAAATTTGGTTTGGTAGATGTATACTGTTTTTAAATAACTGCTGTAAGTAGGCAGCAGGAGGCAGGTTGTCATAGAGAGCTAACAGGTCCAAGTGTTGTAGATTCAAGGTGGAATCTTGAAGTAGAAGTTACTGCTGCATTGTAACACTTAAATTTTTGCTTGATGCCTATCTTCATTCTTCTTGAAGAGTCTTACACTTAAATGGGTTGTGTGACACTAAATGTGCAGATACTACCATTTTTCTAGACTCTTGATTGCTTCATCCTCTTAGATAATACATAAATCAGAGAAATCAAAACTCATTATTGGTATCCAAAACTCGATACATACTTTCAAAAGTAAGAGATGTACATAACAAAAGAAGAAGGGCTTGAAACTATCATAGACTAAATGGAACATGAAAGGTGTCAATAAATGCTTTCTTTGAAGTATTTTTCAATTGTAGTAAGAATCCCTGCATTTTCTGAATATTTTAGAAACAATTTTCTGCACAACTACTTAATTATCCCTCTTCTTTCCCATTGCAATAATAAAAAGTGCTTTAAGAGTAAGTGTAGTAGATCAAGGGGGAATAGAAGAAAACAAGGATAAGACAGGAAGGACTGGCTACAATTTTGTGGGTTTTTCCCTAGTTCACAATAGCACTTCATAATTTCATTTTGTTGTACTTTCATTAACTGTTTCTTTGCATTTACTGGGATATTTCTGGAGTGTAACTTTTTCTCATTTAATTTTTTAAATTAAAAAACACTGCCTTCTACTAAACCACTTGCATGGTTTTTGAACTTGCCGTGAAGGTTTTCTTGACAAAATGGAAGTGCACAAAATTTAATAAAGTAGTAAAAATATTTCATTTAGTATTTAAATCAAAATTTTTTATCTTTGATATCAATGTAATTATTTTGCTGTACCTCCTAGCCCTCCCCCCAAAGTTTATGAAAAAAGAAATGTATAATGGTGTTAAAGATATTTCAGTATAGACAAGCTTAATTTATCAGATGACCTAAAAGTATGTGGTCAAGTTTAAGTGAAACTTTTCCACTTTGATCAGTGGAAATTTTATAGCATGCACAGCAAAGGCATATTGTGTTTAATGTATTTAAATATTTAGTAAAGCCTTTCCTGCTTGCTGTCATTCTTTCTGTCAATATTCTTTTAACATACAGCAGACACTGTACGTTATAGCATACAGTGAAGGATTTTTGTTTCCTTTATTATTCCATTCTTTTGGTCATAGGATTTATTGATTCATAAAGAGTGTGACATTCAGTAATATAAACAGAATAACTGTGCTAGTGTCCGTAGAAGAACAAGAGTCAGAGCCTCCTAGCTGAATCAAGTTGTCTTAATTTCAGTCTTGCTTTGTGAGATTATTTTCTACATGTGATAAGTGTGATAATTTGTATGAACATGACCCCAGCACTATACAGTCAACATGGCATTGCATATAGAAGTGAGAAGTGTGGACACAGCAGTTAGGAAAAGTGCTTGAGGAACAGAAAAATATAGAAAGTTGTTGAAAATAAATTTTCATTATGAGATCAGAGATTTAGAGAGCAAATACTGGAAGATAATTGAAAAGATAGTGGCCATGAGTGGAATGAATTAAGGAGGGTATACAGGAAGTCAAATTCAAAAGAAAGCAAAATAATGTAATATGTTGACAGTACTGGAATATTGACTGAAATTCTCACTTTTTTGATGGTAGTGCTAATAGAAAGAGTATTTTCATTTCATTTTGCAAATCTTACTTCTACATAGACCCTGGCATCCATTATATCACTCAGAGTAATAAACATCAGATTTGACCTTTAAAAAACATGGAGACATCTAAAAAACTAAGTGTTTTAGGTTTATTTTTGGAATGTTTATTTAAAAAAAAAAAAAAAGGCCCTGGATTTAGGGGCTGGGTGTTGGGCTTTCTAAAATGTTCCCCATTTCAGCAGTCAGTTGTTGTGTGTCAGCCTAGCTGGGTATCATTTAACCAATTGCCTTTGCTCCAGGGAGCTGGGAAGTTTTTCAGGAATAACTCACAATGGCTGCAGACTTTCACTGGAATTAGCTCCTGCAGTTCTTGTGGTAATTTTTCACAGTAACGTTTTCTACCTTGAGTTAAAAAAACCCCACCTTTGAGCAACTTACTTAAGTAGAAGAGATGCTCTTTGTATGCATACGGTGGTATTTTGAAGTTGTTCTTTTGGGTGGGGCAATGTGGGTCATTGTACCTAAAATTTTGTGCTTCCAGAAGTAAATATGCCTTTTGTGCATTTATATGCAGTTAGCGGTACTTCTGTCATTAAATGTGGTTCTCTGGAAAGACAAGCAATTTTATGACTTTCAGTGTGTTTACAACATTTGGCTTTTTTCCCAAAGATATTAAAAATCTTCTGTGTTTGAACAGATGTGTAAACGAAAGTATTACTGCCTCCTATGCTTTGGTCTTGTTTAATAAGAGGTAGATGGATGCACATTTATGGGCGTGTAACATAACTTTAAAACAGGCATTGACATGGTTAGTCTTGTTTTTTATTCAAGTCATACTTTCTTGAATTAAATTATACAGCCCTGATTTCCTATGAGAGTGACAAATACGCTAAGTCTTATTTTAGTGAGATTGGAATACTATGAGCATTCTTCACGCAAAAAATCTATAAAAATAAATATTTTTTAAAACTATGATTGCTTTCTTCTTCTACATTTTCCAAGTAAAGTTCTGTAATACCCATGCATACTTTAAAAAAAAAACCAACCAAAAATTGTTAACAAATGTATACAGAACCAGCAAGAGAACTGTAGAATATTTATGCTGTAAGTAATATCTACTAATTCAATCTTAATTTTGTTACTAGTGTTATACTATTATTGGGAGAATAGGATTTCTATCTTAATTGGGTTGGGGTTTCAGTTTTGTGTAGGGTAATTTATAATGGTGAAGTAAAATTTTAATCTTTGGAGCTGTACATTTGTCTTAAAGTGAAAATTTATGCCTGTAGGTTCTGTGATACTGACATCTCTCTCTGTATGCTAGTTTGAGGTTACTTACCAAAGTAACAGGGTGAGAACACGTGAGATCCTAAAGCTCAAGAACATTGTGGACAGACCATGAAAATAACGGAAATGGACACGGATCAAATAGAAAAACATTGGAAAGAAACAGTGTAGATCTGAAACCAAATTTTGAACAGCAGATGACAAGGTGTGAATACAATTTGTGATTTCATCTCTAAAGTAGTGTTAGTAGGGAGACTGAGGACGTCACTAAGCAGCTATTCTTTTCCATGATCTCATTTGAAAAAACAAACCAACCAAACAAAAACAGAACAAAATAACCCAACCAACCAAAAAAAAAAAAAAAAAAGAAAAATCACCAAAACAACAACCAAAAAACCCCAACAAAAATTTTAAATCATTTTAATGTGGGTTTTTCTTCTGTTTTTCCATGCTCTTCAAGCACATTCTTGAATTTTCTTATTTGCTTTGACTGCCCTTTTGGCAAAGGGGAAATTTTCATGAGAATTTGTGAGAATTTCAGAAGAATAACTGAGGTGTAAATAGGATCATATTTTTGTGCAAGATGTCAAAGAACCAAGACTTCCCTTCAATGTCTGTGGAAATTTGCAACTGAGTAGGGAATCTACATTTCCGCTCTGAATCCCAACCCTAGCATTCAATCCAGTTATGCTAGCTACGGGTGACAGAAGTGGGAGCACTTGGGTGCATTGTTATATCAGAGACACAGCTGTTCTAACGATTTCAATGTCTCATTTTACTAGAAAAATGCTGAAATCCCAGAAGACAACACTTCTGAGAAAAACACTGTTAAGGAAAGGCAAGAAATGTTGATGAACAGTAAGCAACATCATCTGTATGTTATACATCCTGTGACCCAGAGAAACAAAAAAGTACACAGACTCGGTTCAACCACCTTCTTGATTGGAAAGACACCCAAAGGAATACGCAGGTGAGACTCTTTTGGTGAGTTGGAAGTAAGATTCTAAGGTTGAAACAAACTTCCCTTTGAGTAGTTGCATTTGTCTTTGTTTCAACCCTAGTCAGGGAATACTGTTATTTTCCATGGCAAGAGTGGAACTATTGGGAAACTTCGACTTACACTACTCTATGAGTACTGTAATTGATTAATAAAATTAATAAAACATATTACTTGAACATGTTGATTCAATGGTCATGTATTGCATAACTGTGTAGATGTCATCACCATGAGTGTTTGTGGTATGTGCATCATGGGCTACTACAAAACAATGTGTAAACTGTATAGAAACGAGACATATTATAATGTTAGCTTCTGACTGCCTACTGGTTTTGCCCAGATCTCATCACTTTCATTGAAAGGCAGTTAAAAAAACTGGGCTTCATGTTTCTTTTTTAGTGTGGGGCTCAATATTTTTTGATATTTCTTTCAAGACTTTTCCCCCCCCTTATTTTTGGAGGGATAATAATTTTTCTGTTTCCTTGTTTTCCTTTTTTCCCGAATGATTGCTATGATTAATATGACTAATAAATTCCATTGTTATGTGGATAGATGTTCAATAAAAATAGCCCAGTGGTTTGTGGAAATAGGAAGTGGAAAGCTGTAGCTAGCTAAGCAAACCTACAGAATAGGTATTTGGTATATATTTTCAATTTGCCTTGAGACAAGTAAATTACTGTGTGAAAGTTGGTATCTAGGTAATGCCTGTGAGCATTCAGAAGCTGTCATATCAGCTAGCTGGCCGCAGTTATCCAGACTGTTATTATTGGAGTGCTGGGTTTGTTTACTGTTATAGACACTGAAAATTATAAATATTTATGAGGTAGGTAAAGGAGACCTCTCCATTCTAAAAATATTCAAAATCATAATCAGTTACCAATAATTCATTGAGGTAAAATTTTCAAAGGCAGTGAAGTGACTAAGGCTATTATTCCAAGACCCTAAAGCCGTATCTAGCAAAAAGCTTAAACACTCATTCTTGAGCGTTAAGCAGGTTATCTGTTAGCACCTAACATGCAGTTAGACTTTGTAGTACATGTGGATGTGCCATGGAGTGAATGAGGATGATTATGTGCCTCAGTTTGTTGTAATTGTAGGGCACAGTGGGAAGCTGTCTGCAGTCACCACACTCAAATAATTGGAGCTAGCCAATCAAATAGTATTTGAGGCAAACAGGGTTAAATCTTACATGATTGAGGGCTCTTTTGGAGCCCTCATACAGGAAAGGCGACATGTTTCATATCCTTTCTCTGACATCAGAGTGTAAAACCTACCTCTCCAGCCTTCCAGTAAGGTTCCCTGACCCCAGGCTAGAGCTAACTCAACTAGAGTGATGTCTTTTAAAGACAAAAAAGACATTAAAGCAAAAAAAGAAACCAAATCATTCTACCATCTGTCTATCTACATCTTTTTGGTAGCTAAATATGTTCTGAAACCTGGCCCTTTGCTATGGTATCTTACCTACATTAACAGTCAGTAAGTCTTTGAATTGTAAGCTAAGGAAATGAAAATGTAGCTTGGGATTCAGTTCTTCTAAAGTCATTATTCTTTCTTCTCTTTGCTAATAAAAAGAGACAGTACTCCTAATAGGGAAGTTAGTTTTGATGATTGCTTTCTGGGTTATGTGAAGTAGGTGAATTGAATTAATTTCTTGAAAGCTGCTTTTGTTTCTAGTTAAGGGTGTTGACATAAGACGTTTTTCCTTCTTGATAATTACAGGAGACAATTTGAGGAAATGGTATCCCACTTTCATATGAGATCAGTGAAAGACCTTGCAGAACATATTGCAAAAGCTACGTCAGAAACTAGGCAGAAGATGTTGAAGGATTTCTATGTTTCCAAGCATCCAGAGATGGAGCCTTTCTTCTCCGTTGAAATACCAGCACAAGCTTCGTGTGACTGTGAGGAAAGAGAACTGGGCACAACACACTCCAGAAAAAGAAAATCCATTGTTAATTTTGGAAGATCTAAGTCTAGACCTTCATCAGCTGAAGAACTACTTCTGAGTGGAACTACTGAAACACAGACCCAGGAGAGCCATAAAGGAGAAGCAGAACAGCTTCACAATGACTCCTACTCACAAGATATGTTTGTTGATGCAAAATATAAACAATCACCCACTGTTGCTGCTCAACATATTGAAAGAAGAAACAGTCAGGCATTCAAGGATTTTATGGCATCTGGCTCATTAAGCAGTAAATCAGAAATAATTGAGGTGCTGCCTATAAAAAGTTGTGAAGGACAGCAAGACTCAGAAGGAACACAGCTGCCAAAAAAAAGATCCCTGTCTCAGTCAGAAAATGGAGAGAGAAAAGCTCAGATTTGCAAGAAAAATTCTTTTGTGGACTTACTTGGAGATACCTCTATTCTTGATGACATCTTCAGGAATGATGGAAATGGGTCTACAGGATCACCAAGGAGATTCTCTTCAAGACAAGCAGAAAAATCAAAGGGGAGACCGAAGGATTTCTGGGATATGCTGAATGAACAGAATGAGGAGAGCCTCAGAAAGCTCACAGATATAGCAGTCATAGAGAAACTTTGTGAAAGAGCCCCTCATTCCACAGTGGCAGAAGAGAGAGAAGTGTGTGAAAGTTCTCTTTGGAAAAAAAATGAAAATTTTCTATGGAAAAAGTACAGTGCAGATGATTGAGATGAACCGTCCACTGCTAAATCTTATAATGTATTAAAATGAAAGTTTTCTATTTAAGTTGCACTATAACTATTTTATTTGAACTTTGACAGCATTATGCCACAAAACATGGTAATTCCATGAAATTAAAGATAAAATTATGAATTCATATTTATAGTGATACAGAATTACATTTTACAAGTGTCAATATGTATGCAATTACATATGCAGTGTATAGTACATATGTGCATAGTTGTGCATACGTATTATATATTGTAACCTATAATATATAATGATTTTATATTAAACTTTTTAGAATTTTCTGAGTGCATTTTGCTTTCTTTTATTCTGATTATATTCCTAGGCTGAGTAGCAGTACTAAGTAATTTTTTCCCTTTACTTAAATTTGGACATTGTCAGTCATCTCAACACAATTTAAAGATAACAGGATTTGACAATGATACTGCATATATTTTCTGACGTGCTAGAGACTGGAGGACTTCCTGAGATGGGGACGATGCCTTTGTGTCTAATTTGTGTCTAATTGCATTTGATGGATTCCCATCCTCCATTATTTTGCTCTGAAGCTGTGGACCTTTTAAATCTTCATAGTATCCTATAACAGTGAATTTCTCAGCTTGGTTGACATGAAGAACCAGCAGGTTTTTTTATTTGGTCTTTCTCATCAAATGATGTTAGGTGCCAAATTTCATCTCATTACACTTTCATCTCCCTTTTTAATTGTTATAGACTTCTGTCATGTCTTTGTCAGGGAATATGCAGCACAGTGTATATGTTGGAAATACGCAGTACAGCGTATCTGTAGTAAGGAATTTCAACATCTTGACAGGTTATCATCTTGTGGAATGCTGGATGTAATAAAACTTCCAAATGAAAACTGTTCATCACAGATTGAAAGGGTGGTTGTAAGATACTCAGTGTCATATCTTACTTGCCAAGTAGTCTGTCACATTTTTCAATGCTATGGGAACATGTGAAGGTACTTTGTAATACATAGCCAGAAGAGGCCAGGGCTTCATGTTGCTCTGGAAATCTTAACCCTAATTTTTGATTTTTGTAAACATTAGTATAGGGGTTTACATTGAGTATACTGTATAAATTGTTTTATGTGAAGGGTAAATGTTATGAAATTTTAAAACCTTGGACACTGAACCTGCACAGCAGCAGTCTGTGAATGGTGGTAGTTTTTGTGGTCTGGAAGACTGCCCAATGGAAAATAAGCTTAAATTTGATCTGGAGCAGCTTCTACTTTAGGTCATGGGAAGCTGTTGTAGACGACACTCTGTCTCTGTGTTAACCTTTGTGCGCATATTATAAGTGGAAACCATCTAAAATCCTGATTGTGAAATCTGACAACTACTTGAAACAAGGAGCTGAGTATTTAATATAAATGTTAAGTAATAAAAGCCTTGGGCTTTAAAGGTAGCTAACATAAGTAAGATTAATGTGTTCCCTAGCTTTTTCTTACCCTGAATCTATGTTGTTACCACGTTATTATACCAAGTGGTATAATGGTCAGTTGGAACAGCTTTTCAAGAAAAAGTATGAACTAAGAAAATGAAAAAAGAAGCTGTAAACTGTTAGTCACTGGTACATATGAATTATATACAGCTGAAGGAAGTCAGCTTTAGTCAGGGAATACCTACACCCTCATTGATGTTAATAAGTACAACATAAATTAAGGCCTTCTGTTCATGGCATCAGTATTGATTTTCTTTACAGGTTAGCATGCTTATGCTTAGAGAGGCAAATTGCTCCTTAGGTAAGAAAGAGAAGATTTGGTGGAATAAAAATATGGTCATCAAATACATTAAAAAAATTGCTGCATAGAGGAAGGGAATAACCCCTTTGTGTGTCCAGCAAAAGGAGAAGTTAAGTGGCTTAAATTGCACCAAAGATAATTGAAGTTAGACAATAGGGAAAGAAATTGTAGGGAGTTAGTAGGTTGTGTAGTGCCAGTATTGGACATAATTAATAATAGGAGAGAAAAATACCTGTTAAAAGTTGCAGAGATAAAACTGTCCTTTTTTTTAGGCCAGAAGGAGGGACTGGTAGCCTTGTTGATTTCAGCTGATACCGGTGTACTGAAGGGAGGCTTCACCTTAGCACCATGTTTGTCAGTCATGGTGTGAATCAGTAGATGCTAGAGAAGGCAAAATCAATTGAGGTAGGTAAGATTTCTGTTGATTCCCAAGTACGAAGCTGTCATCATTTTCCTGAGGTAATCAGGAAATTATGTTTCTCTTATAAGGTGATGGGTATG
The DNA here is from genome assembly GCA_013399195.1 of Dicrurus megarhynchus. Taxonomy (NCBI): domain Eukaryota; kingdom Metazoa; phylum Chordata; class Aves; order Passeriformes; family Dicruridae; genus Dicrurus; species Dicrurus megarhynchus. Next base: position 160,427 of record VXAD01012331.1, read on the forward strand.
CATAAATCAAAACTTCCATAGATGTGCATGCTTTATTTACAGGTATGCCAAATACTGACAGTATATTTGTGGAAGTCTGTTTGTTATATGCAACTGAATTGAACTATGGGAAGATGTCTTGAAGTAAGATTTATGTCACTCTGTAGCTTCCTGCAAATATAATGTGTTTTACGAGGAAATATCACCTAAGCCATAAATACTGTGACTTAGTGCCCTAGGGGTCTGTCTGTAAAATATTGTTGTCATGAAGAAGATGTCTGTATAATTTTAAAAAAAGAGTCTGATCAAGTTAAAAAAGAAGAATTTTACCTACATTCAAAGGCATAGTCTTCCAATATTAAAACTGAAGACATCAATTCTTTCTTCCTAGAAATCTGTTGTTATCATTTTGTTTGGCTTTAAAAACAAAATGGTAGTGTGGAGTTCATACTTCCATGTACAGGTTCCTGCATGGTTGCAGGGAGGCGTGGACTACAGGAAAACTAGCAGCCTCCTGGCATAAGGAAATAGCCTCGTGGTAGTTGTCACCTGATCTGAATATAAATCTTCCAGGAGATGGAGTGTCATCGCTTTCATGTGGAAATGGCTTGGTAGGTTTTACTGTTCCTTACTGCAGTTCCCTTGTTCTTTTACTCAGTGGAGTTCCTATGGGTCTGGCTGTGGGTCCCTGACCTTGCAGGTGGTACCAGTATTTCCTGTTGCCTTCAATAGAAATCCTTTGACTGGAAAAAAAATAGGTGAAATATTAAGAAATCTGGTTCTGTCTATGCTAACAAATGCAGCTATCCCAACAACTACCTTGCAAGACCTAGTTAAAGACACTCTGTTCTGTGTCTGTTTTGCAGTGTAGCTTGGATTGGAAGTTGTTTTGCACACTGGGGCTATACTTAGAACTGCATTTGGCAGCAGGTGTGTGGTACACGGATTTCATATTTGATCTGGGGGAGGGAGACTGGATAATTTTAGGTAATGAATATGTTTGAGAAAGTCTGGGTATGGATGCAAACATTTGTCAACACATTAAGGCAGTTTGAAAGGATGTATTTGCTTCACTTTAGCAGGTCATGACTTCGAGCACCAGAAGGCAGACTGATGCCAGTGCCATGGCTTCAGCACGCTCAGTAAAACCGGCATTAAGAGGAGAGGGTGATTGGTAATAGTACAATCAAAGTATCACAGGATAATTCAAAGGTAGTAACACAGTTACTACATAAGAAAAAGATGACTTAAGTTACTTCCTTAGAAATCTTAACTGCAGAAGGAGGAGAGGATTTTGTTCTTCCAAGGAAGCATTTTAACTGTCTTTGCTGCAACATATTTTTCCGTTCCTGCAGTGTCCTGCATATCTTATTCACTGCATACCTTCCAGCTTATGCAACAAATGAGGTAATACTGTTACAAACACTCTCTCTCCTTGTGTTTGCACATTCCCCGATTCAGTACATCTTGACTTGGTCCATTCTATAGAAAAAGGGTAATGGCCACTTAAGTAGATGTCATGCCAGAATCTACCTTCGTGATGAGGGTACCTGAAAAGTAGGTAATTGGTTAGGGATGACTAAGGAGATGCAATTTTTGCTATAGAAACTGGATGTCTAGATAGCAGATGAGAGAGGTAGGCAGTGATTCAGAGCATTTAAGAGGCATTCCTCTTGTCCTGTAGATGATGTGTAGATCATCTGTAGATGATGTGTAGATCATAGCAGTGTCCTTGTGAGTCTATATCTTGTGATTCTGACAGCTAATTCTGAAAGAGGAAGAAAGTACATCTAAGCAGATAATTAGAGGGCTTCAGAGTTGTTTGCTTGGCATCCTGACCTTTGTTTAGTTGGCATCCAGAAAGCTGAATTTCCTTTTCAAAGACCAAGTGAAGATGGTGCTCTAAAATAAAAGACGTAATTGAATATAAGCATGATGTATATGCATGACATTTGAGGACAGATTGCCTCAGTTGTTCTCTGAGTTTGCCTGACCTGGGAGGATGGAATCAAGTGGTCAGAACCTGACCTAGTGTCTGTGTCAACACACAGTACAACTGAATTGAGATTGCACACATAACTTTCACAAGCTGGAGCATAAACAGGCCCACTGCACTGAAGCATTGTTTTCCAAAAATGCACAGAGGCGGCATAATTATGTTACAATTCGCATTGGTCTGTTGTAGCATGTTACAATGACTGAATGTTGTTTATATATTTAATAGCAACATTCTCAGTCCCTAACACTGTACCCAGTAAAGACAATGACTAATCAGTGGGGATAGCTGGGATGCTAAACAAATATCAGCTAACCTCAGAATGAATCTGGTTTTTTCTTCAATGGAATTGTTTATACAAGAGGGATTTTATTCCCCTTTTTTTGATACTGAGTTGTTTCCATCAAGTGAATGCTCATGTAAACATGATCTCCCATATCATCCTGAAAGTCATTCCATGCTAGTTACTTTAAAAACAAATACCAGATGTCTATTTATGTTGTTTGAGGTAAGTGCTCACAACTGTCAGCAGCACTTTGCCATTCCATGATTCAGACTATGATGGAACTTCTGTCACAGTTTCTGCTTGTTCTGGTTTATAATTCTGTGGCGAGGAAAACATTCATACTGTGGTCCAGTTGGAAATGTAATTTAAGTACCTCTGAGAAAGCTGCTTTCTTAAAATGTCTCTTTTGTGCTTTTGTCTCTTCACCTCCACAGTAGGCTCAGAGATTAGCTTGACTTGGTCTCTCTATACATGTACACTGTAATAACATAACTAGAGGAATTTATGTTCTTCTTGCCTCTCTGCCCTCACTGTTCTGTAGTTGTGGTTATATATATTGCTGTAATTACAATACCCTAATTCTAATTTAAGAGTCTTGTACTTGGCGGGAGCACTGAGGAATATCTTCTCATTAGTCAAATGTTTAGGTTCTATTCTGCTTCTGATGTGTCACTCTGCACTATTTAGAAAAAAACCGAACCTGTGTTGCTTGCAATGGACATTATTACTTTACTATGTACCCTAATCAGTAGAGGTAGATAATATGTATTTTACATAGTGCATATATAAGTATGTATCTTTATATTATATACTATACATATCTACGTATATATAAATTAGAATTACATTTTGAATTATCTATACCATATAATCAACTTCTTGCATACAGTAAGAGAAATTATGATTGTATGAAATAAGTACTTTATGCCTGAGGCAAAAGAAATATTAGGTATTTTACCTTCATACTTGACATACTGCTGTTTGAACATTGGGAACATAGAATAATTTAGTGGTTAAGAATTTTGTGGTTCTGTCAGATTGTTGTTACTGGGTAGTTTGGTAGTTGGTAGTCTTTTATGTCAAACTCATAAACTTCAGGCAGATGAGAAACCAATGAAAACTTGTAACGTCAGAAACACCTGAATTCAGTGCTGTTCACCTCTGTGATTCTTTGTAAGCAGCACAGAAGAGAATGTGCGGTCTCTTATTTTGTTCTTAGACTGCACAGTCTCCCATTTAGTTTGAGAAAAAACTAAATAGGAAAATGTGCTTGGACTAAATACCAAATACCACTAAACTGTGGTATTTCTCTTGAAATATTTCTGGAAATATATTAAAGAATTCTCTTCATAAATTCCATTTCACTAAAAGAAGCAGTAGGAAGCCACTTAAAAGGGAGAGTTGGACTTACTATTGCTTATGTAATGAAAAAGTTAAAATAGTAATTTAATATTTAATAATTAAATAATCCTCTTTAGTAATGAGAAAAGCCATTTAAAATGGTGGGAGTTTTATTAATGTTTTCATTTACTCTTTGTATTAATGTTCATGAATGCCAGTAAAAGGAATAACCTAAGTAGTGATTGAAAAAGCCTAAGACATGGAACCTCTTTGCATCTAGACACCATGATGTGCAGTGTTAAAACTGATCTGCCACCCTTACCCCAAGAAAGTTTAGGGCTTTTTGCAGAGTTTACTCTGCATGGTTAGGTATTTAGGCTGTGATGGTAGGTTGAGCATGGTTACAATTTGTCATCTCATACATGAAGTCTGAGTTTCTACCCTGAGAAGACACATGTGTGACCTGGTAGTCTTGAGGATAATGTCTCTGAAAATAAATCCTGGTAAGAAAATAATCTAAGAAATTTTAAGTGAGTTTGAAAAATAGAACAAGATGCTTTTATTTTAGTTTCCTCACCATCAAAATCCCAAGAGTCATCTTAGAAGATGTTGTGTTTAAGACCCAGGGTGAGCAATAAAATCCTCTGTAATTGAGTTGCTATACTTTACGCATGTCACTTTTTAAGCAAAAGTTTATCTTTTGTTGTTTTGTTCCTTCAGGGATGAGAAGTGGGTGTTCAAAACCACTGGGAAGCTGCAGTGAGTCTGTTCTTCCTGGTAGCAGAAAACTTTCATTTTTAACCTTGCAGGATTACAGCGTAACAGATTGGAAGTCTGTGATCTGTGTCTGGCTTTATCTTTTGTTTTTATTCAGGCAGGGAACTGAGAACTAACTGGAGAAGATTATAGCTACCCGGTAGCTTGGTTTGGATACATTGAGGGGGTAGCCCACAGTGCAGCTGTGCTTCACAGCTGCAGAGGCTGCAGCTGATCTGTGGTGCAACCTGGGATTTCTTCATCCTTGGCTTTGTGCTGAGACAGTCAGAGGGGAAAAACTATACATTTTAAAGGGAAAGAAATAAAGGGATCTCTTTAGAAATGTGGTGATCTGCAGAGAAGGAGGGTGATGTCTCTGGGAGAAGTTAGTATTGCTAAGCATACAGTGGAAGAAAATTACAGAATGCATGAGTAGTTGTAATGCTGTCATTTTCTAGCTTCTGAGTGTTTTTATAACTTCTTTATAAATTATTATAAAATAATAATTTCCAATGCAGCTTTGACAAGGTACTTTTTGAAAATTTTCAAACAAAACTGTGAAGAGAAAGGTATTCCTCTACTCAGAAGTTATTGGTTCCCCCATGGATCATTATGAAAATTTAGAATCACAATTTCAATTACTTGACCAATTGGAGTTGCTAATAGCAGTAGATTACAGTCTCTTTTGTGGACTAGCCAGTTAGGGGAAGAAAGGATGTAGTTGTTAGTAGATGTCACAGAAACTGGTTGAAAACAAAAGAGTGCAGACATCTGTGAAATCTTGGTTCTATTCTGCAGTCTGGAGACAGTGTTTGTGTATTTAACACAATGGATCATTATGCCCTGGATATGTTGCATCTGTCTCTTGAAGTCTGCTCTGCTTTTCTATTTCTTTCTTGTTAGCCCAAGCTCTTCGGCATGTTTCCACGCTAATGAGCTTCCTCAAGTGTACTGCATGGGCACCATCAATGAGTATTGATGGAACAATGGGCAGGATTTCTCAGCTCTCAGTTCCAGTGCCACAGCAGCTTCTGGGGGCCAGTACCATAAATTGCATGAAAAGACCCAAAATGCTCCATAAATCCTTTGTGATTGTGGAATCAGTCAGTTCATCTCGGGGAAGGATGTGCACATAGTCTGGTGATGGAGAAAGTGTATGAGATCAAGGTAGTTGTCTGTTTTAGTAGAGTATACAGAAAATAATAGTGCTTCTCTGTAGGAGATTTGTATGGAGCGTGGGTAAACCACAGTGTTTAGAACTTGGCCAAAATCTGGCAGGTTTTCAGAAGGCTAGTACTGGGCATGATTGCTTACAGTAAGGTAACCCCTTGTGCCACCCACAGTATCTCTTCCCAAACATGCAGACAAAGCAGATTGTCAGTGAAATGGCTATGGAAAAAACATGAGGAAAAGTGAGATTGATCCCCTTTAGTCCCCTTTTCATAATAGCTGTTTTGGTTGAAACTTACCAGAAAAATTTCAGCCTGATGGAGACACACAGCAGGAAAAATTTCAGCTTGAGCACTTAGAGTTCCATAACAGAAAGTGTTACACAAACTAAGTATTGGTGGAAGTATGATCTGAGTGTAGATGTACATTTGTATGCATAAGCAGACGGTATCAATGGCTCAGTTGTGTGATGGTATTACTGATCAGGTAAAAAGCAGTGGAAGAGGCACAGGAGTCAGTCTATAAGCACCTTTGCTTGTCCATTTTAAGCTTTGCAGGGGCAGTTCAACAGTGGTACTACAATTGTAATGCAGGGGAACTCCTTACCTGTTGAAAGCATTAAAGCTACTTCTTTTAGTCCAGCATAAAGGAAAAGTTTAAGGAGAGCTGCCCAGGGGTCCAGCTGCTGTGTTATTATTTAAGTGTACTCATTTGGTGTAAGGCTGTGAAGAGTTAAGCTTAGGAGGGGATATCGAAGCCATGGAGTAACAGCTGGGGCAAAGTTTGCCCTTTGCCTCTTCTGTGTGTAGTTTGTTCTCAACAGCCAAACAGTATAGTTCCTCTGCCTACGAGAGGAAAGGGTGTAATTTTTTAATATGCAATGAACTTATCTTCCTGTTTTACTTCTCTGGATTATAATGGAAAATAATATTTGAAACACTCAGTGATTTTAGCTTAACTAAACAAGTAGTGACAGAACCAACATTAGTCTCTAGGAAAATTGTGGGAAGGACTTCTCCTCATCTCCCTGTGCAGTAAAAATAGCTTTAATATGTTTGCATCAGCAGTTTCTCCTCTTGAAAGTATTTAGATGGCACAGGCTTTTTGCTATTTCTCTTTGGCATGTTATGCACATACTGTAGTAATCCATTTTTTTCATCAGTGTGTTACTAATAATGAGCCACCTAAGCTCTGAAAACCTCCCTCTGCTCTTAGCTGTAAAAGAATGCTTAAAGGATTTAGGGATGTCAGTCATCATCTGGTTTTTTAGCAGGGGTGTGTGTATGTGTGCACAGGGACGAGGGGAAGAGAGCCCAAGCCGGAGTTCAGAAATTACACTGTGTGTGTGGTCTGAGGTTATTTCTCATTTCATGAAATGCACGCTTCATTCCTGGCTCAGACAAACTTGCACGTCACTGAGTAAGTCCCTTATCCAGTTTCCAAAACACTAAAGAGATTTGAAAGGGCTCTGTGGGTGGACTGCTACTATCAGCAAAAGCAAATAAGCTAACCTATTTAGTTAAGCATTTTTTAATACTTAAGCAGAATAACCTTCAGCAGCACTTGAACAGTTGCGGCCAGCCAAGGGAAGAGAAGGAGGGGAAAAAAACCACACAAGTTTAAGCAGTCATACATTAATTAACATTAAAGCCTGCATTATAGTTCCTGGTGTGTGAAGGTGGTGTCTGATCAGTTCAGGAAGAACACTAGGGAATGATTAAATGAACTGGCTGTGCTGCTAGGAGTTCCCTGTGGTCTGCTGGTCACAGTTTATTCAGCATTTCACCTTCCTTTAATCAAAAGTGGTGTAAAATTACTATAGTAAGCCCCAAAAAGATGAATCCAAAGAATCCTTGTATCTAGCCGTTTGGTATCCAAAATAAGTAAATGGCTCTACCCTGGAATACTATGAATGTCCAGCAGCAAAGTATTGTAGCAAATTCTAGCTCTCTGATAAATCTCAGTATCCAAAATAAATGATGGTTTATTTCATGGCAGAGAGAAAATACAACAAACAAACAAAATGTTACTATTCATTCAGTTTGAAATTATTTGGCCAGAATGGGGTTGAGTGCTCCAAATCCTGTTTTCAATCCAGTATTCAGTGATCAGAATATCTCTGATCTTGATACATTGACTCCAAACCAGCAATGTAGCCAGCTCCGCAATTGCCTGATCTGTGTGTTTACAGGATTAACTTCATTATAGCTCTGAGCTAAATCAAGATAAAAGACTCTCTTTCAAAGTGAATCTCAGACATCTTGTATCTCGAGAGATCAAGATCTGTGAAAGCCTAGGCAGGGCAAAGTGTGGTAACATAATTTGATGAAAGCATTCTGTGACAGGTATGCAACAATGGTGTCCTTGCCCTGGGTAGTATGGCCTGGGTCCACACCTCTCAGAGATCTAGAAGAGTGCAGGGCTAAAGGCCTCTGCCCAAGGAGTGAGGTTCCTGCTTCCTTGTGGCATGAGAGACGAAATCATCAGGTTATAGATAGGGGGTTTTGCTGAAATCTTTGCAATCCAGAATGCAACTTCAAATACTTCTCACCTCCTGGTGCTAATGTTAAATTAAGTCCAAAGGGTCTCACTGTTCTGAACAAACAGCAGAGAAATGAATGTTGCCAAGAGGCTGTTGAATCACTAGGAAGAAGCAAGACGTATTTGACAGTTTTGCTTCCTTCATGACATTAGGAACTCTTACTTGCCTAGTGTGGGCCAAAGATGGATGAATTGCCAAGCCATGTTGCTTGTTGTCTTTTCAGGATGCATGGGTCCAAAAAGAACTGGTGACTCTGTGCAGCTCTTGTCTGTGTTTGTAGGCCACTGCCACAGGTCGTCTCCATCACATCTTCAGTGTGGGAAAGAGGGGGCAAGCTTACCCTTCTGTTTGATGGCAGATCTGCATCTGTCCCTTGTTTCTCTCCCCACAGGGAAAGTGAGGCACAAAGCAGGCAAACTTAATGTGCAAAAATTCTGTGATGGACCCAGGCTGACATAGATCTGAGCTGTGAAACTGTTCTTCCTTTCTTAGATTGTGTAATGTGTGATCTACCTGCGGGAGATTTCCTGCTGTGCTGCTTGACAGATCTGCTGAACAGTAGGCACTGGAGGGAGTTGTGACACGGAGCACATTCAAGGATGAATGGCATGGAAATCCCTAAAGCATGTGCAGTTACTGTCTGGACAGGTTAGACAAGATAGACCCTGAAAAAATAAATTTCTTAGGGCATCCATAACTAAAAGTTAAGGGTAAACAAATCTGGGCAGTGAAACAAGTTTAGCTGATGGGGAAAAGTGGCATTTGAAGAAATTTTTAGGGTTTACTAGGGGCCTATCACAAAAGTTCAGAGATATTTGAGTAACAGAATACTAATTCACTGCAAGTCATTTTATGTTTACCCTGCTCTTGGATGACAGCAATTGATGCTGAATATTTTCACATTTTCACCAACCCCAAAGCTGAAATTTGCTATATTGTTGTTTATTTAGTCTGACTAATTCTGGACAAGGTGTCAGCCTTTCATTCCTTTGTGCTTAAAGCACAGCAGAGAGTCCAGCTGCTGAATATAGGGCTTTTCTCAGCAGTTGTCTGCATTAGTGTCTGGCTACTTAGACCAAGCTGTGCTGCCAGACTTCCGCAACACTGTCCAGACAAGGCTTTCCCAGAGTTGGATGAGCCTAGGAAGTAAACCCACCAAACCCAAAACCCGCTTGGAGAAATCAGTGCCAGTTTCAAATACCACGTTTTAAAGAGCTTCTGCTTGTGAAGCTAGCAATCAGAAAACATCTCTCTGTCTGGAAGAGGGCTCTGAACCAACTCCTATTATAGGACCTGACGCTGAGTTCTTGGTGGTAAATGACCACATTACTCTTTGGGGCCTGTGGGTGTCACAGAAAAGATGCATGTGAGAAAAGTCACCAGCTGAAAGCATGGATAGTTTTTGAACACTGGAGGTAGTTTAGTAGCCTGAGCCTGTTTCTGATTAAAATAAGAGTCCTTCAGATGAATGGAATGTAAACCACATACCAATTATTGGAATCCCATAAAGGAAACTCCCTTTTCCGTCTGTCTATCCATCCATCCGCCCACCCACAAAAGTACAGTGTCTCAGAAATATCTCTCGGCAGAAATGATGGAAAAATTCGGTGCTTGCTTCCTTTTTCTTTACCTCCCAGGTGCTGGATGACAACTAAAGAGATGAAATTGCAGTGGAGCCACTTAAACAATTATCAAAGAAACGGACCTGCTAATTAAAAGGATAATATTTCCTGGCACCAAGAGAAAACACATGAAGTCAAATCTCGAGGCTTTCCTCAAACAAACTTCTGTGGGAATGTGACTGTGTGAGGGCTGCAGGAACAAGCCTTAGAGTAAGACCCACTCAAAGTGAAAGCATCAGATCAGTGCACTCATTAGAAAAAATTACTAAGGCATGCATATACCTGTTTCATTTGGCAGATCTCTCACTCCTTTGCATTCCCATTGCACTTTTAATTGAGGCTTTTCCATGTAATTGATTTGCAGTAATTAATGTTCCCATCGCTTACTTCTGTGAGGCAGGAGGCAGGTCAGCTTTGCATTTTAAGTGTTACAGTATCTGTTTTACAGATGGTAAAACTAAGACACAAAGTTCAGAAACAGCAAATCAGTGCTGGAGTATGTTAGAGTCCCATTCCTGTCTCTGACCACAATAAACACTGCTTCTCCTAAGTATGCTCTAATCTCAAACACAGTACTTAAGTGAGATCTTCCCTGTATGAATGAAGGCAATAGATCTGTTTTCATGAGCACTCTCTAACATCCCTGACACCACATTAAGTAATCTAGATCTATGGTAGTGCTATGAAATGCTTCTTTACATTACCACTGTAATTGCAGGATGGTTCAGTCTCATTGCAAAAAGCAGCCTTTGGACAGCTGGAAGAAGTTTTAAAAGTTAATAGTCTGGGCAAGATTTGGGTCTACAGTAGTATTATGGTCTAGTTCATGGTAATTGTTTTTTGATACTCTGCTGGCCTCTAGAGGGATAATTTATACAGGCTGAAGCAGTAACCAAGGGATTTTAAGCAATACCGCCTACTCTTCAATCTTCTTGCCGGGTAGTTCTTTTCTATTTGGCAAGGCCTTTAAGTAATGAGGCTTTGTAGCTCTTTGGAAACACTTTCTCTTTTAACCTCCATGATTTTCCTTCTCTCTGGGCAATACATGTAAGGTATGTTTCTTCTGCTCAATAAATAAGGGTAGAAGATCCTGGTAATAAACACCTCTCAAGCACTGAAGTGAGAAGCTCTGAGGAAAATGTGCCAAAGGAGCAAGTGAGAGAGAGAAATGCAGAAAAGAAAAGACAGCATTTTGTGTATAACATTTATCCATAATTTAAAAGCTCTTAAATGCTAAGAATACTTCTCATGAATCCTGTCATATTTACTGAAAATAATAACTGCATTGTAAAAAAAAAATAAAATCATGACTTTGAAATTCCCAATAGCCAGCAGATCTTCCTTCGCTCTTTCTGCCTTCTTCTTTACTCACTGCAAGGATTTGCTGTATTCTTCAACTCATTCCCAGACTCTATCTTCATGTTTTTCAAAATATGTGTATTAAATCTGAAAAAAACTTTGAACAGAAAAGGTGTAAATTTACTGCAGAGAGCAGATAATGGTCTGTAAGCAGTAACTGCTTTCAGGAAATGTTAACATTAAGTACATATATTCTTGATGCTGAAAGTGTACCTGTCTGTAACTTCAGAGTATAACAGGCATCTTGATACATCTATGTGAAGGTCTGAGTTATTGTTTCAAAGTCATACCCCTTATCCAACATACATCCTTCAGGTCCTCAGCTCTGTCCTGGCCCTTTGCCTCCATTCGCTATGGCCGCTCTCACCCAGCTGAAATGTTTCTTTTCTTCTCAGGATATTCCCATTACCAGCTTATTGGCAGTTGTCCACTTGGAGTGAGGTTGGCTTGCTGGACCCCAATGCAAAGTAGTTTTTAATTCATCTGTGCCTAGTGATATGATAATTGTAGGATATGCTTCTGTTAACTTCCCCTTTTCTCTTTGAGGTGACTATCAGAAACTTTCAGTGTAGGGAGGAACCTTGTCTAGAGATCATTGTTATGTCAAATGCTATTTTAATGTTCAGGTTGACATATGTGTCGACCAGTTTCTATCACAAAGTCCTTTGCACCATTAAAACATGTATGGTAAATATTACTGGCACCAAAATGTCCAGTAAGGCCTTTGTGGCCTTACTGTGGTAGGATACACATCTGTCATGGGATTTGCTCTAGCCTTATTCTGATAAAATAGTGAAGAAAGCAAAAACCTGTAATAACCAAGATCTGTGGCTGTAATCTACAACAAAACTAGTTTTGCCTTCCAGTCTTTTGTGGAAAACCAAAAGATTCTACACTAGTGTACATCTTCTGTAGAAAGATTTCTTCTTGTTCCTTCCCTGTGTTGTTGTTCTGCAGCTATGTCATCAAAGTTCACCAAACTGAGTTACTTATCAAAATTTATGTATACTCTTCAACATATACAGGAAACTATTACATCAAAAGAGTGCAATGTACTGGAGTGACAGGTAAGCATTTGGTGGAAAGTTTTAAAATTATCTGAATAAATACTGCTGCTTGCTGTGTGCCACTTGAGAAGCCAGACAAGCTAGTCTGTATAAATCTGATCTTCATGTGGATTTGTATTTAGTAAGAACATCTATCAAAGTTCATGGTGCATGTATGTAGTTCGCATGTGCTATTAGTAAAAAATGTGTTTCCAAATGGAGAAAATTAAACAAAGGAAATTCTGGCTTTTTGATCCAATTAAGAGTGTTAAGGGTTGTTTAGAGCTGCAGAGTTTCAAAGTTGTTTTGCCTTGGTTAGTGTGTGGTATATAAAAGGAGGCAATCAAAAAGCAGTGATTGGCTGACGTGGCCTTAAAATGTATACTAGAAATTACTGGATTAGTGGTGATGGTGGCTACAGCAGCGACATGTCAGCAGGGAACTGCAGCAGCAACATGTCATCTGTGCAGCAAATAACTGGGGTCAAAGAGAAAGCACGAAGACCACATTCAGAAACTCTGTCCTTTTGTTGTGGGAAACAGCCTCAAATGCACATGCTTACTGGTTTGAGCAAACCTTGAAGAAACTGCTGGAAATTTAAACATATTCAAAAAATACACAGGTCAGTGTGAGCCTTTCAGGAATAAAATGCCAGGGTGTTCTGGATTCATCAGATTGCAGATAAAAACACAGAACTGGCTGAAAATGCTGCTATTCTGCAGCTGCTACATGACACAACAAAAATCAACATGTTAAATGAGAGTTAAAACAGAGCTTGATATAACCTCCATGTTTCCTCCAGCTTCACAGCTAGACTGTCACTGATGACCTAGAGGGATGAATATGCAAAAAATCTAGATGCTATGAGCAACTTAAACAGAGGAAATCCGTCTCTTTCTCTTGAGTGTTATTACAGTGAAGTTCTCATGTAGTTGTAAAAAGCTGACACTAGAACTCTGTCTTGTGAAGTACAGGAGTGTTGAGTTCTGTGGCAGAGAGCAGAAAAAAGATACTCATCTGATCTGCAGAAGTACAAAATATCCAGGCAGCTTACCACGGAACCTATATTATGTGCTGAATCTCACCACCTTCCCTCACTCAAGGTTTGATCTGAATTACTCATTATGCTCTTGAATTTGGAGGCTATTGCAGGCATGCAATGTTAGTGAATATGGCCAAAGTGCCTGAGGACATAGAAGGAGGAAAAAAAAATAATTCCTGTCTAAATAAAAATGGAGCTTCAGTTTCAGTTGTGTCACTGTTGGATTAAAACTTCTGGGAAGTCTGAGAAGCCCATTGTAGATTTATCCACATGGATTAAATTCGTACCATGTGCAGGAAGGTCCTTCCACCCCTTGCATTTCAGTTTTCCACATCAGCAAAATGTCACAGTGCTTGACGGAGGAACTTAGCAGCTATTAAGGGCTGCTGGGTAGGAAATTATTTTCTCGTATTGCAAATAACCAATTTCTAAATCTTGCTCGAGGAGTACATGTGAAAGTCTTATGAGAATGACAGAAAAATGTGGTCATTTATGGTACCAGCTATTATGATACTCATTTCAAGCTATCTGTCAAGTTACAAGTGTTGGTTGTTTGCCAGTGGAAGAAGGAAGTAGCACTGGTGACAAGGAGCTGGCCAAAGTTATTTTGTGTCATAGTCTGGTATGATAGAGTGACATCTAATATAATCCCACACTTACTAAACAGTTACGGCAGAAGGATTGGCTCATATACAGAAACAACTGCCCATGGCATTCTTTAGTTGACAACAAGTTAGAGTAGCTAATTTGTTTTTTCAGGTGATTGTTGCCATGAATTGTGAGTCTTCTATGCTTCAAGTAACATCAAGTTCTTGGGAAGCTGCTGAATCAGAAATCTCTGAAAGATTTAATGAGATACTCATATACAACTAGAAGGGAAAATGCCCCTGTAACTTTTTTCTATCTTCTTATAGATTCATAAGAGTTTACAACCAGAAGGGACCATTAGCTTCTTCCACAACTATTGAATTTCATTTGCTTTATATTAGGTCATTAAGCATACTACAGTACAGGTGTGTTAAACAGCCATCACTGTGCTTTATACAAAGTAGAAATATATGTTCTGTATAAAGGTCAGCCAGAGCAATGTGTGCATAGCCTTCATTATAATTAGCAAATCTTAGTGTCTGAAAGCCAACCAACATTTCCACATTATTTTGCTGAATCAAGACAAGATATATGTAGAGCCATCCCATTGGCCATTCTTATTCGTTGGTCTACAGTGTCAAAACCAAAAAAACTGACTTCTAGTAAACCAGTAAACTTTGGTTGGTTGGTTGTTTTGTTTTTGGAAAACAGGAGTACAGGGATTCATGATGACTCTGTCCCACTGCCTTGCTTGGGTTTGAAATTGCCAAATATCATTTTTGATGGAAGCTTTAACATGGAGTACACCTTTCATGACTGGATACTTCTCCCTCAGTGAGATTGTAGAAATTTTCCAAGAAAGGGAAGAAGCTCGTTCGAATATTAGGACAAAACTGCTACTTTCAGTTCGCATTGGAGACTTTTTCTGGCAACCATCTGAGTGGGCAGATCAGCACACTGAATGCAATAGCACAAGGGGCTGGAGTCATTAATGGAGTACTTTATCTGCAGGGCATCTTTTTAGCTCACATTATTGAGGAAACTGGAAGATGTTTACTGACTCAGGGAGAGGTCAGATGATAAAATGCTGTCACTGACAACTGAATTCTCACTCTCTTAACACCTTTATTGGGCATCATACTGTCAAGAATTTAGCAGCTTATTGCTTACTGCAGAACTGCGGAGCGCTCACAAGAGCCATGAAAGTCAATGGAAGGGACATCCGGGAAATGTAAAATGCCTGCTAATTCCAAAAAGTTGGAAAAAAAAAAATCTAGGAACCTCACTTTATACACCGTGAAGAGGTGGGTCTCTTGGGCATTAATTTGCTGTGCTTCAGTTTCCATCTCTTATAGTAGTCCCTCACTTCATAGGTTTGTTATAAATGCAGTCTGAAGCACTTGAGTATTATAATGAGAAGGAAAACAGAGAGACAGGCAAGCAACTCAGCATTTCTGTCTTCAAAGTTGTCTCTGAATTATGCAGAAGACTGAACGCTGAGGATGGGGCGCAGCAATGACTAGCAGCCCAGTCTGTAAGCCCTCACCATATCCTGAGGCACATACACAAATGACCCCACGTTCTGGTATTCTTCATTTTAAAGAACTGAATCTTTGACTTCATTGCAGATTTTTAGTCCTACATGTGTGCACCACACACACAAAATAGTGCGTTCCTAATAGCTTTTCTTTTCATGATCCTTATCCTAACCCTAATTGGAGTTTCCTAAAATATTCCTTATATTTCTGGACTTCTCTTTTACTAGAAAACAGCTTGTGTTTTTTCTATATCATGTCATCTTTTATGTCTAAACCAGAAAAGTAAGTATTTGTCTGTCCACAACATACCCACCCTCCCTCCAGAATCAGAAGGAAAATCTAGGTCTTTGTGTCCTGTAGGATTGTTCTTTCCTTACCTGCTCTGGTTCTAACTTCTGTAAGTGGTCAGTTATGGAAAAAGGCTTTTCACCCAGAGGGTGGTTGGGCACTGGAACAGGCTCCCCAGGGAAGTGGTCACAGCACCAGCCTGACAGAGTTCAGGAAGCATTTGGACACTGCTCTCAGGCACATGGTGTGACTCCTGGGGATGGTGCTGTGCAGGGCCAGGAACTGGACTCAATGATCCTTGTAGGTCCCTTCCAGCTCAGCTTATTCTATGATTCTATAATCCAGCTGACAATTATTTAGCATCTGCTTACTTACCTTACTTACTCCCTGCACTCTCCTTCTTTCTGAGGGTGTCCCGTCTGATGTTTCAGTGAAGGGATTTCTCTGATAATATTAGTATTCACAAAAATTGCCTCGTACAAAGCACAGGACAATACATTCTTTTCCCAACACAGTATGAGTTGCAGTCTCATCTTTTTGTGTAGGTGGTACTTAAATTTGCTTTGTGTCTCACTTTAGGTCTATCAAATACTACAGGGCTTTGTCTTCTAACAGTAAAGAAAGCCTCATAAATTTTTAGTGGCTATCTTTCAGTATATTTCTTACTTCAAAGGCACCACTATGACCTTACTGGAATTTTCCTTCTTGAAGATATATCTATCAAAATTGTCATTACACATAATCATCACTGCAAAAAATAAGAGGCTGTCTAGGTACAGTATACATTTACAGTAACTGTAGGGATGTGGCTGAAAGATCACACTTATGGATGTAAGCCTCATGGTGTAAGATCCTCTTCCAAATGTCTATCCATAAAAAAAAAGAATTTTGCAGTACACTGCCCTCACAGCCCAAGTCAGTTGGACATTTCTCATTGATTACATAGAAAATAGATTAATTTGTAATGAAGCCAACAAATCTCTAGCTCATGCATGTGCTGTATCTGACATTCTATGCTTCATTTTGTGCCTGTTCTTTATCTAGTTCATAGAAACCAAATATGGTGTCCTTGGGTGAAACATTAGACATGGGGACTGCTGGGTTCTTCAGGATTTGCAGCTTCCAGATGTTTTTACACAAGTGTTCGAAACTGAGATGTTGAGTGTATGGCTTTAATTTTGTTTTTCTACATTATGCTCTTTTGCTCCTTTGTCTCCCTTCCTTTGTGTGGTATTTGAGATGGTTTAAGGTAAGGGTGTATATTGGCTATCCATTTTTACTGGGGCTCTGGATCCAATCAGTGCTGCTAGTTGTTGAATGAACTTCTTCATCTACTATTTTTTTATAAGCTTCTTTACACTGTCTGAGTAGTTGTGTCTTTCTTTGGCAAAAATGTTTGACACTGCTAGATTAAATGAAACAGAAATTTTCAGATTAATTCATGGGCTCTGCTAATGAAAAGAAGTAATGTGAAAAAATAAATCACTGCTTTGAAACGACCTCTATGTTTTGTCTCATAAAAGAGCCTTCAGATGTTCTTTAGTATGAACTGTATTTATTTTTATTCCTCTTCCTAATATCTAATAATGAAACCTTGTATTTATGTGCCTCATCTTCAAAGTGCTTTGAAAACATTTGTTATCTGAACATCTGCAGGATGGGATGTCCTTCTGCTACACAAAATAATCTTAAATAAGTGCAGCACAACTTTACCACATGCCAGATTTTGGGAGGATGATTTTGCTTCAACTTTATCTACCATTTGCCCAAAGGTTTACAGCATATTTTAGACATTCTTGGCTGTAGATTCAAACATGCTATAGCAAAATAATACATTTCTCTATGACATAAAAATTGAATTTGTTTCTTTTGCATCTGGAGTTTTCTAATATATGCTACTTGGTTGCCCTAATCTCAGAATCCTGTGAAATTCTAATGCAACACAAATGTGCTTTAAGATGTTCCATTCCATCTGGGTTTATTTACCATGTTCTTCGTTCACTATGACAAATTTGCATTTTTACTGTTGGTTTAATTGTTCCATCACACTCCAGTTACAAGAATTTAATGTGTTTCCTGTTGCGTGACCTGGTCAAATTCATGTCTTCTACAAGAGTCAGACTTTGCCTGTATGGTGTTGAAGGGGAGTTTCAAGCAAGATAAGCGACACAACTGCTTGACTAAGCCGTAAAATGTTCCCTCCCCAGGCCAGGACTGCGGTCCTACAGCTGCAGTGGAAATGTTTAGTATCTAACAGGGCTACTCCCTGCCACCATTTGTGATTAGCCCGTCATTATCACCTCCCAGCTCCAGAGACGGAATGGTAACGGAGCGCTCTTTGATTCCTGCCTGCAGAGCTGGCTCTAACCTAGCAGTGACTTAGGGGGATTTTCAGTGATTTATAGCTAATCGGAGAGTATTGTCAGGAAGCAAAGCAGCTCAAGAAGTCTATAGCCTTCTCCACAGCATCTCTCATAGATCCCTGTATAGCAGTGGAGCTCAGGAGTAGCCTTCTGTATCAGTGAGATCACACTGCTAAAAAAGAAAAAAAAAAAAAAAAATTGAACTTGTAATCAACTGAACACTTGCTCTTGGACTTTGTATTCATTGGGATCTCACATTAATGTATATGGGGTGTGAGTCTAGTTTGTTCAGTGAAACAAACAAAGAAAAAACCCCTCCAAAATCTCAATTTTGCACAGACTTTTCAAATAAGAGTATAATAATTCAGCAGACTGAAATTTAGAGCTGAACTTTCATCTTCTGCTCCTAAACAGTCATTTTGGGCCTACTAGAACCTATTTAATTTTACTTTTTTCACTCCAGTTCTTTTGTAGTTGAGATTGTGAAATGTCAGATGAATGTGTTTTATGGCAAAGTTTAAAGGAAGGAGTTCATGTGCAGCATGTTATCAATCATGTCCTGTAAATAGGATTACAGCATTTACACTGCTTCACATCAAAAGCCAAATGTTTTGTGACGTCTCCACCATCGTAAACTTAAGGCAAGCTTTTTTAAAGTATAGCGATCCCCTCTCTGAAACTGGATGCCTGCTGTCAGCAGTGAAAGCAGCAGCACTCTGATCTGAAAGAACTGGTAGCAGAGGGTGCAAATGCCGAGCTGCCGGTCAGTGCTGTGGCTACCTAGGGAAGAACCAGAGATTTCCCATCACCTCCAGCTGCAGTGAGGAAGCTGGCGTCTCTCCACCTGTGCTTGTAGTGGAATCAATATGGATGTCTTGCTACAGCATCTGTGGAGTCATCTATCTTTAACCACTGCCCCCCATTATCCTAGTGGGGCTAACTTTGGTTAATCTCCTTGGGTGTTTTGTTTACAGAATTAATTTCACTTGAATTTTACAATTATTGTTTTTTTTTTTTTTAATTTGTAAAAGAACAGAGCAAAAGTAAGTTTTTTCACATTGTGGCTGGGGACATGGATGTGAACAGAAGGACTGGTCTGAATTTTTTACTTGTTATGGAGATGAATTTAAGTACAACTATTTCTGGTTTACATTTTAATCTAGTGTCACTATCACCCATTCTGCGCACCTGGCCAGTATTTTTTATGAAAGAAAAAGATCCTGACTTTGACGAACACAGGGACTGAGCATGATTTATTCTTCACTAATTAACTACTCATCAACCTCCTTGTCAAGGATTCTGGGTAATGTAGTCCACAGGGACTCCCCTTGGGATAAATGCTGCTAGATGGTTAATGCTTGTGCTGCAAGAGATTGTTTGACAAAGAGCCCTAGTCAAAGGAACCTAACATAATGCAATTGCTCTCAAAAGAATGGGCTGTGGGCCCGTGCTGTCTGTAGAGGCTGTTTCTCAAAAAGAGAGCCCATGAGACCCTACACAGCAGGACTTACAAGCATGGGGAGGTGGAACAAGGACATACACTGGAAAAGAAGTTTAGCCTCTGGGTGCTGTGATCTGGGATGCAGGAACAATGGGAACAAAAATGGTTGGTAACTGGGATTTCTGTTCTAAAGGAAATTCCAATGGTTTCAGACAAAGCTTATTCCAAAACAGAATAAAATGCTAACATGTTCCCATTAAACAAAAGTCTGACAGGGTTTGATTACTGTGGTAGTATTAAAAAAATTGTTTCAACTTTAGTGTTGTAGTTCTATGGAACTTTGAAAATTAAATTAGCCTATACTATACATAATGTTCATAGTATGTAACTATTTAGCATTGTCTCTATATAGATTACAGTGTTACATAAACTTTGTCACAGTCTGAGCAACTAAAGGTTAACTGAAGTGGAGAAATAGAAGTTGTGTATTCCAAACACTTCCTGATTAATTTGTGGAAGCCAACTCATTCCCATAAAGCTTTCTCATCCTGACAAACTGGATATTTTTAACTCATCTAAGTGGGGACATCAGCACTTATGTTACAGTTGTGACCTAATGGAAGCAGTTCCTTTGCTACCATCTGTAGGAGGTCAAGAGCTGCTCTGATAGCCTCATCCAGCACTGTTGTGCTAAGTCCAGATATTCAAGTACATCGATCAGGATTTAGGCATATTAGCAGATTTTGTATGAATTTCCTCCTTCACTTCAGTTTGCAAACCAAAGTAATGAGTTCTAGGCAGTTTCTGTGGCATTGCTGGCTGGTCAGACATCTGCTTCAGCACTTCATCACATCTGGGAGCAGTGGCCTTTTCTGATCTGGGTGTTCCTCAGTACAACCAGTATTAGACCTGTTGTAGGTAGCACCAACATTGTCACAGGTAAAACAAAGCTATTGTAACTGTTAAATTTTGAAAAATCTCTGGAATAGCAGTTTAGTTGCCCATGATAGATTTTCAAATTTTGTTGTACAATTCATGATGAGAATTTCCTATAAAGCATAGTTCTTCCTTGATTTCCTCAGGGGCACCTTGGTGCATCTCTTTGGGAACCAGCATCTGGATCCAGTAATTAGAAAATGATAACCAGAGTTCTGTGCAAACTCGTATTTGTGGGGCCATGATGCTTCGGCCTCCTGACTTCTAGCAAATTGGGTATTTTACATTCCCAGCAGGAAATAGTGAGAGATCAATGCATCTGTCCTATCCTTTGATTAGAACTAAACAGAAGGGACAGAGATGGGGATAAACCATTGAAATATCTTTTAGCATAGTCTCTCTACCGAATTAAGATAGGACAACGGTAATTTCATCAACCAGGTGTTGATGAAGAAAAGGGAAGGGTAGCCCGGGTCTGCAATTGGGGCTCATGTTTGTGCTGGTAGTTGCAAACTTGATGTCATTTTTTAAAGGGGCATATGCTAAAAGTGGCTGTGATCTCCCACTGGAAGTCACAAGGTATCACTGAAATCTGTGCATCTAAAAAAATTGTCCATTGTGTCTCACTTCACAGAAGGAAACGGTTACATTTGTATATATCCACCAACGTGAATGGAACCCTTTAAATGCATATTTCAGCCTTGGACATTTAATCAGGTCTGCAAGAGCAATGGCTATGCCTTGCCATCAGGAGAGGTAAGTGTCCCCCATACTACCAGCACACCTGACCCACCATACATACTGACAGCAGTGAGCAGCCATCCTTCTGGGAAGGAGAAGCCGTGTTGGGGAGCTTTGACCTAGTTGACAGCCTGTGAAATGCAGTCCAACAGCAGAGGTGAACGATTTCTCTATTGACAAAATGTATCAATTGTCAGGGCTCCTTACACAATGTCTTATCATATGTCGTGCTCCATGTCTGTCCTGCACCTCTGAGACACATCGGACCACCAAGGCTCAGACTGGTCTGTACACTTCTGGCAACTTTATATCTCTCTCATCCCTCAACTAATCTACATATTGACAATGACCAACAAAATGAGGCTAAAGCTGAGGTAGGTACAATGGCACAAAAGACCTTTTCAAAAGGTTCAGCAACTCTAGCTGCTAGTAGATACACTTGTAGCTTGAGAATTCATCTCAAGATTTGTCACTGCTTCATTGTAGTCAGGAAACACTGGCTGAAGTAAAGTATCATTCCAGTTCCTTATGTTATAGTGGGTTTTGTTTAAACCCTCTTTTGGTTTTTTTTGTCACCATATGAGAAATTCAGCTGCTCAAATGTGGATGTCTAGAGTAATTTCAGGTGCTATGGTGGACAATGCCTTACCATCAGCTGTGGTCTTGGATGGCTACAGAGCTCCCACAAGCACTTTATGAGTTTCAGGTGTCCACTGTAGCCTCCTGCCTTGGTGCAACTGCAGTTGGTACCTCTCCCATGAGGTACCTTAGTTATAACACTGCTGCTGTGTTACAGGGTAATAGCTCTGGCTTTTCACCAGTCCCAAGCATTTATTAAGATGAGGAAATTGATGCGTTATTGCACAGGATGAAAAGACCAACAAAGAAAAGTTGTATAGTTCCTTGTGCTTTTAGCTGATATTTCGGGAAGAAATTACTTCAAAGCACTTCACCTGGAGTTTGTTCAGCCTTGAGCTCCAAGTATTCATTGTTCACCTTTCTGAGGTCTAGAATGCTTAATCCCACTGCAAACTTCATCTGCCACCTCACTGAAGCCCTCTCTACTCCTTGGTAGAAAAAGGGCCCATGGAAGTGGCAGCCCTCTGCAGATCCATTGAGGTCTACAGGGCTAGGTCCCAGCCTACAGCACACCCACGCAGCCCAGTGCTATCAACTATCAACCCCAATCTTCTGCTAGCCAGAAATTGCAATGAATCAGATCTGGGAGGCTGCTACCAGCCAGGTTCCTGTGTAGCCAGATTTGTGCACATGACACTGACTCGCTCCATACTTCCTGTGAAATCAGCTCTGCACCATGGTCGTGACTCTCTCTGTGCTTGGCACAGGCTCTCCCAGTTGAGAACACAAAGCAAAACAAATCCCTCTGCCACCCCTGGCTGAGCTTTTTAACTTTGTTACTATGCCAAAAGCTGTCACTTGTAAATTCGGTGTCTTTCTGTAAGTCTACTTAAAATAATAATCTATTAACAATCAAAACATAAGCAAGTTTCAATCAAACCTTCAAAACTCAGCAAGTGAACTTATCAGTAAGCATGTAAAAGAAGACCTCCAGAGATGTATTTTCCCCTTCTTTGGAATTAGAGCTCTCTGCACCTGAAAGGAGATCTTTAGTTCATGTTCTCCCTCTAGTTCCTTTATACTCATCACTTCAGACAATGTTTACTCTTTTCTCACCATTCCTGTCTTGAACTGTTGTCCTCTGCCATGCCTTCTGTTTGTCATGCCTGATTAAGACCTAAATTCTTTGGGACAGGGAAAATATCTGTATTTGTAAAATGTCCAGTAAATTTATGGTGCTGTATAATTTATGATTGTAAGTGCAGGACATATTTCAGTTTGACATTCCAACTTATATTTTCAAAGCCATAAATAAAGTATTTATGAGCAAGATCTTGAACATTTTATTTTTAACACGTTATACTTGAATGTTTAATTCAAGGATGGATAAATATTGAAGTTACGTGGCCAGAACATAGTCCTGACTTTCTCCTTCTTCAGGCAATATTGAGGGGCCAATACCCCCTTCATTGCCAGAAAAGGGATATTATACTCTGCTTATGAGGATCCAGTGTGCTGTGTGTCACCAGAAAGAGTGAGCAATGATGGCTTCAGCTAAAAAAGGCTTTGGAAAGGACAAACAATGACTCCCTTTCAAAAGCATTTGTGAATTAAGCTGATACACAGAAATGTTATTTTGATATAGCACAGAGTGAGTATGAATGTTCATTTCTTAAGAAAATATTTGAGTGCAGCTGTTGCTCTCTTGTCCCATATGGTTATGCTTTTCAGCATGGTTTGAACTTGAAGAATTTTCCATTTATAAAAAAAAAAATTCCTTAACAAAATCTTTTTTCAAAAAATAGTATTCACATGTGAGTCTCTGCTTCTGATACTTTTCTAATCAGTTAATCTCTTGTTCTCAGTTCCCTTTCCCCCTCCCTCTGTTCTATATGCATTTTATACCCACAGCTCTGAAATATTCCTAACTGATTTGAGAGTGTGGAAAGGTTAGACTGCCTTGCTTTTGCTCCAGAGGATCTTAAGTTACCTGCTGTGACAGTGTGTGAAGTCTCACAGACCAGGTTACAGACTCAACAGTCTTTGTTACAGACTCAAACCCATCCTCTGTGTTAATGTGCTCACTGACAGCGTTTCCTGCTGTATTTGCCTCTGTGAGACTGTCCTAAGCTCAGTCCTGGGCTGAGGATGGACACTGAGGTCATGTATCACATCATTATGGGAAGGAAAGATCCCTTTAAACATGGGAATATGTTCACGCAAGGTACTCTGGGCCACCTGGTGAGGTAGCTGAGCTGGGAGCTCAGCTCATTTCTGCACTGATGCTGGAAGCACAGCTGTAGCCAGGTCATCTTCTTCTGGAGCTGACGTCCCGCAGGGCAGGGCAAACCGACACCCTTTCCAGCAGCCATGCAGATGGAGGCAAAAATGTGCTGAGCCTTCTGAGAAAGGTAGACTTTAAGCCTCATTGTCACAGCCATAGACTAGAATGTTTGTTTATTAAATGTCATTTTTGAGCATCACATTATTTTAATGAAAGTCATGAAAATAAAAGCAGTTTGTCTTTCCATGTGTAACCTATTACTGGCTGAACCATAAAGACACATGTTCTTTCTATATCTACTTCTCTGGTGAATTTTTATAAGGGAGATGAGAACATAACAATCTATTAAACTACTTCATGTTACTGGGAATATTAAATGGCTATGTTACATGGCTGATAAATTAGTATCTATTCTGAACTGGCCAATTTCTGCTGTGCAAGTAGTATAACCATGACGAAATAAGATACTAGATTCTGTTGTCCCCTGAACATCCTGTATGGATTGCCTGTGGTGGTTTAATAAACCCAAATTAGTACATCTGTAACCTGTCACCTTCCACTGCTCTTAACCTTTGCATTCCATGTATGACCTTAAGAAATAGTGGCACTTGGAGCCTCATGATAACATTTCTCCTTTACTGCACTTCATCATAAAATGGCTGGCTAATGCAAATTACTGGGGGGGTTTGTTTGGAGTTCGGTTTTTCTCTTTTTCTTTTTCTTTTTCTTTTTCTTTTTCTTTTTCTTTTTCTTTTTCTTTTTCTTTTTCTTNAAGTGTTCACTGCATTGGTTAGCACTGGTTAATTCTGCGTTGCATGTGTATTAATACACCACCTTTTCACCTATAGCTTCTACTGCTTGCTTGACAGAGCTTGGAGGTGGCATTCAGTACCCAGTTTGAAAGCCACTCTGAGAGAATGTGAAGAGAAACAAATGCTTAATATCAGCAAAAAAGACTCTGAGTGATGTTGTTTAGATTGAGTAGTTAGGGAGCCCGTCAGACAAGTATTGCTGAGGACTAGACAACAGCAGTGTAGGCAACAGATTATGGGTTTTGCCAGTTCCAAAAATCAAATGATAATTGATCAAGCCTTGAAAGTTTGTGAAACTGCCATAAATCAACAGTTTGAAAGTATATGATAATGAAAGTCACATTCTTTTTCTTTCTTTAAGGTTTGTGGCTGCACCTCAATTTTCAAAGTCTTATTTAAGTAGCCCAGACACAAGTCATATCACTTGATTCAGCAATTTAGCTTCTCAAGGCTTTAAGAAAGAGGTTACATGTATCCTGAGGATCTGGATAAAATCATCATCTCTAAAAAGATAAAAAATCAAGCTTTAAATACCTGAAAATATATCAGTAATCCAATTGATTTGATAAAAATTGTGCAGTCTTTGCACAATTATCTTAAAAAAAAAGGAGAAAGTTTCTGTCATTACCAGTCTTTACATGTGTTCCAGCACCTGCTGGAATCATTGGAACAATGGGAAAATTATTTCCCTCAACCTCAGAACAACTTTCAAGAAAGTCTTCAACAAGGAAGATGAGAAGGCTAAAGCACAGCCAAGTAAGCTGCAGAACATGAGGAAGTACAGGGCACTTAGGGTAATTTCTGTGTATGTTTTTCCTATTCCTATTCATCCTGCAACTGATTCACAGGTGCTGTTCAGCTAGAGAAGTGAGCTCTTGTTTCAAATCTGGGACCATTTAGAACTTGCACTTTCACCATCTTTTATTCAGAGGGAGAGTAAATGTTTGAAGGATTTAGCATTAACTTGTCTTGAAACACTAAGTACAAAATGTAAAATACATCTCCAACTGAAAAACAGTGTCATTTAAGGCTGAAAAGGAGTGTAAGCTATATTTAAAATGTAACACTGAAGAGTCAAAACCAATATTTGACTGAAAAATAAAATAATATAAAATCAATATGAATGTGAACTTCCAGTATTCAATTCTGTGTAAAGGTCCTGTGACAGGGTTTTATCCTAGAAATTCCACTCTCACTGGTTAATGGCAAACTTTCATACATACTTTAAGCTCCTAAATGGTTCCTTCAGCTTCCTCGAGACGACACAAGTGTTAAAGTTCCTTCATATGCTTGAGGACTTTGCTGAGTTTATGCTGAGGCAGGCTGTTCCCTACCACTGACAGGTGGACTAAGACCCCACTGGGTTGTCTAAGCACTGTTCAGTCTGTAGATGACCAACTTCTACTTCTTGCCTCTGCGCAAAATTATTTTTGCTTGACTAGCTGGCAGGACAAATAGTGACCAGAGCATCCAGGTTGTTGCAGATGGAGCTACCCACACATTTTCCGCTTCCATCTAAGTGGGCAGTTTTCTTCCCACCAGTTGTCATGGGAAGGCAGCTCATGAAACTGATGCTCCTGGTCTTGAAAATTCTAAATTTCTGAAATCCAAATTACAGCAAAACTGTGATAAAATCCTAGAGCTAGGGCTACTTAATCATGGTCTACAGACCACCAGAATGTTCTTTAGTTTTCTAAATACCATGGTCCAATATTTTACCAGTATAGCTTCCTGCTAATCCTAATTTTGAGCAGTGTTGGGAACAGTGATTGCATATACCTTCAAATCTGTTTAAAAAGTCTCTGAGTTGCTTCAAAGTCAACAGAAGTAAAAGATATTCAGTGCCTTGATGTGGTGCACAGAAAGGTGTGTGAGCGAAGACCTGCCCAACGTTGCCATCACTTTGCTCTCATGAGTGCCTGTAGAGGCACTGGGGCTGGCTGGGTGACCACAGACCACACTTCTGTCCACAAAGGCTTTACTCAGAGCACTGGCAGAACCAAGAAGCATAGGCAAAGTTATCAGGGATTCCTTCAACCCCACTTCCCTCCCTCTCTCTGTGATTCCTTACAGGCCTTCCAGGTACAGCAGCAACCATAAAAAATTAGGCTTCTTAAATGAGAGGAAAGATCACAGGCTTGGATTCTTTTTTGAGCTTGCCCAACAACAGGCATCATCTGGCTAACCATCACCATTCAACAAGTAACTTAGATCAAAAAGAGGGCTTTGTTTACTGTCCTCTCACAAAAAGGCAGACTAAGAAAACTATTTATGTACCACTAAAGCTAAAGCAGTACAAAGATAATTGAATCTAACATTAGAAAAAAATCTGTCAGGAAGAAATTCCACTCTCAGGAAAGGCTTATTATAATTTTTCCTAGTTCAAAGTCCAGGAACCCTAATGTATTTCAGCAGCTAATAAAATTACTCTTTGGGATTTTTAAAATTTTCAATTCATTGCGCTTATATGTTCCACGGATTAAAAGGACAAATGCATCAATGCTCTGAAGAAATGCTGTCTAAAATAGAGTCATTCCACCTGAAAACAAATTGACTAATATTACAAATACCTAGCTGTGGTACAGTAGACACTGAGGTGGTTCACAAAGAAGTCATTATACAGGTGGGGCAATGGCAGCACAGTCTCAGGGAGTGGTTTGTGAAGGTCACTGAGCACAAACCTGCTTTCTGAAGAGCAGGGAAGTGTGCCCAGCAATGCACACACAGGCTGGTTTTGGTGTGCAAGCCTGCTTTGGTGCACAAAGAGATGAACACAAAGCAACACCTGAGCATCCAGCCAGGGTTTCTAAGACTGACAGTGACAGGCTAAAGAAAAACACAAGATTAAATGCAAGTCTCCTTAGCCTGTCATGTCCGTCAGTGTATTATCTGCATCCCTTTTCTTGGTAAATCCACTGATCGTGTAGTGAGAAAGAGTACACATTGTTTACTTTGCAAGAAAAATGGGATTGAACTTTTGAGATAACATGTGATCTTCTGGTGTGAAACTCTTGCAAAAATGGTAAATTAACGTTGCAGGCTAGGGACCAAAGAGGAAGAGGCACATACTGAAATAGAGGGAGGCAAGACACCAAGGTAAGCTTTCTTGAATAAAGACCTGAAAATAGAAGTGGTTCTAGAGCGTGCCTGTGTACTCCTTGCTGAGCTGCCCTAAGTAGGCAGGTGACAATTTGTGTGATGCTGCTTGGATCAGAGGAAGGCAGGTAGTCCTTTATTTTTTGTTTAATTTTTGTGTGACTTGTTTGAGATTTCCAGATGGCGTGGCTCAGGGACCTCGATAGCTGCTGTCCTAGCAGACCAGGAGTGTGGAAGTGATGGGAAGTCTCCAGTTTTTTTTAAACTGCTGTCTTGGTAGTGTGGCTTCCTTTCTATACTTAACCCCTGTTTGCCCCTGGTTTTCATTCCTACATTTGTCCATGTTGAGCCAGTATAGCATACCTAGAGATGGGGACTCACCTTTCAGAAGCTCTATTTCGCCTTAACACATAGCAATTGCTCCTGCAGCTGTTATTGCCTCCCCCTTCTGCTGTACTGAACAACAAATAATAAGCACCAGGGAATGGAAAGGACCTTCTCACTGCTG
This sequence comes from Dicrurus megarhynchus, assembly GCA_013399195.1. Classification (NCBI taxonomy): domain Eukaryota; kingdom Metazoa; phylum Chordata; class Aves; order Passeriformes; family Dicruridae; genus Dicrurus; species Dicrurus megarhynchus. The sequence continues at coordinate 188,740 of VXAD01012331.1, forward strand.
CGTATTTTGGTCACACTATAGTGGAATGAGCAGGAGAAATGTCTGACTGCTCCAGGTTTATGCAGGAGGGCAGCTGCTGTTGTTTCTCTTGGTTTTGCTACAGCTGTTGTTCCCCAGCAGGGCTACGTGTCCAATATTTTAACTCCATCTCTTACACTCTTACTCTCACTTCTTCTGTAAAATGCACATAGGTGTACATACACACATAATTATGTAGTTCTCACAGTTCGCCTTTCTTCATGCTCCTCCTCAAATCCTGTGATACTTTACCTGGCTAAAACTTGCTTTGTTGGTTCCCATCTTAGCAATAGCATTTGTGGAGGGCAGATTTCTGGCTGGCCTGGGGAGTAACTTGCCCTCAGAGAAGCTGCCATGCTCACGGTGGATTAACTGGCCGTGCTGCCCTCCTGTGTCCACTCACTGACTTGGGCTCCAGTTCCTCTGCAAAGGGAGATGAAAACTGCTTAAGGGAAGGAGGACAATGAGCAGCACAGCTTTCCGTTACATGTCTAGTTAACTGGTGAAATACAGCTGTGTGCAGTGAGCACTAAGGAAACACTGAGATACAAAATTTAGCAGGGGCAGTGCAAATGTAGCACAACCGAAGAACAAACCAAGAGGAAAACACAAGACCAAAGCTTCCTTCACACCCCAACTATTTTTTTGTTGTTGTTGCTTAATTACATTGGGTTTCACAATTTTTTGCAGAGGCCTTTAATATGGAGTCTCTACATGGATTATTGTTAGCGTGAGAATAACAGCACTTTGTTACTTATTAAGGTTGGTTGCAGTAATGCTTCTTTTGCTTGCTGATTTTTAAAAACTTTTAGAGCTTTGCTATCTATTATGCTTTTTTTTTTTTCCTATGAATAGCACCACATAAATATACCACAACCAGCCTGGCAAGAGCTGTAATTTGCTAATTGAATGTAAAATCATATTCAAATTTATAGCAATCCCCCTCCCTTTAGCTTGCCTCAGCATGCTCATTGGAATTTTGCTTTGACTGTGAACCAGGGCTTGATGAAAAAGTTTTCACTTCTCATGTTTGCATCCTGCAAATGTTATGTCTTAAATCCCTCTTTTTTTACCACATGACTTCATGTGCTAGCAATTTGACTTAATGAGCAGCTACAATAAATGTACAGTATGGAAATATTGTTGTAAGTCTGCTAGAACATTCCCATGCTTAAACAAAGTGTTGCGTTGAAAGAGATGTAAAATATATAATTACACTGAAGCCTTGAACAAAATTCTGCTTCTTATTTCATTCTTACCCTTTTTTGGATAATGTGAGTAGTCCTTGTTTATGCCTTCTTTTTCAACAATATAGCTGATCTTCTAAGCATCAGAGCTTTGCTTTCCCTATCATCATCCATGGATGCTACTAAAATGAATGGGTTTCCTTGTGTACTGTTTGTTTTATTTGAAGGTCTGCCAGATTCCTTATGTACTGATGTAATTTTAAAAAGTCTCAGATATGCCCGTTGGTAATTTTATCTGGGAATTTAATTTACTGGAGGCAACAAACAAACAGAGCCTAGAATTAAAGGCAATGAGATTTCCTCTCTGGTGTATTTACAAGTATTAGACAAGTTAAATCTGCCTTCTCCTCTGCTTCAGTGCCATCCTGCTCTGGTTTTGCTTGGCTACAAAGGCACGAGTCATGGATGCAAGTGTGCATTCCACACATAAGGATTGGGATTTATTTTTTAATATTTTTTTCAGTTCCTTTGCAAGCCACATCTTTCAAAGATTAAGGAAATAAGTTAGTGCTAACTTATAAACTAAACAGATTCAATCTGTCTTGTCCCCAGCCTCCAGGCTTTGGAGAAGTCTGTGTGTTTGCTGCATTTCAGGGAGTACCTGAGTGTCATTTGCAGGTCTCTACCTGAGGTTTGGTGAGCTGCCATGCTCACAGTCTGCGTTTTGCACTGATCTGCTAGTGCTAGCAAGGATTTCTCACCTGAACATGTGCTCTCTCTGTGACCTGAATTTTCTCTCCTGCATTCCAGCCTTCTTTCTTTCAAGACACAGTGTAAGCCCTAAAAATCCCTGGCCATAGTGTGTCACAGGAGGCTGAACATGGCTGGGCAGTCCTGCCCCATGAGCCATGAGACAGCTGCATTTCAGCCCTCATGCTGTCAACAGCATTACCAAAATGGGAATACTTCCTGTTGACCCACATGTTTTGGTTTGTCAGGCAGACATTTACATTATTTCTAATGGAAATTTAACATTTTCTGCTGCAGGCAGACATTTTTTTGGTCGAGACTTCATTTTTCTTCCAAGAAGGCTTTGATTAGAAGTCCTCTGAGCTATCACAGCTCTGCTCCCCCACCTAGCTTTAGATGCTGCTCTTGAGTTTTGTGCTAAACTACCTTTTTTATCTCTGGGCTAGGGAGTTTATATCTACTTTTATCATTGTTTACATCTTAGTATGCTTCAGGAAAATGTTTCCTTTCAGCATTAATGTTGCAGGGAGGCCTGGGCAGCCTACAAAAGGCAAGATGGGACGTTTTGCATCAGTGCTCAAAACCAGTTAGTTAAATGGTCCTTGCTCTTGGCACCCTAGTTCTTCTTTGTAAAATTGAGATAACAGTTTTTTTACAAAATGTCTGTTTTCTGTTATGCCAAGGGATGAGAAAGGACTGAAAATCCCACAGGAAATTTTGGCAAGCCCCAGCCTGATGCTGGTCCAGCCTACATTGAGGAAGGCAGCATTGCACTGGGTCCTGGCTCATGAATACCAATACCTTTCCTGAGCAGACATACTCTGCCCTGAGGTCTCCTGCTTGCTTTACATGACTCGGCATCACAGACTCCTGAGCAGCTCCTGAGAATATTTTGAAAAACTTCTTCAAAACAGTTTTAAGCAGTTTGTAGCACCCGCACAATAATAGCATTATCACACTGTTTTACAGGGCCATAATTTGGTTCCCTCCCTGGCATAAACCAGGAGAACTTTAGTCTGGTGGTTTCTCCACTTGGTGACTGGCTTACTGCCTTGTAAAACAGCACGATGGGACTATTACTACTGGAGGAAGGGACAGGCATCAGGAGAGCCGATTGGTTGACACCTCTTTTTCATTTAGCATAATCTTTTTCTTCTTGGAAGGAGCATGTAAACCAAAATGTTTGCAACTGTAACACCTCATAACTTTCTTTTCCCCAGCAATGCAAAATCAATTTTAATATAGTTTGCTTCATTTATAATCAACCTACCTATACTATTATTCGTTGCTTATACATCACTGTAAACAAGGAGGTCACGGCCACCACACACAGGAAGGGGGGACAAGGTGGCCATGCCACCTGACTGTGAGCAGGAGCATTTGCATCAGGTGGAGCAGTGGCTGGCGGGAGGGCTGCAAGCTTTTTCCTGCAAGTCTGCACTGGGTGAAAAGGCACAGGACATTTCATAACACTGGCAGTATTTTTCTAAGTACCCTCATGGCTCCTTCTGAAAAATTTGTTCACTTACACCTGCAAGACTTCAACATGGTAAGAAAACACTTACTGTCCCTGTTTGACATATGAGCATTTTGGGCAGAGAGGGGCAAAGATATCGACTGGCTAGTGTTTGGCCGCCAACAACAGTACAGATTCCATGGACGAGCCCTTTGCTGTCAATTCTGCATTGTCCCCATCCCAGACAGCATATGTGTTCCTCTCCTAGTGATGCCCTGTTGGGCTCAATGAAATAAGAAAACCATATAATTATGAGTGCCTAGCAAAAGATGCTGAGAGTATGGAAACTCTAGGCAAGATTGAGATGAAAACAAGCTTTGAGATACCAAGCCACAGTTGCTGAACAACTGGAAAACCATGGTATAGCCGACTGAAACTAATCCCCTTTGATGAAACAAAGCCCTCTGCCCACAGAAAGGTCCAAGGGTCAGAGCAGACCCTGCCAACTTGGCAGAGGGTCCAAAAAGCAGTTTTTAGAGTTTAAAATATAACGCCATATGGTAATACAATGATTCTTATAGGCTGTATGTAAATGTTATAGGATTTGTAGCTTGTTCTAGATTGGTTAATGTAAGTTAGAATATTCAGCACAGAAGATGATTTACTGCGATGTAAACGGGAAAAAAGGCATTCTGTATTCTGTTCTATTCTGTTCTGTATTCCTACTCTGCTCTGTACTCTGTATCCTTCTTCTCTGCTCTCTGACCTGCTTCGAGCTGCGTCTGGCAGCTCCTAGCAGGTCCCCTGCTCTTTCACAATAAACTTCATGCTCTAAGACCTGACTTCAGAGATCTCTCATTTCTGTCCCAGCCGTCCTGAGCAGAACTAACAGCAAAAGGCTGGAAGAAAGAAAAATCTTACAATGCCCCACATGCCAGAGGGTTCCCAGGATGCTGCAAGCAGCTCTGAGCGTTAAAAGTGTTGGGCTGTAAAGCCCAGGCACAGAGAGGAGGGCTGTGCTACCACTGCAGCACAAGCACTTTCACAACACTTTTACATCCTTTAAAACTAGATGTATTTTATGATTAAATGCCTCTTTAAAATAAAATAATAGAAACTGCTTTCAGGAGCTCAGAGCCAGTGCTTCCATGTGTGTAAAATTTCTCATTATTCTCTTCTTTTCACTGTTTAACATATTCAGCTTGGACCAATGAACTGTCAACCCAACACTGATCTATGTGTAGGAAAAAGAATTCTCATCTGGAGTAATGCCACCTAGGCTTAGTTCCTGGCTAATTTGATCCTGATTAGCTTTGTCTCCCCATACCAAATCAGACCCAGTCTCTGTAGAGGACATAAGGAACAGCACTCTTGCCAATGTTGCCAAGAACAAATTTTGCTAAACTACCACTTGACAACTTATTTTTCTTTTCTTTTTTTTTTTTTTTTTTGTCCTAATTGGGTTTTCTTCAATCCAAATTCTGAGACCATCTTCCCAGCACAAAGTCAGGGTACTGCTGCTCTGCTCAGATAATGACAGTCTTTTTCAACAGCTTTCCCAGGAACCTGGATGGTGTGGAAATCCCCTGCAGATGTTAGGGTTGTTTATTAAGTTTCATTTCCTTCTTTCATGCATCCTCTGACACAAGGGACCTTTAGGGGATGGGTCAATATTATTTCAACACAAGGGCATACTCCAGCAGTACCTGGCTGGTGTAGGACCCAAAAGGCTACAGGGAGCAGTAACAAAACAAAAAGCCTGATATAAGCTTTGCTAGGACTAAGTCAAATCAGGCAATTAGCTTTCTTTTTTTCACCACCCTTAACCTGGCCCCATACAGTTAGTAAATAATACTTCTGAAACATCATACATCCTGAGGAACAGCATTTGGTCATCTAACCGCACAATTGCACATCTTCTTGCAAATTTGCCAAATATCTTGCTAGCTGCACTTGCCCCCTGAACTGCTCTCAAATGATTGCTTTCAGGTTCTCTTACTCCGTTGAGCTGCCTAAAAGTTGCCTTGAAGGCACGTTCAGTCACACATGTGAAGGCCTGTCATGAGAGTGGGATCGATCTCGTTAGTTCTCTTTTTTGCATTTACATCTCTAGTTTTAGTTGCTCAGGAGCATTACAGCACTGATCAGCGACTGCCTTCGAGACAGGCTCTGCCCTGCCAATCCCTGCTGTGCCCTGGCTGATGCTCCCTTGCCTGATTTTGCAGTGTCAGGACACATCTTGACTTGACACCATGTGTCTCACCTGCAGGCTGCCATTCCTGCAGAGGAGGAGCAGAGTGAGCTGTGTGAGCCACCACGGTTCACATCCCGCCGTGTCCCTGCGAGCCCCTTTAATGAGCTTATTGCAGTGGACACGAACAGCTGGGCTGTGAATGATGGCAGCTGAGAAGCAGGTTAGATCATCCAGACCCATCTCAGCTGCAGGGGTAGTAACCTCCAGCTTGGAGCAGTAACCAGAGCTAATTCCCATATCAGCTTGAGTCAGATCCCTTTAAGGAGCAGCATGCTAATGCACTTCCAGCAGACTAAGACAAGTGTATCAGAAAAAAAGTGTGCATTCCGTCTTGAAAATGCCCCGGTAGCTGTACAGCAGTAATTTAAATCCTTTACGAATCCCACCAGTAAGTTTCCCTGTTAAATCTGACCTGCTCAACATCTCTGCATTGTGACCCTGCTAAAGACATGCAAAGTGTGCTCCACTCCGTGGGCCTTGGGGTGGCAAGGCAGGGCTTTAGGCTGTGTTGGTCCCGTCCTGTGGCAGCAGACTGGGAGTCTGGTGTGCCTCTGTGCAGGGAGTGCCGCGCTGTCCCCGGGGTGCTGCCAGGCCCTGGCCACAGCAATGCCTGTCCCGCCAGCCCCAGGGCAGCCTGAGGGGGTGTGTGGGAGGATTCTGGGTTATGTTGTCAATGTCAATATTTTTACAAGAAAATTGAACTTTTTAATGTAAAGTGTGGAATTCTTCTCTCTAAGGAAAAGCATGGAAAACATGACTTAAACTCACAGATTAAAATCTAACAAGTTTATTAAAATTTCGGATCACTTTTTTTGACTACTTTTTTTTTTTTCAGTTGAAGAAAACATTTTGTACTGAAAGGACAGTTTAGTTCCCGCTCCTTAATGTTCCCAATGCGCTGCATGCATCTTGGCTGTATCTCAGAGAGACTCTTCAGAGTGCTGCTGACAGGATTTAAAGCTCGCCAGTGCTGCTGGGCTGAGTTTAAAGCTTGGGCTTTAAAGCCAGCAGCCGTGGGGGCTGTCTGTATTTGCATGCATAGTTAATCAGACATCGATTAACATCTTTAGCACAACAAATCCCTGTGGATCACAATTTAATGGATCCGTTCTGGGTCAGAGGCATAGTGCAGTCCACTTGAGCTTGCAGAAAACGGGCTTCTGACAGTGAAGTGGGATTGTTCTTGTCGTATCGTCAGCACTTTAGACAAGTTCCCTGCTTTTGTAAACACATTTGAGAGAGGGACCTTTTATTTATCAACCATTTTCCCCACCGGTCCCTCTCCCTGATGCAAATGTTAACAGTTTTTTTCCTTTTCTTTCCTTTTCTTCAGAGCTTTTGGTTAAATCCACAACTGATCATTTTGTTGGCCCAGTGTTCCTACTCTTCAGAGATTGCACACCTGGAGATTTTTACAGGAGTTTAGTTTTGGTCTAATTCCCACGGGGTTTTGTACCGCTCTCTTAACAAGAATCAGAACAGCTTACATTCCTGCACCATGCTTTTCCTCCCAAAGGACCCTAAAACCATTTACAAACTATAAAAGCTGCTTTTTCTCTAAACAGAAATCACTTTACCCATCAGTGAAGTGCAGCCACCTGGAGGGGAGGGAGAGTGGAGAGCAGCAGCTGCTTAAAAAACTCCCAATATTGTTACATTTTAAGCTGAAAAGTGATAAGTACTAGTATCCAGCTGAATGTATGGCTGGCATTTCAGAAGTTAGGATGTAATTTTTCAAACTGTAATTTGACCTAGAGAATATACCCAGCTCTTGCCCCAAGTACAAAGAGGTATTTAATTTTAGCATGCAGTCAAACAAGCATCTTATGAATTATTATAAAGAAAACCAGGACCTCTGGCAGGAAATTATCCTAAAGTTACGTAGAAAGGAAGAAAAGAACCAAGTGGATAACCAGCTCCCAAGCACAACTGTGTAGCATTATTTCATGAAGGACTAAGTGCTGAGCAATCTCAGGCTGTTTGTTTTTCAAGACTCAGATAATTACAGCCCGGGGGATAGGCTGCAACAGCACTCTAGATGGCACGCAGAAAAATCGTCTGCCTCATCATTGTCAGAATATACTAACAATAACTGTAATAAAGATAATGATGATGATGCTGATGATGATGATAATAGCAGCAACAACAACCACAATAATAATAAAACCCCAACAGCTAGCTTTGATGATAGAAGTTAAACCAAGTTCATGTGAGCATGCTTGCGGCTGGTTTTCTTTGTTTTCAAAGAGATTACTTTTTGATGACCCAGAACTACTAAGCTCTACTATGGCAGGTTGTGTACTTGGGAGCATGTACATGACGATTACAGAAAAATCACCCTAAGTCTGGAGTTGTCATGTGCATGTTACCCAGAGATGATGTGCCAAGGGAGAAATCTGTATGCATTTTAAAATGCTGTGACAAGAGTAGAGAGTTTAAATGAGCACCCTACTGAAAAGGAGTTTCAGAGAAGACATTTACAGCTACTGAGCCTGCAGTTGTATGGCCGTCACAGCAAGAATAATTACTGCTTATTTAACAATCCTCATCTGGGCGTTTCCCAGCGATCCTGAGGGACTGCAAGAGAGACAAATGTCTCTTACACCCATCAAAACGATAAAAAGGCACCATTCCTCTTTTAATGGAAAAACTCCGATTTTTTACAATCATAATACACTGCTGAAGGACAGGCTGTCACAGACCAGGCAAGTCCCAAGAGCTGCTCCTTTTGCTGAGCCTGGTGCTTGGACTCGCTCTAAAAAGAGACATTACTTTTGTAGACTGTAGGAAGGAAAGGAATTAACACCTCTTTCCTTAATAATATTTTCTTTATTTTACTAAAACAAAAAGATGTTAAAGCCCTGTCACCTAGTGAATGACATAATAAACAGAAAGCACAAGGGAAGGGCTGAAATAGGACTGAGATGGCATGTGGGCAAAAGAGAGTGACTTGACCTCAAAATGACAGAATGAACCTATGTTATTCCCTCTGCATTTGTCCCATATGACTCCTGTGTCCTGCCACAAATCAAACCTTCATCTTCCTTTACTGTCTGTCTTCGTTTGAAGTATCCATTTGAAATGCCAGTGTTAATACACTTTAACCAGAGTGCTCCTTGCTGTTCTGGAGTGCTCTTGTCAGAGCTTGAAGAAAATGACACTTTTTTAACAGACAGAAGAGTTTCATGGGCAAGATAAAACAGGATAAATTAATTTTGAATATCTAAACATGTCATAAATCGCAGAAGTGAAAATAATTTTTAAAATAGTAAGTTTGCTGTGTAGCTCATTTTTCTTTTTCTCATGCTGGTGAAATCCACAGAGGTCAGAGTGGTACCATCATAACAGAATGCCTGTACCCAAACACCTAGCAAGCAGGTTTTCTGCAGTTTGATTTTTCTTGACCTAGACTTTGTTACTTAGATAATATCTTCTTTATAAATTTATACTTCTGTTCAAAGGTAAATTACATTTTTCTAACTACAATGACTTCTTCGAAAGAAGGCATGCTAGATGGTAAAGTTAGAGTTAAGGCAGGTTGACTAAAGCAATTCTAAAGTTTTTCTTTTATTAGCATTAATTGAAAATAAATCCTTTTATTTGGTTTGCTTCCCATATGCTGTTTCCATGTTAGAAGATCATTCACAAGGTAGAAGTCATAATTGGGTTCACTTAATGGAAAGACAGAGCATGTAATTCTTGCAAGGAGATCAACTGATATTTCATCCCTCAGAGATAAGAGTCCACAACAGAATGAAGATAACATCAGAGCCATTGAGGGAAAGAGTAACTGTACCTGAAAAATACATGATGATCAAACCTGTAAAGTATGTCTGCAAGAAACCGTAGAAGGTCTTGATGTTTTTATCAACTCTATCTTTTTAAGTACTGAAGTTATATAAATGCAGGAGGAAATGATTATAGAATTTCAATTCCTTTACAGTATTTATTTCAAAGGTCATGGGTCAAGTAAAATACAACAGAAATAACCCTGGTCAAATTTATTTGAAAAGCATAAGTACAACCTGGGAAGCTTTGGAGACCCATTATTTTAAGTATGCAGTGTAAGTTTCTTATCCAACAAACATTTATACACCATCTGATTTTGAGAGTCTTCCATCAAATTCAGCAAGGCTAATAGATTGCATAATTTTAATCATTGTTCAGGATTTAAAGATATTTTTTATCTCTACTTCAGCTCTATTCAGTAGATCATACTTTTTGTATACACGGAGAAGCTCATCATGCTTTGAGAAACCTGCCTATAGGTTTTGTTAATTTCTATAATGGAGAATAAAGAATTTGTACCCTTGACACCTGAGTGAAATGTGTGTATAAGGTGTACTCTAATATGAGGCAAATCACATTCTTGTAGTGGAGGAATAAAAGTGTCACAATTAATTTACCCATTAACCTGCAGTTTTTGTGGACTAGGTAGAGGAAACACTTGGGCAGTTAGTGTTCATATTATCAAAGCCTTCTTCTGAATGTATTTGAAAAATTACCTTTTGGCAAACATACAGCCTGGGTTACATTACAGCATTAGCACAGATAATTCTGGCATGGATAAAGTATGGCAATGGATAGAGTTTGTAAATGTGCATCTAATTTTACAGCTTGAGGGTAGAAACAGCCAAAGTGAACTGTTTTCCTAAGAAGAGGTGTCTGGCATCTGCCACTTATTTTTTTCTGCTAAATATGGAAGGAGGTTTGTGGATATGATAAAAAGCTTTGGCTTTGTTAGAAAGCTTGCTCAAAGAGTAATGATAAAAAGTGTTTAACTTACAATTTGGGTAAGTAGCATTTGTTGTGCAAGTATATAATATCTCCTGTAATAACTTATTATTAACAAATAAAGGGATATTTAATAGGTCTGTTTTTATCACTATGTCTGCCTGATGATCTGCCACACATGCATATCATGTAGAAGACATGGACACCAAAGAGGCGGAGTAGGTGCAGGACTATATTTTAGGCAAAATTGGAGCTTGGGTTCAGAAGTAGGCTCAAGGTCAGCCTGAAATCACCTTTTCTGCTCTTGTAAGATTTCACGTTGGCATGGTAGGCAAAAGGCATGAGAGGACTGTTTTTGTCACTAATACTGAAAATCTCACTTGTTAGCTGTTCTGCTTGTGACTGTCTGCTGCTTGTCCCTAAAATTTCAGAAGTAAAGGTATCTTCAGGAAATTCTGCTTGCATTTTTGCTCTATGCGGAAGAAGCACTTTTAGGTTCCACATGTTCGCCAAATTTGTGGAGGAGTTCCTGCTCTGAGAAATTGCCCAACTTTCACCTAATCCTCATGACAGAAATGATTTGTTGTGCTGAGTATGACCTTGGTTCTGTAGTAATGTGATACGAATGTAAGGAAAGCAATAATAACCTTTAAATAGACTCCTGCCTCTTCCTATTCAGTAACAAGAATATAATCCCCTATTACTACAGGGTAATCCAGAAAAGCCTCTGTTGCTTTTTATGGGACATTTCGATGATGATGTGTTCTCTTTCCTCTTTTCTCTGGCAGAAATGCAGTGTGATTTCAAACTGAGTCTGTCCCTCAAAACATTAAAAATGAACTGGATGAGCTATATGATATACAGTGCTATATAGCACCTGCTTTTAAACCTGGAGGAAATAGCCAGCCTTTCCCAAAATGAAAGCTTTTCTCATAGTCGTTACAGGGCTTTAAAAATATTTAAATCCTCATCAAAGGTGACTAATGCCACTTACAGCAACAAGTGGGTCCCTTTTTCATTCAGGTAAATGGCAGCTCTTAGGAAAGTGTAAGCTTAAAGACTACTTCTAGTACTGTTTCTTTCATGTTAAATTCCAGGTAGTAACACTGATAAGGAAATGCCAGTATTCACGCTGTACCCTATAAAACAGGCCAGTTCCCACACCTATTTGTAAGTTTTACCCATCAGCTGAACCATTTCCAGGCACATGAAAAACAAGGAGGAATTTTTCTTTTTATTCTTCTGATCCCTAACACATGAGCTGTCTGATTTAAATTTGATACTGTAGATGCAATACGGTTACTGAATTCTTTTATATTATGGAACAAAAATGCTATTTTCCAGGGGAAAGTCTTGCAATTTCTTCTTCTTAGGAACCCGAGTGTGTATTTTTCATGCTTTATTGGTGCTTTTCATAATTTTAAATAGATCTGAGTTTACAGAATTCTGTGAAGTCTAAACCAGATTTTCCAATGATTTAGTAGAAAGGTATCAGGGCAAATTCTCATATGGACTGTGATCATCATCAACCAAACCCAGACCTCAGAATTGAATATGTAGGCCTACAAACATTGCTTGGATGCCAGCGTGGTTTTTGGGTGGTATTGAGTTGGCTTGGAGGCTCTTCTTGCATTCTACTTCTCTGCTGTTAGCAGCAGAAAAAAAAGGCCGGGCAGGATCTGTCCTTTACCAGTTTGTGGGTATGGTTTTAATTCCTCAGGGTTGAGAGCTGTAGCTGGCATTAGGTTGCTCTGAGTATAGGAAATCAGAATGTAACTGAAACAGGAAAGGGATTAGAAGGATGGAAAAAAGGGAAGGGACAGAACCACAACTCTAAAACGGTTCCTACTGCGTGCAATTCAACCCATGCCTATTGTGTTTAGCTGCCTTTTCCCATGCACTTGTTTTTGATCTACAGCACACACAACGGTGGTAACTACTAAAACCTAGGGAACATTTGCAAGCTATCAAAGGAGGTGGAGTCACTCAGGCAACTGGAAAGGGAAACTCTGCTATTTCTCAGGATATTTATAGAAGGGTACCCCCAATGCCATTTGTGCTTCAGGGAGGTCCTTCCCTTGATTACTGATAGTGTGTACTTTAGCCATGTGTGGTGTAGCAGATTGGGCTCAGCACTGTGAGCCACAGTTCCCCTTTCCCAGAGATTCCTTTGAACTTTGCAGCCCTATGCAATAAACTTATGTGTGGTGTTAGGCTGGCCCACCCAGAAGCGAGATATTTCTTGGAAGCTGTCTTGCACTTCCCTATGGCAAGCTACTGTGAAAATGCTATGGTAAGGTCTCTGTGTCAACACTGCTTCTCCCTCCCCTCCTTGCTCCAGCCTGCCCACTGGAGGCAGACCAGGACTATCCCAGCTGGAGCAGCACTTTTTTGCTCAGCACTGTTTCTGATTTGAGACCTTTCATTGCTGTCCCACTCCATGTGGACTGCTGGAAAAGCAGGATGTTCACTGACAACATCGCATTTGCCCAAAGCTATTGTTTCAGCTTTTGTTTTTAATTGCAGCATTCTCAATAGCTGGCCTCTTTTCCTCTTTTTTGATTATGAAACAGGGCTACATTCCATGTGTTTCGTTATTGACAGTGCTGTTCCAATCTCTGATCCATTCTCAAAACAACAGTTGGAAAACACTTTTCAGGTCCCTCTCCCGCAGTAACAGCTGGTGCATTTTCAAAGACTTTGGTTTAAGATGAGAGAAGGGAAGGGAGTACCAGAAGGGCTAAGCAAGCCCGACAGCTCTCTTATCCAAACACACAGTCATTCCCATGATTGATGGAGTCCTTGCCAGACTCTGGAAGGCTTTCAAACACACTGTTCTGGGGTGGTGTGAGTTTCAGAGGGTCATCTGGCAGGTGTGACTAAACGCAAATTAAGTGTTAGCTCCCCAAATAAATACTAACTCCAGGAAGATAACAAGTACCATTTTCACAACTCACTACCTTTGAGCAAAGCAAGTTGTCTCAGAACCTGGAGATATTCATGAAAAATACCGAGAATCTTACAGTTGACTAGGCACTGAGCATTAATTTTGATAAGTTAATACTTCTGCCAACAAATGTATGTTTCACAACCAAAACTGTGAACGTACGGGTTTTTTCCATGGCTTTAAGAAATAGCAACAACAAGTAAAAATACAAAGCAAAAGAAAAGAACAGCAACAAAAAATCCAATAACAACGAAAACCCCAAACCAACCAACCAAACAGAAAAAAACCCCAAACCAAAAAACCTCCACCAACCACTCCATTCTCCTCAAACCTCCCAACTCTCACGTATATTCAAAGCAAAATTTTAGTCTGGTATCCAGAACAGTGTCCTGTTTACTCAAAACATCTTCAAGGACTAGCTCATCAGCAGGAAGAGGCTTGTGATAGAGCTATCCTTTCACTGAGAAGTAAAAAACCCTAAATTCAAATGCCTTTAAAGAATCGCAGTCTGAAAGGGAAGCAGTCTTATATCCTTATATGTATTGTTCATATCCTTGTGATATGATATGCTGATGCCCTTAATGTATTGTTGATACAAGACAAGGATTTAATACAAAGCTAAATGCAAATGAGACGCAATTTGACAATTTCAAATGGACTTTCTAAATAGGAAGGTCAAATAAATATGTACATTATTTAAATGGAACTCTCAGTTTTAATATCCATATACTAGAAAAACATTTTTCTGGTGTTTTCTTCTACCATGAGTTATGACTAAGAGTGTCCATCAACCTGTAAATGCCTTGCCCTGACAATACATCGATGTCAAGCAAAAGGACTTTTTCTTCCAGAAAGTGAATCACCACCTTTTTTTTTTTTTTTTAATAAATAATACTTTTCACATAGAACACCTTCCTCCAAATTTCCAGGAGTGGGAAAAGTCTCCCTGTGCCTTTGGGAGACTGGAAGGTATGAAGTGAGGATGAGAGGATGTGTTAGGTTCCCAGGGATGTAAAAGTCAGAGCAGATGTAAGGAATCAATTCCAGTTCATCCCTCTACTAATGTGTTGTTGTAACTATTAAACCTTACCCTCATCATATTAATAACAGTAAGTCAGTGGAGAGTTACCTGCCCAGCACGTGGATCTACTTTTTTTGTGTTTTCCCAGGGCTCTCCAGAGAGTCATAGATTCCTAGTTTTTCTTTGGATTGGCATACACAGGTTAAAAGACAAAACCCTCAAAACTGTATAATATTCATGTGTCTATACAACTGGTGAGGCTCTTGGTTTTGCCAGCAGGCAAATGGGCAGAAATCAAAGACTTTATTCCATCACTGTATGAGCTTTGTGGCTGCTTCTGGATGAAATAATCCTGGAATTTGACTTTAAACTGGAAAATGCTGGAATTAATTTTGCTTTTACAATTGCACTAACTATGGTCAGTGCTTCATCCCCTGTCACTGAAGGATAAGAGAAGCTTTCTGCCATGGATGCATCAGATTTGTCATGTGCAAAAATATTCCTCTTAGACGTCTTCATAATCAAGCCCATTTCTTGCTATCATCAATGCTGCTGTGTGGTTTTCTCTCTTTGGCAACTGCCTCAGATCCCTGCTCCTTTAAAAGTCCCAACTAACTGGTCTCGGGGGACCAAACTCCTGCACATGTCTAAGACTGCATTTTAGCACTTTGCATCCCACTCAAATTGGGTCACTGTGCATGTGCCTTCCAGTATGCCCTGGCACATGAATCACCCCTTTTTTCTTATTTACCATTACACCACTTAAATGCTCTAAAGGCAACTAGACGTTTCATTTACAACTGGGTTCTGACTACTGGCCTTGAGGATTTCATTCTGGTTTTAATTTCTTGGATACTTTTGTTTTGAATATATTGTCAGTGATTAAAAGCTTATACAGGGTGGGAAGGGGAAAGAGAGCAGAAGAGTCACCACATTACATAGCTTGTGAAAGGCTGGAACAGGATGGCTGCTGTAGAACAATGCACATTTAGAAAGACACAGAGCCTGTGCTGGCAACTTTAGGCAGCTTTAAAGTAATGTGGATATAATATGTCCCCAGCATGAGGCTGCATAACTGCCAGAATACTGTAATGAGGACTGCCAAAGGGCAGATGCAGAGAAGTTCCCAGTGCCTCACAGAATAGAATAGCCATAGAAAGCTGTCACAGAAGATGTTTTGTTGTTGCAAGTACAGGTGGGGTAGGGCTTCCCCCTCTATGTGGACAGTGTTTTCTCTGCTGTCCTTTGGCAGATAAGGGAGATAAGTCAGCCCTCTGCAGGTAATACCAGGCTATTGGCTTGATGGCTATTGGCTATAAAAAGACTGGGGGGACTAGCTCATAGGGAGTTATCTGCATTGTAAGCCTTACCTGGCTGTAGTTAGACACAATCCCACCCAAAACAACTCAGCCCTTCAAGGACATCTTCCAGTATTGCTTCACATACCCCTTAACCTTCCTGAGTCTTTTCATGGAGAGAACCTTTGGTGCCAGCATGGCAAATAGTATTTGTATTGCTTGATTGCTTGAGGTCTTTGAGCTGGGCTCCATGGCCTTTCCTTAGGTCTTCATGAACAGATACTCCAGTGGCAGAGATTGAATGAGAAAAATATTTAATAGAATACATACGCACACACACACGCAGGTTTATCTTCTGATATGTTGACAAAAGGTCAGGGTTTTGTTCTGACTTTGGAAAAAGGGATGTAAATGTGTAGGCACTTGGTTAATAAGGAATCATTTAACCCTTGCTTGTCCTTCTTGCTGTCATTACCTGGGGTAAACGACACAGTGTTAACACTACGTGATATCACATGGACCCAGTGTGAGTCAAGGGTCACAAAAAGCAAGAAGAGCAGATTCACACTGTGTGTCATACATGCAAAATTAATAAAACTGAAGAGTTGTTAGTTTTCACTTTACATACTTGACGACTGATTTCCTGCCAAACTAGTTCCTTATGTGAAACATAATGCTTTCTGACACTGAATATTGGCTGGTCACGAGTTACCATTCGAGAGTTCATCACGCTGTATTTTAAGCACTTGTTAATTTACCATAAAGCTCTAATTAGGTTATACTCCTAGTTTACTGAAAAAACCCAAAAAAACAAAAAGAAGCACCAACAAAACAAAAACAGGAAAAGTCACCCCCTGCCCCCCAAAACAAACAGGAATGTGCAAATTCAATTGATTAGAAAAATTGATTAGAAAAAAATCAATTAAGTGATAGCAGCACTATGGATACTCTTTTCTTAGGTGTTGTGAATTTGACTACCAGATTGGACTGCTCTGAAGGTTTTTTCCAAATATTGGTTTTGATCTGTTGCAGAAAAATAAACTAAACTTGCATGTGTTTCTAGTAATGTATTACTACAGTGATTACTTAAATCAGGGAAACACAGTACCTAAACTTGTTGTGCACTCCAAAGCTAAGCTGAAGTCTACAGAAGATAATAGGGGTCAAGCCTCCATTAGTTTCCTTCCACAGTCCATTTAATTTTCTTCATCAGAGTAGACCCTCAATATATTAGAAGGTTATTTTTCATAAAATGGGGTATTATTTTAGATATTTTATTCACCAAAGTGCACGAGGAAAGGGGATAAAGCAAATAAAATTTTCTGAGGAGGAAATCCTACAGAGAATTGACCTTAGAAATAATGAAGTTAGGTGGAGAAACATTTGCCAACATTCCCATAGCAGACCAAAATATCTGAGCCTCAAGGAGAGGTGTGAGGAGCAAAGGGGACACAGAGGAAGGAAAACACATAAGCAGGAGAAACAGGCTCTTTGGAAGGTTGTTATTTTTAAATGGTCTCAATACTATGCTTCAAAGAACAATTCGATCTTACCTTAAAATAAAGGACTAAAACCACACCGGGAGTGAGAAATTAGGGTGAGAATACTTTCTTCTTGCTCCTCTTACTCGTGTGCACTTACTTCTGTGAAAACACCTACTCTCTGCTTTATTTAGAAATGAATGTCTACCCTGAGAAGCATGTAACAATGAATTTGTTCTTAAGCCTAGGCAGAGACTTTAATAGATGCTAATAATTTTTATGGCTTTAGTGAAAACTCTTACTGTTCAGATCTCATACAAATAAAAGCGTTTCTATCACCTGTCATAATACCCCATATTGTTGTACGTTAAGATAGAAGTCCATTAGAGTGATTGGCTGACTCACTTCAAGGATTCAAAGGCTGTTTATCTCGATTAATTAAAGACCTGTAATTACACCGGTTTGACCTCGAGGACAGCAATTACTCCACAAAAGCTCTCTACAGGAAACCAGACATTAGCCTTGGCTAATTAGCTTGACATTCACAAGCTGCTCGTATCAGAATGCAGATGCTTTGGCAACACCAGTATGCAAACAGCACCTACAAATCCTGCAGGAACTGCCCCCAGAAAAGAAACTGCCTGTCAGTGTGCCTAAGAGTGAAATTATTTTCTTGGTGGTTTTTATAATTTGCATTTAGAAAAGTCTTTTTTCCCAGAGACAATTTCCCATGGAGAAAAATGGAAGAAGGGGATGGCAGCCTGGGACATTGACTCAATTTATTATGGGAAAAAGTAGGAGAGTCTGGTTCTGTAAACTTTTCCTGGTCCTCCTGACAGTGATTAGTCCTCTCATGCCTATTGGCACACATTCTTCAATCCTTCCTCTTGTCAATGTGTATAGGGTTTATATTTAGGATGCTGTAGGCTCCCTGCATATGGTCCGAATACAGCAGCCTATAAAGCAAAAAATTATCATTCAATTTATGCTAAAACTTGCATCATTTGCACACAAACTAAAATGCAGTTTTGGTTTGGATTTACAGTTCCAACTTCCATAGATGTTTAAATAATGATTCAATTAGTCCTATAGAGATGTTTTAACATTTGCACAGCATGTAGCTCAATATAAGCTGTGAGTTCACACTTTTTAAGAAAAGAGAATTTAGAATTATTTATTTCCTTATGTCTTTCCCAAGTGACAGTCAAATTCTAACCTGTATTTCAACTTTTTTCTTCAACACAGTTTTCTACTGTGTGTTTTCAACGTTATAGGTTTGGAGTCATTTATATAGTGAAAGAAAAAATTTGGCATTTTTCAGCATGGCAATCTATGGTGAGCCTAGACAGGGAAATGCCAAACTTCTTTGTATTTCTCCAGAAACTACAGAACGAGGGGTTTATCTGTTATGAACGAGTGTTTCAGCAAATGATCAACCTGTGAATTTGGATGGTGGCCCAATAATCCACATCAGACCAGGTACCTTGGTCCTTCTCTGAAGGCATGACTGTGAGTCACTTGCTCCTCTCCATGTTCAGTGTGCCCACCACAATGTTGGGGTGTCCACCCCCTGGCTGTGGACTTAACTTTGTTTGTAGTCCTTTCTTGTAACTAACTTTTTACCCTCTGCAAGATATGAGATGGATAAGGAATGCTGGAATTTATATTAACAAATGTACTTCTCAGGAGTTTATTTGTCATTCACTTCTTTTCCAGTCTCAGCATAAGCAGTGTTTTATTGCTCAACTAACTAATATCTACATTTGTCAAGTGATGTTTGACTCTTCCTGAAAGTAAAAAAAGAAAAGAAAATATACAAAGGACATTTTCATTGCAGTGAAAAATATCAGCTTTCCCTGTGAAACAATGTGCTAATCAAAGATTTGTCAATATGTAGGGAATCATTTAATTCCGTCAGTTGGAATGAATGTTCCTCCTTTCATCATTTCCAACACCTAATCTTGCCCTAGATTTGCCCCTCTGTGACATTCAGGAACCTTTAGAAATGCCATTAAATTTTCCATTATTTTTAGAGACATTCACAGCTTATCTCGAATTTGATGCTTTCGCAGATAGGTCCAGAATCTCCAGAAGCACATTTACATTGCTCCATATCAAGCTCTGGAAATGCAGTCAAGGATCTGGTCCTTATCTCAGGTCACATCAGTTTTCTGCTGAAATAATTCATCATCACCGAACACAGTTCTGATGGTGTTACACTGTCAGCACTATCAGAGCTAGCTGGTGTAAACCCATCTCAGGTTTGTCTCATGATGTTCCAACTAATTTTCTGGTTATAGCACAGATCAATCTCAAAGACAGGGTAAATATTGTAAAATGTTTGAATTTTGACAAAAGCCCAACCTCTTCACAATCCCTCTCAACCTCTCCTTTTGGGGGGATACAAGGGAAAAGGTAGAGTAGGCCCTCAAACACCAAGTGGTGCATTCCTCCTAGCATGAAATGTTTCAGGAAAGTGAAGGTGTCACAGAAGCTACGGAGCCTCAGGACTACAAAGGACAATCTTGTACGGATTTCTGATCTTATAGGTAGGACTGCCACCTCTTATACTTCCTTCACTTGGCCTTCAAATCACATGGTTCATGACGCTTCCAGAACCACGAATGACAGCTTTTGCAAACATGCAGATGCCAATCTAGTGCATGGCGCTGAAAATACACAGTGCAGAAATTACAAACTGCAGCGTGTGCCAGCACTGAAAATGAACATACTCACGAAGGTACCTTTTCCAGTTTCTGTGTTTTGTTCCACACCATGAAATTTCACAGGGCTGAGCACCATTCAAACTGCCTGCAAGGCCTAAGGGACTGTACTACAAAGAAGTGAGAAAAGGATATATATCTACTTTCCCACTCCACGCGGCCATGTCTGTTTTCTAGATGCTCCAGCCCATGGAAAAGAGGAGGAAAAAGAAGCTGCTGTTTTGCAAACCCCGCCAGTCCTTACTCTCAACAATCTTTGCCAAAAAGGCTCTCATATACAGTGGCAGGGCATGGGGACTTGGGGATGGGAGAGAAAAGTTGGATATGGCTATTTTTCCCTCATGAAACATACTATATCCCAACAAAGAGCCACTGAAACCAAACCAGTGACCCTGAGTGTGCCTCCCACGTCAGCCTTTGGAAAGGTAGCTTGTTATGCATAGGGGATGAAAAACTATATCCTGGAAAAACACAGAAAGTAAATATTTAAAGAAAGAGAAACACAATGAAACAAATGCCTTGTGTTTATATTTCCATGGACCAGTGCCAAGTATCTCTCAGCCTGTTACCCAGCTAATGTTTAGTGTACCAAATGTATTTTAAACCAGTGGATTACTCTCCTCCATGGTTGTGAAAAACATCTATGTATTTGTTCTGGACTTCCTTTTCCTGCCTTTGTTGTTAATTTACAAGTTTCTCACATCCCTCTGACAATTTCTGCCCATCTGTTTAAATGTTTTAGATTTCTGATGGAAAGTATACATTGCTCTTACCACCACACTCAGGATCTGTTGCCCATTATCCCCAGGAACATAAAATGTCTCTAAGCCATTTTTAGTGGACATTTGAGAACACAGGCCAGGAGTACCTCTGGTGTCTTTTAAGCCCCAAGATCCTTGATGCCTGCTCAGAGCACCACCTCTCTCCAAGGAGAAAACACTGTCAGGTGTCAACCCCTGTTCAAATCTCTGGGAAGGTTTTCATCCAAATTATTTGAATGATGAAGAATGAAAACCACAGACTCCTAGTTCTAACTTAGCCTCTCTCACAGCTATACTATACTTCACTTTGTGACATTTGATGGTGAATCATGAGGTCAGAAGCCAGCTAGGGAGCTGGATTTTTGCACATTGCGATTTTGCACATCTCTGTGTAGCCAGAGATGCATACCTTTCCTCAGTCTGAGAAGGTCAGCCCTCGAAGACATAACCAGCAATGCCATCCATTTTCCCTCCTTTCAGGTCTCTGATCAAAGCCTAGGCAGCTTGGTATGAAGCAAAAGCATTCTTCTGTGTGGTTTCAACTTTCCTGGGAAAGTTATCAGAAAACAGTAAGTTCAGACAGAAATAAAGAGTGAGAGGAACAGCAGGCTCATCAAACATCACGAATCCTTGGCTCCAGGAACCGGCATGGAAGGAAGGTGGTCAAGAGCAGTCACTTCCATCACTAAGTGAACAGCCTTGCCCATACGTTTCTTATGCAGGTGTATAGCACTTAGATGGATGTTTGATCACTTTCACTCACAGATGTGGCTGGACACCTCATGACAAAACAGAGCCCCAGCTAGTCCATGGGATGCCAGGAACACATTCCTTAACCCTGGGAAAAACAATGAGGCTGTTGCTTTAAACCATGGCAGCAATCTCTTTCAGTGTTAGACCATGGGCAAGAACTCATTTCAGATGAGAGGACACAGTGGGCTGTGTCTAAATATTCTTAAAGTGTATTCATTTACTTGAAAAGAAAAGCTCTGGCTCAGCTTACACAACGTGATAAATGTTTGGTTGTCACATTACCTAGGCTGGAAAAGTCTGCATCTCCTGCTGGGAACCAAGGCAATGGGAAAAATGTCAAAAATTTAATGTTTCAAGTACGAAAACAAAGTCAAAACCTTCTCACAGGTCGTGGTTGGGAAGAATATTAAGTGGTGGTGCTCAGCTACTTGTAAGTGCTTAGTACCAAGCTTCCATTAACTTCAATGACATGACTGTTTCCTGTGGGAATTAGACTCTTGAATTTTTTTTTTTTTTTTTTTTTGGAGGGGTTGGCCTATCTTTCTTGTAGCTTTTGGTTTGGCTATTTTGCTGCTGCCTACCAGAAATGACTGGAAGGGTTTCTGCAACTTTAATAAAAATCAAAAGTTGAAAATGATTGGCAAGTCTCAGTGACATATCAGGGCCTAGTTCCCATTGCTTTCCAGAACAAGCAGCAGTCCACATGCCCCTGTTGATTTGTTCTGTGCAGCCTGTACTGTTGCTTTTTATCAGATAGATGAGAACCATGGAGGGAACCATCTTGTTCAGACCACATCAAGCTCAAAGGCCAGTACCATCTGATTTAGGCTTTCCTTTCTTCCGTTTGTCTTTGATCCCATTTTGCATGCCTGCTGTCATTAAAAATTATAGCGGCACAGATCCTTTTTTGGAGGAAAGTCTGAACATAACTCTTACTCTGCACTCCAGAGTGGTGAAAAAAATCTTGGTGATCACTGGATGCAGCAGTTTTGGAGCAGACCATTTAGCAGGACAAGGTTTCCATTCACTATGACATCATTCTTCTAAATAATCTGCTCTTTGTGTCCATCACAGATGGGATGCAAGTGGGTACAAATCATTGCAAGAGACATTTGCACCTGATTAAGAAAGCATTTGCAATGGTGTAGTTGGTGATGCACTGGTGTGGATTGTTTGTGGGGTGGTGGTGGAAATTCCCAGCACTGAAGGATTTTAAAAATGAGTTTGTCTAAGGCCAGTGAGGAATAATATAATTTTGTGAGTTATGTGGGTCTCATCAGCCATCTCTGCCTATTAGTGAGCTTCTCAGAAATAAGCCAAGTAGTCTGTGCAGCTGTGCAAGGAAGGACCCAGGACCTCTGAGGGAGGATGAGTAACCTCTAATCACCAGACAACAAATCCTGCCAGCCTCATGCCTACTTCCAGCATCTTCAGAGCGGAGCTCCCAGTGCTGCTGGAGCAGACACAGAAGCCAGACTGCTCAGTTTGTGCAGAGGGCCCAGTTTGTGCACTGCCCACGTGTGTCCACAGCACCGTTGCTGGAGTTCTCACAGGGTCCAGCCCCAGCAATGTCCCCTGTCTTACCAGTAATGCACATATTTTGTGCATGTAAGGAACAAAAATGTACCTTCGGTCTGGACAGTGCCCACAGCTTCCTAACACCCTTCTCTCATGCTGGGTCTGGACTCATTCCTAAGAGGGAGAGTGTGTGGAGACTGTGGATTCCTATCTCAGTCCAAGCACACGTACACAAACATGTTCAAAGGAAGTCTGCAGCTGGACTATTAGACTATCCCTGACTCCAAGCCTATGGCATTGGATCCCCAGGCAAGCAAGTTGCTGAGAGATTGCAAGTGGAGTGTTGTTATGTGGTACATGGGAAGGGACTCTGCATTGTGTGCTTCTGCATAGAAATACAGGCTATGTCCTGAGAACACAAGTGTTGCCATCTTCTTTATAAAACAGCCACAGGAATGTAAAAGTTGTTCAAAAACTAGATAGGCAATGTCTGGTCAAAGTGCTGTCCGGAGAAACGGCAGGTGTTTGTTCTCATGGGACCTCTTCATGTCACGGCTCGTCTGGATATTAAAAGGGATCATTTGTATGTGAAGGGGTAAAGGAGGGTCAGGGCCACATTGTTCTTTACTCTCTTTGTTTCTTAGAACAAAGCAAGGAGTCAAATTTGAATTCACAGAGTGGAGGGACAGCCAAACTGCGTGCTTGGGAACCTGTTTGCATTTGTAACTAGCATAGTATTTATTAAATTGAAATGGATTCACAGGCATCGTTTCTGTGCTAGTTTGTTTTTATTTGAAAACGTTGTTTCAAGGATAGGGAAAGAGGGGAAACAGTCCTTTTGTGTGTGCATGTGACAATTTAAGCCCAGTTACTTAACACTCCAGTCTTCTCTGCGTGCATGGTGCAAATCACAGAAAGAGAATTTGCAGAACATGATTATGTTTCTCACAGTACCTGCACTTTGGCCTTGATTTTTCACAAGAAATTGTAGAAGGAGGAAAATAAGATAGTTACACTGTCAGTCCAGCTTGGGGTTTAGCTAATTTAAAATGTATTCCTATGAACAATAGCTCCAAATTGCAACTGGGATTAAATTACTTGTTATCTCATTAGTATTCAGCATCATCACTACAGCTTTCAATTGCAGATTGTCATATAAACTGCCCGTGTGAACACAGCATTTAACACAGAAATACAGTCTCTATATTTCTGAAACAACCTGTATGAAGTTTGTTCAGTGATACACACGGAACAGACTTTCTGCCTGGTTCTTTGCTACCAGTCTGTTGCTTGCAAGGCTAAGAGATACAAACAGCACATTTGACCTCAATCTGTGAGATGCACAATGAGCACATTTCCATTTTAAAGTCATTTCCCAAAGCAAGTCTGAACCTCATTAAAAATCCCAGACATATAGCACTTAGAAGAAGTAAAAAAAATAAGTGTGTTGCTCCAGTGAGGAGAGAGATGCCATTTGGATAGTCCGTGAGACAGCCAGCACTGCTGCATTTATTACAATGCCATTCATGTCTGATTTGGCTGGGAGGGGGGCTGTGTAGCATCGTAGGACTTACACTGCTTTGGAGTGTTCACAGCAAAAGGCAAGGCTCACACAGCAGGTCAGGAAGGCGAGGCCTGGCCCTGTTGTCCTGCCTGTCGCTAAAGCTGCGGACCAGCTGGGTCACTCTATAGCTCTGACTGCATCCTAAAACCAGGAGCTGACAGGACCTGGCCTCTGGGAAGGG
The DNA here is from genome assembly GCA_013399195.1 of Dicrurus megarhynchus. Taxonomy (NCBI): domain Eukaryota; kingdom Metazoa; phylum Chordata; class Aves; order Passeriformes; family Dicruridae; genus Dicrurus; species Dicrurus megarhynchus. Next base: position 213,386 of record VXAD01012331.1, read on the forward strand.
ACAAGGGCTTCTGCCCCTTGCTGAGTCTCCAAATCAGGTGGAGAAGGGATGTGCCCATGCTTAATCAGGAGAGAAAGTCCCCTGTGCTGTGAACACAACAAGGGCCAAGGGAAGGGACCAGGAGCATTTGCCATTTCTACAGTAAGGACCTGGCCTCTGAGAGCAGCAGTGTCTTCCTTCTCTGAAGGGGCTGAGGAATGGGTGTGAATGACCAGCTATACCCTGCTATTCCCAGGCTCACTGTCTGCTGAAGCTCAGTACAAAATACAGAGCAAAAACTGTCTGGAAAAAATGCTGAATCCAGTTATTTGTAATCACAGCTGTAGAAGCCTGACTACTGCAGCCATTATGATTCTGAAAGCTTTAAAATGCTTTGGGCCATATTATTTGATATGCTTTATTTACACTTGTTTAATTATGCCAGTAGTGGCTTAATCCATCACCTGGTGATGTTTCCCTGCATAAGAAAATCTAAGTTCTAAGATTTTCTTTGTGCCTTTTATTAGACTTTCAAAGTTCTATATTAAATGAACTTTTTTTTCCCTAGTGGATCTCTTTTGGTTGTTTTTTGTTTGTTTGTTTGTTTTCATTTGGTTGCTTTGGTTTTTTGTTTGTTTGGTTTGTTTCCTTATTTCAGTCCAAGTTAATGCAACTGAAAAATTAAACTTTGCTTGATTTGGAGCAAAGGAGGCAGGAGAAATGAGATCTTATGTAACCTGTTTACTTCTCTGTGAAAGCAGTACAATATTTCTTCCTATTATTTCAAAGCTTGCCTAAAATTTGGTGAAATCTTTGTCAAATACAGGATGTTCTTTCATCTCCAAATAGAATATACAGCTATGATTTTGCAAAGCTGGAGGCAGGTCTCCAAGAACTGCTAAATATGATGGTATCAAGCACTCATGACTCTGTTGTCAGTTTCTGTGTTTACTCACAGTGTGCCCTAAATTTGGCGTTGGACCAATTTTCTTTTATATTACCTATTTGTAGAAGTGAAAACCACCTCCTTGGTGACAAGACCCCCTGCTGAGGGCTGTGTGAAAATAAAGAAGTTGAATGGAAGACTAGAAATGAGTCTTACTTCTAAGGGCTGGGGTTTGGGGGTAGAGTTTTTTTGCTTTTTGTATGAGTTTCAGATGCAAACTGATGGAGTTCATGTGGTGGCAAGCACTGCTGAATCAGGAGAAACTCAGATATAAAAATCTCCCTGTAAGTTTTGGACCTTTGTCCGTTATGGGAACAGGAGACACGAGCAGTATGCTGAAACACAGTGTGATTTGCCATGGCCTGGGGTTCAGACAGCTTTCCAGTAACCTGTCTGGGCTCACTGGTGCCTCTCTTGAAAGATCTCAGGGGCTGAGACCTCCCAGCCTCTGGGCTTAGTTCTGTTGCCCTACTTGTCTAATGGAGAGGTGCTAATAACTGTGAAAAGTGTCTTTTTAGATTATTTATGAACAAGTGTATTGGGAGACTAGGGAAATCAGTGAAAGATCACCACATCTCTCTGTGAGTAACTCACAATTTATGACATGTTCACTGAACGAAGCACTTCTGGAAGCCAGTTTCACTAGGCACCCTAAAAAAACGTTCATTTTAGCCATTCTGCATTTGCAGGATGCATCTGGTGGTGGGGTTCTTCTGTGACTTAACTCTTAATGTGGCTGATATCATCAATCAGTCTGAAAATAGGTGAAGGTGTTTGTAGAGGAAGACAGAACCAATAGAGCAAACCCTAATGATTTGTCGCCATTCTGTACTTTTCACTTAATTAACTTTTTTTTGCAAGTAGTTTCTCCAGGACCAATGTTTCAGTGACAAACTCTGTTCCCAGGTAGCAGATAGGCACAATGACTATTGTGTGAAGAAATAGCTCTCATTAAATTACTTGCACTTGGTACATCAGCATCAGAGAGGCAGTGCAGAAGAGGAAGACAGAAAAAAATCATGCAGAAGCTGATTTCAAAGAGAAGTTACCAGGATTATTCTGATTTGACCTGTGCTTTTCTCATTGACTGCCAATGGAATTAAGGTTGGAAGGCCAGATTCTGCATGCTGCCCCAGCCAGTATGAAAAGTTCCTATTAACCCTAAGGACAACCTGTATTGTAGCAGACATCTGTTTTCCCTGTTGTAGCTTAGCACCAAGATCAAAAAAAGGGGCAGTGGAGATGCAGTAAAACACAAATTAAGCCTGTTTGCAATAGTGGTTGTGCATCTTTGACAAAACAGAGGCAGATGCATGATCTTGCATGTCCCTTCTACATCACATACATTCCCTAGCCTAGGAAAGAGGCAAGCTGACAGTGCGGCTTCGAAAATTATTACTTTAGTTTTGCAGAAGCTGACCACTGACTAGGAAGTTGAAAGGTACATTTGGAAGAAACAAGGAAAACCAAAGTATCCTGTGATAGCCATTTCCCAGGATCTTCTTTCTGAAAGAGACAGGAAAGATGGTTTTGAAGTCATCTCCACCATGGATTTCCATCGGAAGGCTGAGTGCTGACAGGATGTTGGGGTCTCTAATGACACCATTTGGTCACTGATTATTTGTAGGTTGGGGCTTAGTGGGTGGCATCGAGCTCTCTGTGAACTTTTTCATCTTCTTGTTGCTTTTGGCTGTTTTCTTCTTTTTTTCTTTTCTTTTTCTTTCTTTTTTTTTTTTCTCCTGTCCCCTGGAGTGGCCGGGAAAGGGTGGTGGTGGGAGGACACAGCATTCACAGCTAGGCTGAGACACAAGGCAGTTTATTTACTTAAACAACAAACATCCAGCATGCCAGGAGAGCAGTGACAGAGGGCAGTTCCTGAATGGGATGAGACAGTATGTCTTCTAAAGCGCCCACCCACGTTGCCTGAAAGGGTTTAGCGGTGCTGACTCCTTGTGAGGAAATAACAGCTTGTGTGTTCAGAAACGTCACAGGCAACCCAGCAATGTGTGTGATGTGAGGATCTCACAAGCTGTCTGCAAATGACCAGAGGCAAAACTCTGCTTATTTTCCCTTTATTTCCTTCACAGCCCTGTGTACCCCTCCCCTGGCCCTCCTTTTGGGGCTGTCATTCTTCTCATCATCCTGCGTGCAGCTGGCATTAAGCAGCAGAGCACATTCTCCATCAGATGGACAGAGAAGGGGTTTATATAAACAAACAGAACAACAAGAACATTTCTAGGAGCAACATCAAACCCGACCTTTTGTTTTATGGCAAAAAGTAACAAAGATGTTCTTGGGAAAACAGCTTAGCTGAGAGAGAAAAAACACGAACCCTTGAACTGTTGTGCCTGTGAGGAGCTGACCAAGCAGTGATTTGCTTTCTTACCAGGGCTCTGAACTCTGCTGGACTATAAAAATGTACATTGTCATTGTCATTCTGTAAAGCTTGGTAACCTCAGAACTCAGCTGAAATAAAGCAAAACAAACCTTTTGCTATCTGTTGTTTTTCTAGCAATCCTGGAGTTGGATTTTTGCTGACAGCTCCTCAGCATGGCAATGTGTGACACCAGTGCTCTGTGATCTCTGCTGCTTGCCTGCTGCTTTTCCAGATTGAAGCAAAGGTGTTGACTTTGACCTACAAAGCCCTTGATGGCTTTGGACTTTCCTACTAGATTTTCTCTCTCTGAAAGCTGTGACCCATAGAGGGGCCCCAGATGCTGTGTTTAAAAGAGAGTTATGAGACAGGTTTCTCATTAAGGATGCCTTGTGGATGGCATAAACTTCCATACCCACTCCAAAATATTCTCATGAATCCTGATGATGTGAAAAGTTTGTGTAAGAGCAAGCCATTTCCTCTGGCTCTTGTCAAAAGTTTAATGCACCCTTGAAAGAGGACCAGGGAATCTCAAGATTTCATTCTCAGTCTTCTAAATGCCAGCTCAGAAAATCTGTTGGAGGGTTTTTTGAACTACCTGAGTACTGGTAGTACAGTACCAACTTTCCTTTGGTTTCAATGGCATTTGAGAGGTTCATTACCTCGATTAAAGGGAATAAAATTAATTTTGTCTTAGTTCAGGCGCTTAAAACTCTATTTCAACAATTATTACCTAATTAATGAGTACTTAATACTGCTGCATCTAAGCTTCAGTTAATACGAACTGTTAGACTGGACTTCATCAGCAGTCAATGGGGAGGATTTTTTGGTGAGCTATCCAGATTATCCTATCTAATCTCACTGCCGTGGGATTAGAGGACCCGTGCTATAGAACTTCCTCTTTCTCTGCACTGACTAGAGAAAGTGTCAGTGAATGCTCAAATGCATCTGAAACTCAGTTACCTAAATGCACTTAAATAGATAAATCTCAGATGGTGGTCGCATCAAAACTGGGGTTTTTCTTTCCCTTTTTACTAAAATGTCTTTCTGTGATGCATATTCTTTCCCAAACTGTTTATGACTTCTCACTAGCACTGAGTTCTTTTCCTCTACAACTCTTAGGCTGGGATCAACAACAGTGTTTAGCTCTTTCTACCCACATGACATCTAGATAACTTTCTGGATTTGTACTTTACTATCCTAAATTACAGTTTATCTCATCCACTCTTGCCTGGCTAGCCTTGGCATTATACAAAATCATATGCAGACACCCCCTTCTGGAAAACTAAAGCTCATTCTCAAAATACACATTCTTGGACAGTGTTGAAATCTCCTAGAACACAGAAGCAGCACCCACTTGCACTCCATGTTTTTAGAGGACAGTGAAATCATGTTCTGAAGTAGTGTAACAGTACAGCTAACCTAACTTCTCTGAGAAGGACACTTCTCTCCCTGCTTTTCCCACAAAACACTGTCGCAAGCTTGTAAATAATTGGTACACCTGCAACAAACTTCACAGATAATTCCTGCAATGCTCACAGTTTAACAGGGGAAGAATGATGCATTTGGAACAATGAAGGCCAGATTTCTGTGCCTATGCACACCTGCAGTTGTGGACCTATGTCCTTACGTGTGAGGACAACTCTAAATGAATTAAATTAAATTATTTGAATAAATAGGAAAGGTAAGCTCCAGAACTAGAGACAGACAGAGCTGATTTTCTGCTCACTGACAAGGCCATCAAATCATATAAGCATATGATAACTTGTGAAATGTACCTATTGCATCTGTAGAAGACTCTGGCTGAATGAAACTGGTCAAAAATGTACTCTGCTTCTTGCATCTAGCTCTTCCAGGAGAGAACTTGAAATTAAGAGTGTCCTTCCTTTCCACATGGACCATAAAACGTAGCTTGTCTCTTCTGGTAAAACTGAGGTTTATCAGCAGATACCATCTCACTTGGTCACGTCATTGAACACCGTTTTGTGGATTGTTACCTGTGCTAGAACTCACAGCTCCTGCCTGGTTTCACCATCAGTCAGCTTGCCTGCTCTGTAGTCTCCCTGCTGATCATATGCATAACTAAACAGTCTGCCTAAGAGATGCAACCCTGCATTCCTCCCTACACACCTCCCGATGTATTGAGAGCTGCAATCTCAGCTAACAGACCATTCTGAGTTTGTGCTTCCTCTGTTGCTGTTTGCCTTGTGTGGATACTGAACCTCACACAGCACCACTGAAGCACCAAGCTGTTGCTAAATGCAGTCTTAAAAAAAAGGGCAAGAGGCATTTATAAACATTGCTACCTTGTTTTGGGTCTCTGAAAACATTTGCCCTGCACATTACACCATGCAGACTGTCATATGCTTGAACTTGTACTACAGCAATTATGTGCTTCAGTGTTTCATTAATAAAGTGTAGCACAGCCAATGCCTGGTATAATTTTAATTGGAGAATCACACTGTCCCTGAAAAATGGATAAGGAGATGCTGGTCCAGATTTTTAAACCGACCTTTCTACTGTACTGTACTGCATTGCACCAAGGGAGAAGAAACAGTCTTGTAATGACCAAATCTGAACAATTACCTTTAGGAATATATTTTAATTAGCAAATTTTGACTCATTTCAAAGTGATCAGTAGGAATCATTTTTGTTCACAAGCCTCAAGCTAATAACAAACCTGTACATGTGTATCATCAGTGACGCACATTTTTTTTGTGCCAAGAGTGCCAACCCTTCATCAACACCTGTCGTCCAGGAGGAAAGAGGTAGGAAGCATATGCGAGTTAGTGGGCATGGTTGCATTTGGTCAAAGGTTGGACTTGATGAACTTGGAGGTTTTTTCCAGCCACAGAAAAGAACCTATAGTTCTGACACTCAAAATTTGTTTACAGTTCAACAAACTGTTGTCTTCTGCCCACACCAGCCAGGAGGGACAAAGCTTTATGGAAAATGTTTTGTGAGCGAGCGTGTGTCTCCAAAGTTTCTCTGAATGTTTTTTGGTACAGCTCCACCAGTGGACCTCTGTAGACTGTTTCAGCTCAATTTGCGCCCAAATTACCTAAACCACATGACTTGTTTTGGAGCTAGCATGGAAAATCTTGACTTCAAAACAGTAGAATAGATACAGGCATGAATGATGAACAGCTCTCCCACATAATAAGGATACTAGTAATAACTTAATCCTAAAATATAGAGAAGAAAATGAAGCAACATCCTATTAACATACACAAACTGCCACTCAAGCATGTGAATATATGAATGTAATTATGACCTGCCAGTTCTCGTTCTGAACATTTTAGTGTGGTGGGAAGTCTGCTGAAATCTTTATGGAATGCAGATACATTCCAATCATCCCAGTAGCTCCAGGACAGTCCAAGACTCGTGATTTCAAATAAATCCATGTACTTCCTGTGTTTTAGAACTGAAGGATGTGTCTAAAATCTGGATAATCTGAAATTTGGTTATGAAAAATCTGACTCATCTGAGATTAGCAGAATCCTGTATTTGAACTATCTCTGTTATGGATTTACAGTATTATCAAAATCAGACTCTTGAAGTCAGAGATACAATCCGCTCATGCCAACTATCTGACAGAAGAGAAAGAGGCTGTTTTCTGCTGAGAGATGTGCCACGTATATTGATTTTGCCTTCTGGGTTGAAAGTTTTAGGCAGATGCTGACTATCATGGGCTTCACTACAATTCTCAGAGCAATTATTACACACACAAAACTTCTCCAAATGGGGGACCACAGTATTTTAAGTGATGCAGGATTTTTTTCCCAGGGAATTACTACATCGAAGGAATAAATAAATTGTAATAATATTCTCCCATAGCCTTAAAATGCATTACATCTAAACAAATCTAGGAATAAGTGCAGTTAGAGAGAGAGGAAAAGCATTTTATTAGTTTGGAGTTAGTTTTGATAATGTTTGCTTTGTAAAAGTGAGCTGGAATTCATGTTGAACATGTTGAGTTGTTTTAGCCCCACAGAGAAAAACAAAAGTTTTACTAGACATCCTAAATAAAAAATTGAAAAGTTTGGTTTCACTTTTTGAAGTGACATGCTGTTTAGAAACGGATCCATCTTTATTTTACAAGAGAGAAAAAATCTCTGAACGGAACTCTGCATTGTGGGGTTAAACAAAATGCCTTGTAAATTCTCTCCAACAGAGGTCTTACAGCTTCCTGGTTTGTGATTGAAAATCCAACTGATCCTCCATGTAAACTTGAAGGAGATGCAGTTTTTTAATGAAATCTGAAATTAGTTGTCAGACACATCTTTCCAGAGCACTGCAGCAGCGATGAATGCGTGGCACAGCAGCATGACAATGGACCTCCAGCTGCACTCTTATCAAGAGACAAGAAGCTGTGGCACCCAATGCACTGCAGATGCCCTTTCAGTTGGAGAAAGCAAGGCAATTGATGAGCTTAGGCCACAGGAATTGTAAATATGTTTCATCTCCACTGTATTTCTAACTTATTGACCCTTAGATGTGGAGAACAGAATTGAGACTAAAAGAATTTATAATTTTTTTATTTTCTGCTGAAACAAACACAAGAAATTCAATAGGCTGTGTGTTAATTTGTCATAGTGTTCATAAATAAATAAATAGCACTGATATTAATCACCACATGGGACTGCAAACCACTTGTCTGCTTCTGGAAGCTTAGATAGTCCTCCTTTATATTGCTACTTTACTGTGAAACCGTTTACAGGTTTGATAAGTGGGTCTCCTGTCTACACCTCAATTAAAAAAAAAAACTATAGTAGGCAATGCCTCCCCCCACAAACTGCTTTAAAAAATTATCTCTTATGTGTCCTGTCTAATAGACACAATAACAGAAGCCTGTGAAAAACATGACAAAGTTGCACACAAGGAAGACCCACCACAACAGAGCATACTTAACAGCTGCTAAACCTATAGAAGTCACATTGTTTCCTGACTGTTTGAGTGTCTGATCTTATTGAAGCCAGGATGATTTGGAACAGCTTAGAGAGGAACTATTGACTGAAGAGACCTTTATATGGAAAACCATTGTTCAGTTAAATTTTATGACTTCGCAGCTATTAAACTAGAGAAATTTTAACAGAGAAAATTTCCTTCGAGGTTTCTTTATGAAGTGGGTAAGCTCAGTTCCCCATTTCTTCACAGATTTGGCTCTGTTCTAAGAAGCTCTCTCATCTTTCATCTACTGGAAAAAACAAAAAGCGTAGCCTGGGTTTAGCAATGCAAGCCTCTCATCATGAATGAATCTCACCTGCCTAGAAAGAGGAGGGGGAATTGTCAGCAATTGTATTGTTAATGTTATGATGGATTTTAGAGAAGCCTGCACGTGGTGACCAGAGTTTCTCTTCTGGGTAATAACTACGTTATCGGGAATGCTATATTGGCCACATTATCTGCCATCAAGAAGTTTCCCTTTACCTCTGTGTCATTCCCATAGCAGCATAGAGGGAGCAACTAATGACTACCATGTCACCTGGAGTCTTGTCCTACATGGCCCTCAATTGTTCAGAGGTGAAGGATCTTTCAGGAGATGCAAAAAGGGGAGAAGACGTGGCCTATCAAAAGACACTATCACATGTGTTCATGTGTTCTCTTGACTCACCCAGCTGCTTAAGAAAGGTTACAATCTGTGGCAGGGCTTTCTTCAGTGGCTCGTTCCCAGGGGACAATCCAGCAGTTCAATCTGCACAATACCATGTGCATGGTAGCACTCATTCGGCTTTTCTGATGCAGTCACACTCGACCTGGAGTACATGGAGGGTGAAGCAGATACTGAAATATGTAGACTTCAAAAGTACCCTTACTACATTCCAAAGTCATATTAAAATCCACTGTAATCTTCCTTGCCAGGACCTTTCTGCCAGACGATCATACATAGTCTTTATAACCCATTCTTGTAAACCTGGAGAATTATGTTTCATCTCTTGTTAGATGTTAAATGCCATTTCTAAAATGCTGACATATGTCAGGACCCACCCAGGACACTATCTGATGAAAAACTACAGCATAATTTTTATTATACCTTCAAAACTTATCTGAATTGAGAACAAGACTATTATGCTTCTACAAGAATAAATGTGTTCTGAACTACCATGTTCCAATGCCACAGATTTTTCTTAGTGCTGTCCTTCTTTCTTGGCACCAGAGATTTTTGCCTGATTATATGTCCTTTATGTTTCACTTTGTTGTTTTGGTTTTTTCCCCTGACTCAAGGAAACCTCATATTAATTAGAGTAAGTCAAGTTCAAAGCAGAGGATGTGAATGAGCCCTACAAAGTGAAGACCCTTTTTATAATATTTTAATATCCTAAAGCTTCACATTTTGTAAATTGTGTCATTGTAGAATTCATTCTCCCCATTTTTTCCAGTGTTTGGGTTTGACAGCAAAAGCTAGCTGTCCCACCCCCGCAAAAAAAAGCTGCACCTTGAAAGGCAACAATTGCTTCCTATGTGGCAGTGCACTCCCACAAGTACAAATTGATGTCAGTGCACCACACAGGCTGCTGGGGCTAGGGGGAGGACAGCTAGAAACACACCTCAGGATAAATGCCATTTATCTGTCGTTCTGTTGTGAAGCAGCATGCAGAATCTTGTCTTGACAAGATTGCGGAGAAATGGCAGGTGCTTTGGCACTCATTTTTTTGGTGGGTTGGTTGGTTTTTTGTTTGTTTTTCCAAGTCATACACATATTTAGAGTAGCACCATAGAAAATATTTGAAAAAGCCGTGATCTTATTTCCTTTTCCTGGCACTTGAAGTTCTGTGCTCTACCAGCAGAGTGGAAATCTCAGAGAAACCCACCTGCAATGCCCTGGCATTGTGCTGTGTGGGGAAACTCCCAAATACTGCCATGTGGGGAGCAGTGGCAGCTACAGCATCTTTCCTGTACACTTGCACTAGATCTGCAGTTGCAGCTCATGTCAGTTTGAATTTTGGATGTGATAGGTACTGCCACGGTTATCGTGCTTGATGTGTGGTCTAAAAGGGAAAAGGCACTTCCTTGGGGGACAGCAACATAGTGCCACATGCTTCAAGCAAGACAACTTGGGGCTGCTGTAGTGTCATCTCACTTTTGTGAATAGGTGGAAGCTGCTTCGTTTGGATCATTTGTGACTTCGTTCTTTTCAGAATTTTATTTTAAGGTACTTTCTCTGTGTTGTGACAGCCTTTAAAAGGGAGTATGAGTTGTACAACTTAACAGAGTGCCAGGAACATGAATGGTGCCACAAACATAAGAGAGGTATATTGTCCCCACAGCTTACTATGAAATCAAAGCTATTATTACAGCAGTAGTGAAAAGATGAGTTCCAAAGATTAGCAGTCCAGCTCTTTCTTCAATGTTGTTATTTACGGGCTCAACATATATTTGATAAGCAAATATTTTATCCAGCAATATTTCTTTAATCAGACTAAAATAATTGTCACAATTCCAAAACCTTATAGAACAATACTGAAATTTTAAAAGAAATTATGGGAGAAAGGCAAATGTATCAGAATTGCAGCACCACTATGGCCAGGTGCATGATAATATTTATTGCTTTATAACAGCTGAAAATAATAGTGACTATCAAGTTGTGTACATGAATAATACTGTGTCTGCTTGGTAATAAAAACCAAACAGCATTATAAAAGACCCGACAGCCTTCGTGTCATGCATGTGTGTCTGTGTGGGGAGATACAACATGTGTTTCACACATACTTTATTTACATGGATGCTAAAATATCTAGTTCTCCCAGAAGTGGAAAAGGACTTACATGGCCCTGGGGGTGCTTGGGCTTAGCCCAGTGTAACACTGACCTCCAAGCTTAGGTGTAGCTTTCCCTCCATCAGTGCTACACGTGGTGCTGCTGGAACGATTAGGAAGTCACCCCAGCAGGGTGAAAGCAGCTTACCAGTGCCTAGAGGAACTCTGCTTTCCTCCTCATTTATATTGCCACATTCAACAAAGAAAGTAGTTTCTGAAGGTGAAATTAGCTGAATTCCACTCTTGTGTACACAAGCTGTGCCTCTGGCCAGGTAACTGGCCGGATAACTTGATGATTGGTGGAATTAGGAGCAGCACCTCATCCCTAGAGGGGCTGACCTGATGTGTCACCTCATATCAAGTTACATGGCACAGTTTCACATTGCCCAAGGCCAGGGTCTCCAGCACAGTGTTTGAGTACCAGGGACAAAGAGCTGTCTTGTAAGGAAGAGAACTAGGGATGCTCCATGCAGTTGCCATTCCCAGAGAGAGGCAGGCAACAATGCCCAGGGCAGAGGGGAAGCATCTCAAATCCTTTAAGAGGCTGTAGGTACTCTGCTTCCCTGGGCAGGGAATAAACGTCCTACAACAGAAATTAAGGTTTCATGTGAAGATGATTGATGGAGAAAAATGAGATGGCCAAATGCAGGAACAGCTTTAAAGCAGGAAATACCCATCTCCAGCATAGACATGGATGCACTAGCTGGATGTGCTACAGTTTCAAATAGGGTGAGAAAGTGCACTGAATAAGCAGTTGTCACTTTCTTGCTGTGTTTGTGAGCACTCCCACCATATCAGACATATCAGAGAGTGCTGGGTGGGCCTTTTTTTGCAGAAAAGGTGGAAAATTACTTCACATTTAAATGGGATTAAGAATATGCCCACCTCTGGAATTACATGGCACCTGGGGAGCCAGAGGCTGTCTCTATAGAGTCATTAAGAAACTGTGAAGAAAAGAGAACCTGTTGCTGACATTAAGCAGAAGTTTGCATTTAGATCAGAGAATATATAGAAGTGTTATATATAAAAATTAAAACAAAATTTTGAAAATACATTGATTTTCATTTTTACTGTGAAGCCTGTAACATTACAGAATGTAAAAAAAAAAAGTGAGATGACTGAGAGGGTATCCTCAAAAACTCCAAAAGCAACACCTGAAATTTTCAAATAAGAAACAAGTGTCTATTGCTCACAGTCATAGGAATTCATTATAGCAAGGAATGTTGTGTTGATGTAGCTGTGATACGAGGTACCAGGATAAAAGCAAACAGTGTTTGTCAGGAGAGGCAATATTTTTTATTACATTAGAACCTGAATGAGGGCAGACGTGTCTGTAATATTTCCTGTTTTATCCAAGTATGACACTCAGCTTAACAAAGAACTATCTTTCCTGCAAAATCTTGCTTTACTCTTATTAAAACACGGAGCTTACTTTCTTTTTGCCAGACTTGCTTATGCTTAGAAAAAAAACATTAAAAATTGTTTCTGTGCAACATTAATATCTCTCTCAACAGGCAGGAGGGAGGGAGGGCAGCAAGGAGAGAGGATGTTCTGCTGTGACATCTTTTTCTCCTAACAAACCATCACAAGTAATTTAATAGCAATGGATTTTTCTGGACTGAAACTGCTAAAAACAAACTAAAACAATAGGTTCAGAGTACAGCATGTTGTTCATGTGCTTGCCATATGCCTATGTTGCAAACACAGCCAGATCCACACAGTTATTAAATATTGGAAGAATATTATTCAACTTTTACTGAAATTCTCTGTGATTTCATCAGTAAAATGTGTTTCTGTAATCCAGATGGGATCAGTGACACAGTTTAATAACAGAAGCAACTCTGGAAATTAAGGTGATTATCAATATATGGGCCACCCACTCTGTGCCATTGATGGAAATCTGCCAAACAGAACAGGAAGAGAAACTGGCATCTACTGTGTATCAGCAGCAGCGATATTCTGTTACTTTATTTATTGATCTATTTATTGATTTATGATGTGGGTGGAGCTTTGGGAGAAGAAAGCTGCCTTTTAAAGCCTAGATCTATAAAATCAGCATGTGAAGATAGTTAGACAGTGCTCTGCAAACATTTGTCTCAGACACCAAGAGCTTCTGCTGGTTTGGTTTTTCTTTTGGTACAGAATTGATCCTTACACATTCTTCCTTTCAAAACTATTTCTGCTCTGAAAAAGAAGGCAGAGTGTGCTTTTTTTATCCATTCTGAGTAACTCACTTTGGGTGCAAGTGGTTAAGTGTGATATACATGCAACATCTTCAGAAGCTTGTAGTCATTGCAGTCTGGAGAACTTCCTTACAAAAAGTTCTCAGGCTTTAATTAAAACTGCGGTATGTGGGCTGTACTACATTATCTTGCAGGAAAGCAGACCCAGAAGACTGACTGGAAGAAATACATTTAAAACTCAGATGCAGCAGGGGCCACATAGCCCCCAACTCATTCCCATTATGTGATTGAAGCCATGTTTGCATCACACACCAAAATTGCAAAGAAGGAGAGAGAAGAAATGGGATTGGTGTTGGTTTTGCCCTCTGACAGGCACATATTTCAAGCCATGTAGCAGTGAGGAGTTACAGGAATAAGAGTGAGCTGCTAGAACAACTCCTTCCACAAGCCTGCAGACTCATGGAGAAGCAATGGGACAGTCAGAATGGGACAAAATTGAAATGTTTATAAGTTTTCGTTGTTTTAAAGCACAGGAGACAAAAACAAATGACTTATCTGTTGCTGCTTTCTCAGTTTCCCCTCTACAGAAACTCCCTCCACTTGCCTTTGTGCATTACGCATTTACCTCACAAGCTGATTTCCATCCTCATGCCTACACTTTTTGATCTCCTAGGTCTTTGTTCTAGTCCCTCAACGGTGACACATTCCTAAACTTTCAGTCTGCAGCTGTCATCTTTTGGTTGTCTCACTGGAGGTTATGTCCAGAACCCACAACTTGCAGCCATCTCTCCAAGCTTCTTTTGCCACCAGGATCATTTCTTCCGTACATCTCCGATCCCTTTCCCCAGACATCTCATCTCTACGTTTCTTTCTTCTCCACTTTGTGCCTTCCTAACATGCGTACCTTTATTCAGCAAAAGGCTTTCTTTCTGGGTGACCCAGATATTTTGCCTCTGTAAAATACACTAGAGAAGAGAGAAACGAGTAAACAATGGCCCTTGATCAAAGTTACAAAGTATTCAACTCTTGCTAGTAAAACAGGTTTCATTAGTCTTCATCTTAAAGGGGCCTTAGTTTTCACAGATACTGGTCCCATCTGAGGACGAAAACAAGTTAAAGAAGTCAAGAAACTAATTCACAGCCTGACCTATCTATGTACCAGAGATGAGTGAAAGAATCAGACACAGACCAAGCTGCAGCAAGCCCTGGAGAAGCCCACTGAGATGAGCTACTTCAGTTGTTCAAGCTGAGTTGGATTCTTCACTCTAAAATATCAGGGAATGAGTACTTACTTGTTTAAAACAGATATTACGTGTTCAGATGACTTGAAATGGCTGAATTTACAAGTTTTACTTGTCTCATAACTTTCACATAGGCTCAAAACTTCATTTACATTTTTAGAAAGTCAGCCCTGGACTCTACAATTCCAGGTGATTTAGATTTAAGAATGCTTTAAAAATGGTGCTGTGGAGTCTATGTGGGACTGTTTGGCTTTGATGTTGAGGGTGGCACAAACCTAGCTACATGGCCTTTCTAGTTCCTGACCATGCCCAAAAAGCCTCCAGGCAACTTGAAGCTGCCAGTCTGCCAGGGAACTCCACTCTCTGGCTGCCAATGCTTAAATTTCGTTCCTTTTCCAGCCTTCTTTTATTTCTCCCACTCTCGCATACACACTCAAGTCCCTCTGTCACTTGTATGTGAGGGAGAATACTATTCTGATGATATCTGAAATATTTCCATCCTGTTTGAAGTTAAATATTTACTATAATCTTAATCATCAGTGCTGCTCAGCACAGGTTAGAGAGTAGGGGATGGAGTGGATTAGAAAGGAGATGCAGGTGAAAACCCAAGATTAAATTAAAAGGGGGTGTAAATACTCAGTTACACTTTTTCACTAAACCTTATTGTTCAAAGCTGAGATAAAACCAAAGGCAGACAAACTATGAAATTTGAGTGGCAGATTAAAGCAGCCTTACATGCTGTAAATGTTAGACAAATACAACAATCTGTTTGTGTAACAAAAAGGGCAATATAACCGCCTTTGATCAGTGAGAAGATATATAACATTCATTTGTGTTCTTCAAAGGCAAAAAGATGTTTTATTTACCTAATGTCACTTATATAATTGTTTGCTCTACCAGAGCAAGATCTAGAACTATTTCTGCTTGTGTGGAGCACAGTGAAAGATAAGAGCCCATAAAGCAGTCAGATGATCTGACTCCCAGCCATATGTTAGCCCGTGGGTAGGAACGGAAAAACACGAGGGATTTAGACCAAAGACTGCAAGCAGAGCAGACATAAACCAGAACCAGGTGTGCCCCATGGACTGATCTCCTGTAGTGTTGATCCTTCTTCAATACTGTGTTGACATCAGTGGGCTTTTGCTGTGAGCATGCCCAGTCGGCTGTTTCGGAAGTTATTAATGTGGACGGCATGCTGTTGAGAGGTGTACAAAAGGCAGGACTTTCTGCTGGATTGTCAGACCTTCCAGCTATGTGTGGAGCTGCAACATGCTGTGGTCTGTGTATGGCTGAGGTCAGAAGAGAGATCACTGATGCCTTTATCTGAGTTTCACAGAGTTCCGTCTCAAGAAAAACACCCTCGAAATCAGCATTTGATTTTTCTTCTAATTTTCCTTTAAAAAACCCATAGAAACAAAAAACCCTCAGAATATATCCTGGAGAAAGTAGTTGAATGAGTGTACAAAGCCTGCAATGCCATTAGAAGAAACAAAACGGGGAAAATAGTAGCCAAATCAGTCAGGACTTTATTTTGTAGTCATAGTGCCCCCTGGAGGTATCTGTTCGGATAGCTGCATGGCTCCCTATAACTTTAAAGCTTTTTATATTTGAACAGCAGCCTACATAAAGCCTAAAGATCTAATTTGTTCTCTCAACCCTGACTTGTTCTGCTTTTTGTACAACTCGATGTGCTTCTGAGCAACCTCAGTTTCTGTAGGTTTTAGCAACACACGATTGCTGTTCTCCGCACACCAGCTGGTGTTGCGCTGCTGACTGTGTTTTGGTTACATGCTCTCACAGCACCTCTCAGTGGTGAGGCCAGCTCTTGGTTTGCTGCTTCCCAGGAGGCAGTTTCAGGCACCAGGCAATGCTTCTGTTTTCCAATATGACACAGGAAAGATAGTTCCTTATGCCAGCAGTACAAAGGCATCTCTGCGTCACTCACCTCCCTCACCCTGCTCATCCTTGCTGTGACTGTTCCAGGAGTGAGGCCAACCTACATCTCATTCCCAGTCACTGGCTCAGTCGTCCTGGCCTACACAAGCATTTAAAATCTGATATATTGATCTCTTAGTTTCGATAATAACATTTCATTGTTCAATAAGAGGCATCAATTAGTCTGATTAACTCAGTCAGGTCACTTCCCTGCAAGAAATTTTTCCTGTTTAAAAAACCCTATTAGGACTGAGTGTTTAAATAAGACGGATTACAATACTATACTTTTGCTTGAAACACAATATCTAGTATCAGTAGTAGATGTCTGGTTTTATGCAGATGCATTCTGTCTCAGTAGGGATTGAGCCAAAGCCACTGAGGTCACTGGAAGCCTTTCTCCTGCTTACTTTCCATGCTGACACATCAGTCCTTTCCAAAGAACACTCATAGAAGTTAGCCTACCCTGGACAGGAAAACTCAAACAGCTGTAATCCTAATGTAGCCTGCATCTATTTTCTTCAAGAAGTCATTTTAGCTTGCACAATCTGTAGGGAAAGGATTAAGCTTTCCAGCACTTGCAGTGTTATCATATTCTAAGCCATTAAACAGCAGTAATACTAACCAGCTGTCCCTATGTCTGCAATCAGTCTTCCAAAAAAAGTGGCTTCACATCTTAGTATCTCTGATGTGGGATAAATGTTCTTGCCTCCACAGAGGGACACTTTGCCCCAGAGGTTTTAACAATCACAGACCCCCTACTGAGCCCTGCTCCAGCATCAGTCCTCAGCCCAGATCATTCCCCTTCTGTTGCTCCAGCTCAGGCACTGGAGCCGGCCATCTTCCCCTCTCTCTCTCACCCCAAATAGGCTTTAGTTTGCATCAGAACAGCTGCTTTTGACTTCTTCCTTTCCTTTGCCAAGTGTTTTTGCAAAATACATTTTTATCACTGCTTCTTTTCACTGTTTACTTCTATAGCAAATTCTAGGTCTATGTCTATTTGAAGACAGTGAAAAGAACTTTGATGATTATTTAATTTTCATTGACCTGTTCACTGAAGGTATTTCCCCAGCACAAACACACTGGGCTCACAACATAATAAAGTCATGCAGCAGGAGCACATCTCCTCCTAGGTAGCAGTGTTTCAGCAAAGTCTCTCGTTGTATTGAAACAGGCCTTTAGTGTCTTGAACAGTAGCAAGCACGATTGTTTGGCCACACAGATTTTCCGAAAGGTTCCCTGGGAATGGCCAATAGATTTTTAAACCGTTCATAGGGAGTAACAATCCTAGCTGCCTCGATACTTCAGGGCAGTACAAACTGCAATAGGTCATCCTCCAGTAGATTTTATACCCTCCTCTTGAGCTAGCAAAGCTATCAAGATGGGACTTCAGTGTGTAAAGCCGTGCTTGACCTTGCTCCCCACTCACTCACGCCTGGACCATTCAACTCGGAAGTTTGCAGAGTAGTGGAGGAAAGAGAGGGGGAGAGAGGAATGTAATAGCTCTCTTGGGCCAGCTTCCTTTTCTGTGTTTTTCTCTACTGGGCAAGTAGCCAGGAATGCTAACCAGCCTTTTTTTTCATGTACCTTTCTTTTTGGCAACAACAACAAAAACCCACAACCAACCAAACCCCAAAAAACTGTCATAACCAAACTAAACTGAAAAAAACCCCAAAACAAAAAAACCCAGCCAAATCCACTAAAATCAAAACCCCAAAACATTGTGGAGAGGCAGAACTCTTTTACAGGTGGTCTTCTTTTCGGTGTGAATGCCTCAGATTTTCATGACAAATGCCCAGATTCAGTTAGATTTGAAACATTGGAAACATTTAGATTGCTTTAGTTAAAAATGTGCTTTATATAACATTTCAGTCACTCTTGGTTTTAGTAATTTCTGAAAGGTTAAAATACACCAAAATCAATGTAGGAGACTTCAGTCAGAAGTATCTCTGGCCATCACTCTCTCAATTCACTCAGTAAGTTGGACAGCAGTTTCAGTGTAGATCACAGATACTGTCCTAAAATGGGGACCTAAATGTGTAAGTGCGGGTGCTGGTATCCAGCTTTAATATCCAAGATTGGAAACGGGACTTAGAAAGCTCTCCTTGTCCTACAGCTGTCCCAGGAGATGCAAGGGGATGTCAAGGGGCAGTTTATACCAGATGCCTGCCATGCTTCTGCTGCAGCCGCTGACAGTGACCGATGGTCTGCCTCACTTTGGAAAACTCTGGGTTGTAATGCTGAGCTCTGCCTTTGCCTTCAGAAACCCATATGTACCAGGGTATATGCTCCTGTGGCTTAAAGACCACGCAGAAGGTCTGCAAGTAGGCTCTTAACCAAGAACACTCTTTTAAAAGAAAGGGGGCGGGAGGAAAGATAACTGTCCCTTTACACATGTTATGGGTAATTTGGGATTCCTGAAATGCCGTAATGCTGGAAAGATCAAAGGACAGAGCAGAATAGTCAAGAAACTATTTGAAGACTCTCTGTCTTTATTCTGTGTTTTGGGAGGACTGACATTTCTGAAGTGCATACTGCAGTCACTGTCAAGGCCAATCCCATCAGCTGCTCCCTCAGCAATGCACTCCTCACTCGTACAGCTCTTTCATGCAGCTACCACATTCTGGGATATCATAAAAAAAAATTTTCAGGCAAGTTGCCATATCAAATTCTTTCTCTTGTGGGTGGTCCTTGAGAAAAGTAGAGCCCTGTCTGTATTACCGGCCTTGATAACAGATTGTTTACAACATTAGGATTCAATGGTTTAGATTTTTTCCCTTGTTGTAAATTACTTGTCTAGACAGATTTGAAGCGCCAATCTTTGTGAAAGTAAGGCTTTGACTCAACTGCTGATATAATCCACTGATTGAATACAACATATTGTTAAAAGCAATCCTGCCCTGCATAGTTCCTGTTTTCCTTAAGCTAGTAGTCTTGCAGACTGACTAACTGGAGTGACTTTTTTCTGGAGTGATTTTCTTCTTTGCCTGAGCATGTGACTAATGTAATAACAGAAATCTGTGTGAGTCAAATATTTGCAGTTTGCATCACTCAGCTGCAAATTGTTTCAGCTTTTCTCAAAAAGTAGTGATGTGGGGAACAAAACCCCAGTGAAACAAACAGAAAAATAATCAAAAGTTAAAAAAAACCAAACCAACCAAAAAAAAAAAAAAAAACCCCAAAACCCAAAAATCAGTCAACCAAACAAGAAACCAAAAAACCCAAAACCACCCAAGCAACCAAACACAAAACAAAAAACAAAAAACCAAGAAACCCCCACAACCCCAGAAAAAAAAAACCAAACCCACCAAACCAACAAAACCCTCACTCAAGTCTCTACTGACCTGCACACTATACATTCAAAACCCTTAATGGCTTGCACTGTTATACCTGAAAGGAGCCTCAAGGACAAAAAGGTCTGACTTTCTCCAATATTTTTGATTTTTTTGTGGCCCTTATTGAAGACCAACTCCAGGGTAACTCAGGCCACCAACACTATGGCATCACACATGGGTGACTAGGCACACTATACACACTGGGAAAAGCAGGGGAATGTAACCATTGTGAGCGTGTGAAAGAAAGTGAGATCCTTTAAATATTTTGCTTTGTGCACTACACTGTGTTTCTGACCAAATTTCTTTTTTCCACAGGTCCAGTGCTCTTCCTTCTATCTCTCTTCTGCTCCGTCATTGCTCAGTAAAACAGGCTAGGTTTAGTTCCTTACAGAAAAATTGGGAAACAAGCCCTCTTTGGGAGCAACTGTAGCTGCAGCACACTCTTGGAGGGCCTGCCAACCTGTGCCTGTCACTTAATGCTTTCGCAGTGCCATTAGCTGGGTGATTGTCTTACATCCCCAAACAAAATTGTGGCTCAACATCCCTGGCACAAAGCCAAAGGCCTTCTTCCATGAAAGTGCCAGATCTGAGGGGAACTCGAACTGATGGTGGTCTTCCTGGTGGACTGTCCCCATTGCAACAGGATCCACATGGAGTTTTCAGGATTTTTTCTAGTGCAAGACTCTGGCTGGGGCCAAAACTGGCATACTGTGTGTAGACAGTTGTTAAAGCGGCCCTAAGAAGCAGAAGGTGGCCAGATGGACTTCTTCTTCTGGCTGAAGAGATCACGAAGTTTCCCAGGATCCTGTCACTTGGGACCATTACTGGTCAGTGATATAGGGAAAGGGATCAAGTGCATCCGCAGCCAGGCTGTGGATTGCACCAAGCTGAGTTGACACACTTGGAAGGGACCCTGACAGGCTTCGGTGGGCAAATGTGAACCTCAAGAAGTGCAACAAGGCCAAGTGCAGGGTCCTGTACCTAGGTTTGGGCAATTTCCTATATCAGTACAGACTGAAATATAAATGTATTGAGAACACACCTGTGGAGGACTTGGAGACACTAGAAGATAAAAAGAATTACCTATGAGCTGGCAATGTCTGCTTGCATCCCAGAAAGCCAACCATACCCTGGGCAGCATCAAAAGAAGCATGAACAGCAGGGTGAGGGAGGGGATTCTGTCCTCTGTTCTCATGAGAACAGAGGAGTAGTGCACCCAGAGTGCTGCATCCAGCTCTGGAGTCTTCAGCAGGAGAAAGACATGAACCTGTTTTAGTGGATCCTGAGAAGGGCCATAGTAATAGTCAGAGGGCTGGAGCACGTCTCCTAAGAAGACAGGCTTAGAGAGTTGAGGTTGTTCAGTCTGGGGAAAAGAAGGCTTCAGGGAAACCTCATTGCATCCTTCCAATAGATAAAGGAGTCTAATAAGACAGACACTTTTTATCAGTGTCCATAGTGACAGGACAAAGGGCATTGGTTTTAAACTGAAAGAGGGTAGACTAACGTTGTATATAAGGAATAGTTTCTTCACTGTGGGGTTGGTGAAACACTGGAACCCAGAGAAGTGGTGGATGTCCCAACCCTTAAAGCGTTTGACGCCAGGCTGGATGGGGAGCAACTTATTCTAGTTGAAGGTGCCTCTGTCCATGTCAGAGGTGTTGGAGTGGATGATCTTTGAAGTTTTTACCCAGTTGAAACCATTCTGTAATTCCCTGATTCAGTGACCCTGGAAAAAGGAGGCATAACCCTCCATTAAGACATGGATAAAAGCTTTTCATCAGACTCCCAGGTGGAGTTAGGACATAAGTACACAAGCACAGCAAAATTTGGCTCTAGGTGGATAGCCATTATTTTTGTTACTTAATTTGAAGACATTTGACTTTCTGAACCATGGGTCTCCTTAGAAGGCACAGGCTCCTTGGAAGATGGGGCTGAGGAGAGGTGAACAACCCCCTGCAGCACTACAGGCTGGGGGCTGTGTGGCTGGACAGTGCCCAGGTGGAAAGGGACCTGGGGGTACTGGTCAACAGCTGATTGAACATGAGCCAGCAGCACGCCCAAGTGGCCAAGAAGGCCAACAGCATCCTGGCCTGTATTAGGAATAGTGTGGCCAGCAGGAGCAGGGAAGTCATTCTTCCCCTGTACTCGGCACTGGTGAGGCCGCACCTTGAGTGCTGTGTCCAGTTCTGGGCCCCTCAGTTCAGGAAGGACGTTGAGGCACTTGAACACATCCAGAGAAGGGCAACAAGGCTGGTGAAGGGCTTGGAACACAAGCCCTGTGAGGAACGGCTGAGGGAGATGGGGTTGTTTAGCCTGGAGAAAAGGAGGCTCATGGGAGAACTTATCACTCTGTACAACTGCCTGAAATGTGGCTGTACTCAGGTGGGGGTTGGTCTCTTCTCCCAGGCAACCACTGACAGAATGAGAGTATGCAGTCCTAAGCTGTGCCAAGGGAAGTTGAGGTTAGATGTCAGAAGAAAATTCTTCACTGAAAGAGTGATTGGGCACCGGAATCATCTGCCCAGGGACGTGGTGGAGCCACCATCCCTGGATGTGTTTAGAAAAGACTGGACATGGCCCTTGGTGCCATGGTTTAGTTGATGAGGAGGTGTTAGGTCATGGGTTGGAGGAGATTATCTAAAGGTCTTTTCCAACCTAGTTCATTCTGTAATTTTGTGATTCTGTGAACAGTGTTTGTCTTGAGGTGATCCTCCTTCCTCTGGGAGGCTTGGGCCAGGTGCTTCATCCCTCTTCACTTCTTCTTCCCACTCCATAAACAGGGGTAATACTGAATCCTCCCACAAAGGGCCACTGCTCCAGTGTGCAGACATGTTACTAGCAATGTTTTATCACAAAAGGGGAAATCCCATGCTATGGGTTCTGTGGGAAAAGCAGAATGCTTGACTTGCTGTCTGCTCCTCCACCCTCTCCCTAGGTAGGGAGTACTGGGAAGAACTCCCATTTTCCCTTCTGTTTCTATTTCCCCATCAATCAGGTCCAAGTTTAGCAGCAAGAGCAGATAATATAATTTTTGAGTTGTTTGTTCAGCACTCCAAGAGAACATGTGGCCTACAAAATGACGAGGAAGGTATGATTGCTTCTCCTCCAAGCTTGTACACTGGTGGCTAATCCACTCACTAACTTCTCTGAAAAGCCAGTGGAGGAGAAACCTCTTCTTGCAGATTTAGATTAATTTATCATTAGAGAGACCACTTCTAATTCATAATTAGAAGATTGGAAGTCAGCAAGATCCGGCCTAATATTGTGCAAATAGAATCATAGAATCCTAGAATATGCTGAGTTGGACAGGACTGATGAGAATTATTGAGTCCAGCTCCTGGCCCTGCACAGGACACCCCATGAATCACATCATGTGCTGGAGCCAAAAGGTCAAACATGGATGCTTTACAGACTGACAATGAAGGAGCAGCAAGTGATAGTATCCTTCTGTTCATCAAAAGAAACAAATTGAATCCAAGCTGATTGTTCCGCTCCACAGCCTGCAAGACCCACGCAGAATGCACAACCATTAACCATTGTGAGACAAGAAATATGGAATTGTCATTTGTCACAGATTACAGGACTTGCAAACCTTGGAAACCAAGTCACTTACTCACTAACCTCTGCCTGTGCCAGTGGTACTTCTGTGTTACTAGGTTCCCTGTATGTCAGATAAATATTCGTTTCCAGAGACAAACAATTGTCATTGTAGGAAGAGTGAAAGCATGTTCTTTAACATGAGTTGGGTAATTCATGTGAAAATCAGAGAGAAAATAAGGGGATTTGTAGCTATATTGTTGGGATTGTGACAAGCTGCAGACAAGGGAGTCCTCAGGTTTGTTGCTGCTGTGACTGAATCCCTAAGTGACCCCCACTGGCTCAAGCAGAGTAGGAACTGTCACTGCTCTGTAGGGGTTGCTTCAGCCTGCAGGGACTGCTAACACATGTAAATCAAACATGCAAAGAGCTGCCTGTGGACAAGGCCTCAGGATGTGGATGAACTGGGAAAGAGACATGTAGTCCATTTCATGCTGTATCTGAGAATGCATTGATTGAGCCTATACATACATGGAGAAATAGGCACTTCTACTAATGACAAACACAAACCCTACATTTCACACTTGGGTCTCCTATTCAATGTGTATTTCCCCCAGGAACTTCAACAGCTTTTGGTGTACATGTAATATGTAACATATCTTGTATTCTGTATTTATTTGCTGCACAGCTGCACAAATATCACACTTAGAAGAATATAGTTTAATCCCTTGAAAACATAGTCTTTATGGAGTGATGAACAAACCATTTCTATTCCTTGCTTTTCAAACCAGCAATGCTGAAATGTCCAGCAGAGATGTCTCATTTTTATTTCCAGATGTTTTCTACATCGGGTGATAATATTCAAGCAGTAGTTTTACTTCCAATTCTGACATGAAAGAGCATAAGTGTATTAGCAGTTTCATTGAGTTCAATGGCAGAAGCAACTCATAGGAACCCATGTAAGCAAAGTGATTTTTTAATGACTGCTTTCAGATCTGGGTCAAATCTTACTATACTGCAGGAAAGATACATATCATTTTATGTATTGCAATTTTCATTTTTTCAGTTCAGAGATCTCAGCTCAATCCTTAGTCGTTCTTTTGAGATTTTAACAGCAAGTATGGGAGACATGTGCAGGAAGCTGGGATGTAAATGCTGCTATAATATAAGTCTATGGTGTGCTGTCCATAGATGTCATTAGCTTCAATGCAGCAGACAGGAATTTCTGGGGGCAACAGGATACATTTTGTGATTTCTCTTGCTTCTGTGTGGCAAAGACTACAGAGACTCTTCCTCCCATTTGGCAAAAAAAATTCAATAATTTATTAATAGGGTCCTTGCTATCTTCATGCTTTTTTACAAATACTTTTTGAAATGCTGAAGTTAAATGAACATGCAAAATTAAAAGATAAATGAAAATGACTGATTTTTAATGAACAGAAGTGCATCTGATTAAGTAGCATAGACTAGCCTAGCCTGGGATAGAATAGTTCAGGTGGAAAGGGCTTGCAGAGATAATTTAGTTTAGCTGCCTGACCACTTCAGGGCTGACTAGGAGTTAAAGGCAATTATGAAGTGCATTGGCCAGATGCACCGACAGGCATGCGGCATCAACCACCTTTCCAGGAAGCCTGTGAGTGTTTCACTATTCTCTCAGTAGAGAAATGCTTCCTAATATCCAGACCAGAGAGAAGAGGGGAGCACGTCCCTCTCCAGGTCCCCTCCTCAGNGTGCTCCAATCTATATCCAGATCCCTCTGGAAGGCTCTTGTGCCTTGAGGGAGTCAGCAGCACCTCTCAGTTTGGTACTGTCAGCACACTTGCTAATGGTGCATTCAAGTCCTGCATCCAGATCATTGATAAACTTGTGGAACAGAACTGGTCCTACAATGAAGCCCTGAGGAATACCACTGGTGACTGCTCACCAGGCAGATGTAGCCCCACACACTACATCCCTGGAGCCCTGACATTCAGCCAGTTCTTCTTCCAACACACTGTGCATCCGATCATCAGAACTGCTTGTCCAGAAGGACACTGTGAGGGACAATATCAAAAATCTCACTAAAATCTTACTAAATATTACTAAAATCAAGAAAAGCCACAGCTACCACCTTCCCTTCATCCACTAGGCAAGCAACCTTATTGTAGAAGGGTATCAAATTAATTAGGCAGGACTTTCCATTTAGGAACCCACAACGACTGCCTGGTGATTGCATTGTCCTTGAAACACCTTTTAATAACATCCAATTTGATTTCACAGGCATCCAGTCAAAACGGTTGTCTTCTAGATTCATTCAGCAGTGTAGAATTACTGTGTATCCTTTTCCTATGTTGCTGCTTCTTACATCCCATACCGGATATTGCAGAGCCATTCACAGGCTCTGGATAGAAATACATTTTTTTATCATTACAAACTTCCCAAAGTCCAGTGTGTACTTTACATTCTGGCAGATTTCTTTTTTCCTTCTTGCAAATTTCCTTGACTTTTCCAAAGAAACCAAAGACATAAAACACCCAGTGAAAGCATGAAAACACACAGTGAACAAGTTGGAAATAAAGCAAATTATTGTTTTATTCATAAACGTCAAACAAACATAATAATTTTTGTCAGCCAAGAGTATGTTAAAATAGTAATACAAATTTCTTGGATCCTATATAAGGCTCACAAAAGTCACTGGAATAGCTTTAGCAAATTTTATACTCTTTGGGAAGGGACAGGAATTAATTTACTTAAAAGATTCATTGTATCAAGTCACATCACTTGATAGGTCACTCAAATGGATCTGTGGCTCAAACTCATTTGAATCACACATAGAGAGACTCTGTAAAGTGCATCTTGCTGGGTTTTCCCGGAGCACATCTCCTGACAAGAATGACTCTATTAGGGGTTTCTGCAGCTCTGCCTCAGATAGCCACCAAATGCATGCAGGACTGCTTCTGGAAGTCTGTCTCTGTGGAATACCACAAAGGAACACACTGCAGGATACAGGCCTTCAGAAAAACCACACAAAAACAACACAAAGGCCAAAGGTTATAGAAAACTCCTGAAAGAGATTAACTGAGTGTTCAGAAAGGCCATAGCCTTAAATGCAAAAGCTTTTATTCAGGCTTTCGGTAACTACCTTTCTCTTAGAGGAAAATGTTAATTTCTCTGTTTTCAGCAAATCTGTTCCCTTCCTTACACTTGCATTTTATGCTCATCATTAACAGCTGCAGTGTATAAATATTTATGCTACTTTCTTAGCATGGTATCGAAGGAAATGATGTTTCTGTGACAGTACAGTCTGGTTTTATGTCCTTCCTCTCCCCCACTAATAACTTTTGAAATTGCTGGCCAATTTTTGTGAAGGAGTAGAGGTCTTGGAAAACTCCTTAACAGGATCATGAAAACAGGCAACTGGAGAGAGGGTAAAGACTAACCAGACATCAAACTGAGCTCAGCTCAAGTCTCATAAGCAGAGAAAACCATCCTGTGTTGTTACCACTACACTTTACTTGTGTATTTCTCTCTTCATATTTTACTGGTGCCATATTAGCTTTAACAACCCATTCTTTCTTTCTCATTTGATGTCCAAGGTCTATGAAAACAGTGAAAAAAAGAACAGGCTGAGCGCAGACAGACTCGGCTGAAGTCTTTGGAACTCATTTACCCACAACCAAATTCAAGCAGAATTTAATGGGCTAAACATGCAAAAATCTCATCTCCAAAGGTGACATACTCCAGTGATTCAGTAACAAACTCTTCTGCTGTCTTTGTAATAACACCAGCGATTTGGTACATTGTCATTGGAGCAGAAACACCATAAGGAATCACTACCTAAAGTAATAAATAATAATAATAATAATAATAATAATAATAACAGTGTAATGCCATCTGATACTTACAGAAGGCACTCTGCAGAATCCCACAGCATCTGACACATTTTAAGAGATATTTGCAATGGATTAGGGCACTATGTGGAATAAGTGATAGCACTATGGTGAAATAAGGAAAAAAGCTGCGTAGAGGGAGACAGAACTTTGGCAGAGCCACCCAGCAGTTCACTGAGACAGCTACACGATACAGGTTTAGGCATCTCAAATATTCTTGAAGAATTTTCTAAAATGAAGGCTAATATGGCAAGATGCAGCACCACCTGGATGATAATTACTTTTACCTTATACTCTGCTTGTAGTGGCCAAGAATATAACCAAACCAAACAAACCATTAGCATAGGAAACTAAGTACTTTCACTAAATTGTCACAAACAAACTAACCAAAACAAAACCCAAGCTAAAACAAAGGAAACCCCAAAGTTAAAAGATACCTGAGAATGAAAAAAGACAAGACAACATAATACTAGCAATGTACCTTATCATTCTGAGATAATGTAAAGTAAACATTTTTAAGGATCTAAAACTGTCTGGTTTGAATGTAGTTCAAATTTTGAGCAATGAGAAATTTATATTAAAAAGAGAAAAAGGAAATAGAAAATTAGACTTTCTTACCAACAATAGCTCTTTTTTTTTACCAATCTAAACTTCAGCTATGTTCAAGCAAATATTGTTAGTATTTTTCATTTGAAGGAAAACTGAGTTGATCAAGTTGCTTTTGGAGTTTTATTCAAAATCATTCATTCCTCATTTTTGTAAGTTCCAGGATTCAAATTCTGAGCAAAAATTTAAGGTGAAATCTGTGAAGTCAGGCAACTCACCTCTCACCTACCAGAAATTTTATTCTGGTTTTATTCCATAAGAAAAACCTAGCACTTTTGTGCATCTACATGTTAAGTAAACTAGCCAAGTGAGCCTAGTAAAATTCATCACTTCCCAGAATGAGGACAGACTCTGAGCACTGGTGTAACACTATTTAATCAAAGGCAAAAGTATTCCAGGGTTCAGACATACCCCGAGCTGGATTTCATTTACATAGATTTACTGATTCTTAGTTCTCAGCTAGTGCTAATTTACATTACTTCATTATTTCAGTGGAGCAACACTATTTGTATACTGATCATTTGTTATCCTGGTACAATGCTTTGGTAAACATTTAGAGGGGATTTCTTCATAAAGCAGTGTGAGAGGTTTACCTTAGTAGCTGAGTGTATCGTATGTAATGAACAAGGGAAATGACTCAGACCAGTGGACAGATCCAAAATTAGACCTTTCTGTCTGAAATTCAGTTTAAACAGTTACAGTCAGTTTACAATTTACAGGATTACAGTAAAAGGCTGCATGAGCAGAAAACATTTTTTTACCCAGAAGGCATAGCTCTCCCACTATACTATCAATTACACTTTCAAAAGCCCCCCTTTTTACAGATTAGTTTGGTCTAAACCAGCTAGTAATAATGTCATCAGTGAAATTTAAATACCTACTGCAATCACAACCATGGGAACATTGTACATGTAATTGTACCTCTATCAGAGAAAAAATTGGTGTCAGAGGAAATGTTTTTATGCTTCCAAGAATTGGTAGATCCCTTTTGTGCCATCACATCCCTTTTCCTGTTCCATGGATCTGTTGTTTTAGCTTTCCCATTCACAACTCCCTATACACATCACTAAAACTCAACACATTTAGCAACAACCAGGAAAAAACAAAACAAAGCAAAATAAAAATTAAACAGTAAGAGGCGATTCTTTTCCCCAAAACTAAAACCATGTACTGGCCTCTAAAATGCAGTATTTAACAGTGTTTTCTAGAAAATTCATCCAAAAATCCTAACTTCTAGTTTAAGGTCCCCATTAGGGTTAGTATAAATAGCATACATATACCTACATACCTACATACATATACATTTTAACATACATAGTATTAAAAGGAGAACTGGGATCCTTAATTGCATAGATGAATTAGTATCTCTGATTAGTTATATGGGTATTTCCAGAACTTGAAAAGCATTATTCCGAGCCCAGCTACCACTCTTAGAAGAATATGATAATACATTCAAATGCTGTTTCTTGCCTGATTAGGCCGATCACATCCCATTTTGTTTCTGCCACAGGTTTTTAACTGGACACAGACATATATTTTATGTTTTCTGCCTTGTTCTACAAATGATTGACAATTTGTGGGAGTTCCTATAGATACAGTCATACAGCACTAACAGCAGTAGAAGAAATCTTACTGGTTGATAGACTGTAAAGTCCAGAAGTTAATAATGAAATAGCATAACTACCACTAAAGACACTGAAGGTAGAAGCTAAAAGCAGCTTGATGTTCTAGAAAAAATACCCTGGGTGCTTCATTCCAAAATTATTTTTGCCATGTTTAAGACAAGTATTTTAAGAATTATTTCCATCCCCCATCTTGTTGATAGCATTTTTCAACAGGTTTTATTTTAATCATGAGTTTTTCCACTTGATCAAGCCATACCTATACAACTCAAATAGCTAAAATACTGCACATTCAATATTTTGGAAAATATTTTAGAAAGGCTAGTGGTCTGAAAATCTTATGAATTTTCAAAAAAATTCCAGAGGTTAGCCTTGTAAGCAGTGAGAGTCTTGTGTTTATCCAAAGGTTTTCAACAGTTTCTGAATTTCATCATTCTTCAATACGGGATCATAACTGCAAGGAGAAAGCCAGCTCCACCATGTTCTTTTTGCAGTTTCACTTTTGCCTACAGCTGGAGCAGAAATTACAGAAAATCATGAAGAGACATCATTTTTTTATTTGGACCTAACCATGAGGAATGTTGGTTAGGAAAATGCTTTCTTCTTTGTAATTTGGAGGAAAGTGAATATTCGTGAAAGATTGAAAAGGATGTGATTGCAGCAGCGGGGAAAGTAATCCCCAGGCACTGCAAAAACAAAAGAGATTGATTCTGAGGTATGTGTAAGGTGGGAAATGATAAAGAGAAAAACCTTTTGTATCCACACTGAGAGGGTACAAAACAGCATATATATTTTTTTATATAGCATTCAGATATTGCAGATATTTCTGTTCTTTTGACAGATAAATAGAATAAATCCTAGGAGCAAAAATATCACAATGCTACTTACAGAATTTGCTTCAATTGATTGCTATTACGTGATTCATTATCTTAAGTCATTAAGCAGGAATACAAATTTGGGATGTAGATTTTGCTAGCCAGAGAAAGACAAACATCTGCTGTTAATTTTCATGTCATTTTTAGAAAGACGTGAAAGGCATGAAAGCCAAGGTTGAGATGATCTGCTCATGTTCATGTTAACATGCTTCTTGCAAACAGCAGAGCAATACAAATCTTAATCAGAGTTGAAAAGCATGAAATACTAAATGTTCTTGGAAGGGAAGTAGCCAACCAAAATTAGCACCAAGGGGTAACACTGCAGAATTGAGAGGCATTTCCTGGAGTTTCTGTCCTGCATTGATTCAAAAACATTTTGACAGAAGAGAATTGTGACAAAGAATGCAAGTACAGTGCTAAAATTCAAACTGTAGATTTACCTGTCTTGAAAACTTTAATTCTGTAGTGAATATCCCTGTATACCAAAACAAAAACAATTTGCAAAATGTTACAGCTGTTTCAGCTGTAGTGCAAAGATGGTTTCATCTGAGAAATTGTGTTTAAAAGTTTCCAGTCAGCTCTGATCAAAATATTTCACAGGCAATAGAAACAGGTGGGTTCCTTAAATTAACACTGACATTCCTGCTGAAAATCACTACCTGCTGATGAATTAAATGAAAATACACAGAAAAGCTAGTTGGTTGCTCTAACATGGGCCTGATTTTTTTCTAGTGAAATACATTACAGACCCAGTAGAGATGGAACTGTGTCACATACCTACCTATAACAGAAATAATGTTGCAGGTGACAAGGTCCTGCAGGAAGCAACAAAACCATAAATTCATCCTTAAGTCAGAGTTTGAGGGAAGCGGCCTGCCTGAGGCTCTCTGATTTGGAAGAAATGATGACATAAAAACTGAATGAATCCTGAGAGAGGTGCTAGCAAGATACATGCTTAGAAATTCTGGCTTTTTCATTGAAAGTGATATAGGGGTAAGTAACTATTAGGCAATGGAGAACTTGATCACATCCTTAATCCTGTCATCCTATTCAACCTGTGTAAATAAATTCCCCCCACAAAGTAAACAGCATTTAAGTGAAGTTTCTTCTTTCTTTCTTTTTTTCCTTCTTTTTTTTTAAAAATTTGGTTGGTTTGTTTTTTTGTTTCCACATATTTAAGCAATGGTGTTCCAAAGAAAGTAAGTTTTAATAATACTAACAAGAACCCAGTATTTTCAGCTGTGGCTGTGAATAGACTGGACCCCATTACACTGCAAGGCAGCAGGGAGTCAGGGGGTCTGCTAATCCCTGTAGCAACCAGGCCAGCTGTACTCTCCCCTCTATCACTGGATGCTTCCTGCAGTTTAGCTGAAATCTACTATTCTTTTTCTCTTTCAAGCTCTTCCAGGCATTAAAACCAAATCAAAATATGCTTCTTCAGGCCCAGTTCGTTTCCAACCCAACTGAATTGTTAACACTTGATTGTAGCAGGGGCAAAATCTGTGCCTTGTTCAATGAATTACAATTCCTCATTGTTATATTAGATGTTGAAATCCACAGAATAATCCTACCTCTTCTATGTCTGGCCCATTAAGGAAACGGCATGGAAGAGGATTATGAAGCATTCCAACATTGTTAACTAGTCAGGGAAAATACAATGTTAAGAACCAAATCTAGACAAAGTGCATAATTCATCTAGTTAAACAAATTGCTTCTCCTCAAGACCAGGAAGATTTTCAGCTGCATGTGAGGAGAAACACTATTGAGCATCAAGTCTTGTTCTCACTGAAGTCACCAATACTGATGAGTGCTGATTCTGGGGAACAGAAAAATAGACTGTTGCTAAGGTTGTTTGTGTTTTGTTGCTGTAGTTTCATTTGTTTCACTATTAAAAGGATGATTTTCTTTAAGAATAAAAAAACCTTCCAAAACCCCCACCTTTTCACTATTGCTTCATGAATCATACCAGACAATGAGCCACAGGCTCACTGTGTATGCTTGGATTTAAGCATTGGCTAATAAGTCGTTATGACACGTCACATATACAATGGTCTGTTTAATACACTACAGTCATAAAATACTCGTCAATTAACAGATCCTAATGACTGACCCAAAACACCAATATCAAAGTCTTTCAGATCTTTTTCAATGTTTTCGTACACTGAATTTTTAGCAAAATCAGTTTGTACAACTTTCACCTTTTGATCTGCGGCCAGCTCTGTATCTAAAATAAACGCCAAACCCAAAGATAAACCAGCCAAGAAAACCTGTTTGTACCTACCAAGAAAGAGGGAGAGCTATAATAAGTAATGAGAGAAATAACCAGATGTCTTGTTAAGTAATGTCCACTATACAGTAAGCAATTGTTTCAACTTTCTTGCTCTAAGAAATAATACAGCACAAGCATAATATTCTCAATCTACCTGGTTGTTTTCAGGGAAATGGCCTGGCAAATATAGGATGAATTTATGCCCTGAAATCAATGAAATTTTTCTTATAAAATCTAAACAATATTTAGTCCTTCAGTAAGGTAAAAAAAACCAAATTCAGAAATAAGCTTCTTTCCCTGGTTATCATAATATTTAGAGATGAACACTGTCAGCATACATTGGATAAATGAATGTGGATGACAGATCCTGTATGTAAACACAGCTTTGCAGACTGGTTTAAAAGACTTTTGATGGATAAGATGAGCACTGTAACAAGTGGAACGTATCTTTTTACACTGGAGGAGGGGTAAACAGGGCTGTATGTGATGCAGCATTTTCTGCATAATTTTCAAAAAATTCCTTGCCTGTTTTGACACTTGTACTTCCATAGACTGAACCTTCTTCAGGATTTTGCAGCACTAAAAGGCATTTTAGGGAGGCTATAGCTTAAATTTTACAAGGTCAGTTAGAAGGGAAAGGGAAATGTGTGTGATTTTTCCAATGTCACTGCTATGCAGGAGTGGAGCCCAGCTGTACATTGCCATTTTTCTCAGCAGTTGATTTATTGCTGTTCATATTTTCAATGAAGTTTCATGAGGAAAAGAAGTAGAAACTCTTATTTACTCATTTTTAAAGGCAAGGCTCCCCTTTAAAGGGGCCCAGTAAGGTCTCCTCTAACTAGATGTTCACATTGTAAATTTTTGCTACTAAACCTGCTTTCATGTTTTATGGGCAACCTGAAATCCAGATGAAGTTTGCTGAAAAAGTGACAGGCAAAGCTTGGAAATGTCAATAGAATATCAGATTGCAGGCCCTCTGCAAGTGGCAGGAATTCAGGTGCACACACATGGCAAAAAGTGCATACGGCTTTCAGGAAAATGTCTCTGCTGGTTTGGATTC
This sequence comes from Dicrurus megarhynchus, assembly GCA_013399195.1. Lineage (NCBI taxonomy): Eukaryota > Metazoa > Chordata > Aves > Passeriformes > Dicruridae > Dicrurus > Dicrurus megarhynchus. Next base: position 246,970 of record VXAD01012331.1, read on the forward strand.
TGATTTTATCATACAGAAGATGGAGAGCATTGCCTTGAAGAGGAATCAGACTTGCTGAATTATTACCCAGAAATTTTGTCTCATCCCTTGGTGCTCACTCAGTAAGAGGAGGCCTTGTGCCAGCTCCTGCAGGAGAGCAAGGATGCAGAAAGCTGGCTTTGGGTCCAGCAGGACAATTAGCAACAAATCAAATCCCTTGTTGGAGGATGAGATAAAGTTGTTCCTCTTTGCCCCTCAAAGCTCCTTGCAAACTTGACCATCCTGCGTACTCAAGTAATGCATTTTGAGGGAGCAGCAAGCACTCTGACTGCAGATCTGAGATGTGGCTTGCATCTTGTGTGCAGTTTTAGAGGACATCTGTCTCCACGACAGAAGAAAGGAGGAAGGAGTGCCCTTTTTCTTGCCCTCTTTCTAAGCTGCAGTTCTGTGTATGAAAGGGACAAAACATGCTTTGAACCTCCAACCTATAAAAGCAACTCTAGTGGCAAATGACCCCGTCATGGTCCCAGGCTGGGCGAATGGTGAAGCTATAAATAAAAGGACATTGTGAGTGTAAATGCAGTGAGTGCGAAAGAACAGAGCAACAGCTGGAGCAGACACCTACAGTGACCTTCTGATTGAAGAGTTCTATAAACAAAATGAGATGGTCTTAAAAGGTGTAGTGATGTGTGGCCATCTTTCTCGCGGGCAATCAGAAGGGCAGCCAAAATTAGAGCAACACGAAAATGAGGATCAAACAAGCCATTTGGACTTTCTCTGCAACTCCTTGCCTGTACAGAACTGTACTGCTGCAAACAGCACTGTCAGCCAACAAACAAGCACTCCAGATGGCTTTCCTCTGTCTCTTTTATGAATAAACCAATATATTAAAAAACAATAAAACTCTCATGCTGACAAATGAATTATCCAGGGATAGCTCTTCAGAAAAGTACAACAATTCTGCAAAGGAGAGAGCCAAAAACCAATTTCCAGTGTTTCTTATGTCTCTCCCTCTCTGTGACAAAGATTTATGTTTGTCTTTGAAGACACAAGCCATTACACCTCTGTTTAAAATCCTAAGTGTGTCAGAAGCAAAAAGCCTAGCTTTTCAAACACCAGGACAGGTCATTGTCTTTTTTTTTTTCTTTTTTTTTTAAATAATGGAGTAAAAACTAATTCAAGGAAAATTAAAAGTGGAACCAAGTTGTTTAATTCAATGTGTTACTGATGCCTTTTCCTGGACTTAAAATCAAGAGTCAAACAGGGTTAGAAGGGAAAAGGGGATTTTACCTTGGTATTTATTTTAAGGATCCTTAGGTGCACCGCGTCCAGGTTGAATGCACCTCCATACACCACCCCAAGCTCCCCAACAAGATCTGGTATAACATTTTAGGTTTTACTAATTAGCATATCTATCATAAATTCCCCAATGAGAGGCTCGAGTGAGCCCCCCTCCCCGAGGAACCTTCCCCTGGATGGTTCTATCTTAGTTTACAAAATGTGTTCTGGAGAGGACCTTGGGGTCTGGGGCATGTTGATCCCTAACCACGAAACCTCTAAAATGTTTAGTGTCCTAGCTTAACAAACAAGTCCAAGAATGTAGGCAAAAAGCACTAAGGAATACAGAAGTTGTAAAAAGGTATAAAAGGAGTTTAAAAGAAAAGGCAAAAAATCATCATGGCATCATTATCAGACGTATCACTAAGGCTTATACATCTAACTCCTTCTGACCTCAAACCACTTGGGAATCCACTTGTCAGATAGGATAATGTGCTGCTTTTTGAAATTTACCAAAAAGATAATAAATCAGAATGAAGCATGAAGTTGTTTATGATACACAGCATTCCAGAATCACTCCCCTTCTAGAGAGTTTAGAGAGTTATGAAAATGTTCTGAAATCAAGGTAGCAAAATGAATGCCCAAGTGGCACGAGAACCGATCTTTGCAGAAAGGCCCTTTTGAAGTACTACATCAACATTTGAATATGAAGAGAGTAGCACTCAGTGTAAGATGGTGTTCATATTCCGTGGAAATCGGCAGATAGGAAAGCAAATTGAGGAGTTTACCTTAAGGGATCAGCAAGACACAACAGACGTTTTTAACAGCCTTTTAGACTGCAGAAAGGATGTGCAAAATGAGTTGTTTTATGCTAGTCAGTGAACTCACTTTGTTACCTGCTTATTTCTTGGAGCAGGCAGGACAAGAGGCAAAGGACACAGCAGAGCAGATTGGAAACTCAGCCTACAGCAGGGAGGACAGCTGAATGAATTAGCACCTTCACAGGTCTTTGTGGGAGCAAGGTATATTTTGTTCCAGGCCGTGTGGGTTCCTTTTTTCATTCACTACTTGATTCTATATTAGCAGGCATAATTTCTGCATAGTTTCCTGCATCACCAAATCCAAATTCATTAACCATATGCTCCGCTAATCTAAACTGATACAACTGTATTTTTATTATAGCTGAGGATCATAAACCTTATTTTTCATTAAATAAAGACTTGTTTCTACCAAAAAAAAAAACCCAAAACCCCACCAGAAAGAAGAAAAACAAGCCACCAACCAACCCCAAAACAACCAATCAAAACAAATAAACAATAAAAATCCCTACCAAACCCTACAAACCCCAGCCACACTAGTGGTGAGGAATTTTATATCTTGCAGAAATGGCTTTTTTGTTTGTTTTTCTATTTGGCTTTGACAACAAAATGGTACAGATTCTGGTCATATAAATACATACTAAGGTATCATTTTGCAAACAGGACCTAGCTCTGCCTGTACAATTTGCTTAGGAAATACAAGCAGAAGAAATGAAACAGGACTGCAGTTAGTAGCATTCCATCATTTCTAATCCCCTGGTATTGTTGTTTGATCAATGTTTCACAACCACAGTACTAAATGTGTTAAATGAGCAGTGTACCTGGGGTAATGGTTCTGTCTGCCCTCTGTAACACCTACTTTGGTATCTTTTATCTCATTTTAAAAGAGCTTTCCAGTCTGAACTAATGGAAATCTGGTTTTCAACTCCAGTGTGTTTTTAGAGAAATGTTTTTCTTACTGTGGATTTCTGCCGGCTCCAGTTCTGAATGCTGTTCTCAGGCACACCTGTGGCCCACAGAACTTGGAAACCCAAACACTGAGATCTCTGTAATTACCCACAGTTTAGACTCTTTTAATTTATAGTATTCAGTATCCAAACAGATGTGGCAGTATAATTAGGCAAATAATACAATCAATTTAAAAACAGAGCAAGTCTTTTCAATGTGATGTCCAATAGACTGCAAAAAATGTATGGTGTAGATGTTAAAAAAAAAAGGAAACAAGAGTAATGTGTCCAGAACTCCCTGCTGATTTTAGTGCCTCCACATCAGATACGCTATTCTTGTCATTGCTGTATTTTCTCTTTCCTTTTGTTTGTGCCATCTACTTGTTGTTAGATACTCATTTCCAACCTGACACAATAAATAACAGATGACTCACTCTAGACTTCAGCCAAAACCAGCTGAAAACAATAGAAAGGTCTCACTGGGATTTGCCACCAATGTCAGCAAGCTGTGGGAAAGGCTATGCCCACAACCAGGTAGAACAGTGTCAAAACCTCATCAGTGCAGCCTGACTGCTGGGGTCACACCTCCCTGCACCTTGGATTACATGGATAACACTGCTGCTGCCAGCGAAGCTTCCTCACAAGTGAAAAGCCATGGGTCTGTGCAGAAGGTGTAGGAGTGTTTGCAGGGTAGGCTATCTCAGCAGTACCTTCAGAACAGGCAAGTCCTTCATTACCCTCAGCCAGGAAGGTGTCCAGTGGATGGCCTTGTAATCAGCCATAGTGTGGAGGCTTTTTTACAGCTTTCCTTGTCAGACACCCCTTGCTTTCCAAGAGAAAACAAGTCTATCCAGCCCCACAAAAAAAAAAAAGAGAGGCATGTTGGATAGAAAATTTCTGGGTCCAATTCTTGATTTTGGTAGGTGCATGTTGGAAATTTGCAGACTTTTTCACCCAAGTCTGCCACATCCTTGATTGACGTGCTGCTCTCTCAGGTGGGTATCCTGGACCTGATGTGCTGTTGGAGCCTGCTGCTAAGCCTCCTTAAAGACAACTCTTTCCAACTGAGGTGTAGTCTTGGGGTGACACATACTTTTAAACATGTAAATCAAGAAATCTGCTGGACAGAAGCCATGTATAGAAAAAGAGACAGTGGAAAGAATGATTTCCATTATAGCAATCTGTGAAGTTAATGGAGGATAAAAACTCATTTGACTCCTAAATAAATTCTAACTGTCAATCTCAAAGTATTTATACAAGACATTCACCAGGATTAATGGCTAATTTCCTTTGAAGAAAAGAAAGGGAACATTAATTCTAAAGGTACTCTACTTAACTGTTTCATCAAGAGCCAAATGTAAGTTGAAAGCCTTAAAAAACCAACCAACCAACCAACCAACCAACCAAAAAACAAACCTGGTACTTAGATTTCATTTTTAGTCCTCCTTTGCTGCGTTCCAAAAACTACTTTACAGGTAAACTATCTATCTCTATTTACAGATTTTAAGGGCAGATAAAGGTGGTAAAGAGCACACATTCACTTTGTTTTTAGCCCATTACACTCTTTGAAAGAAAGCATATACTTTTAGAGTGATCCGTGTCTGGAAGGGCTCAAGGGACACAGTAATATAAAGAAGTTTTTGGTATTGGAGCAATACCTGCAGGTACAGCTGTACCAATATCCAGCACCCTGCTGTGCTAGACACTGTACCAAGGAAAAAGACCTGCAGACCTCAATGGGAGAAAAAGTTTGAGACAAACACCAAATTCAGTTTTTCAAAAGTTCTCCTTATCATCACGATAGTTAATCCACTTCTTGCCAGATACAAGAGAGGAATATAGAAGTTGTTAGGAAACAGTAAGGCAACAAGAATCTTCCCATTTTTTACAGTTCTGCAAAAACAGCAATAACAAATTTTTTAAATTGTTTTCATTCACATGTCACTTGCCTAATGGATAAACAAGAGATATTAAAACCAGGCCAAAAAATAATCAGTCTTCTACAGGCTTCCAAAATATTTCCTTCACTGTATAATCTTGGACCCTCACAGGAAAAATATACTGGACAACAATTAAATCCCAATAATATGAAAAAAATAAGTAATTGGAGCCAACTTCAAATGAATGAGTGTCTTCAGGGAGTGAAAACCCTGTGACATTTCCCAGAAAAACATTTTTATTTTTACTTTTATTTTTATTTTTATTTTTATTTTTATTTTTATTTTTATTTTCATTTTCATTTTCATTTTTATTTTTATTTGGGTTTGGGAGACTCGACACATTGCTGCCTTTCCAGTTATTTTACAACATCACCTTCCATCATCACCTTTTTTTTTTTCCTTAGTAGTACATTAAGCCTATTGAATTGAAGGCCCAAAAGCTAGAAAGTATTTGGACTTTATTAATTTTTATTTAATAGAAATAAAATTTGATGCAGGGCAGATGGCTAAATTTTAACTGGGTTTTTTTCTTATTTTTTTGAGTAGATGCAAACTTAAAAGAAAAAAAAATAAAGAAATCAAAGAAAAAAGGTGAATTATATGCATAAATACTCGAAATAGTCACACAAATATACATCCACGAAGATTTTGGCAATAGCTGGAATTTTATAGCCGCAAAACTATTTAACATAATGATCCATTTATGGTCAGTTTGGTATTAATATCTGCAGAACAAATGAAGAACAAACAGAGAATGGTTTTCTCCTGTTTTTCTGAGGCTTCCCAAGCCCATCAGATTTTTAGGCAAAGCCAGAGAAAGGAACACAGCCTCAGTTTTAGAAATGAGGTTATTGACAAGTGGTAGCTGAGCTGAGTTGCGTGTGTAAAGAAAAATAAAACTAAAACTAGAAAAATGCCCATGACAGAAAGGAGAAAGAGAGCTAAATAAGCCATCACAAAACATAAAGCTCATGTCATCTGAAAGAACCAGATCTGCTTAGAAGAAGAAACAACTGGTGAAGGCCACCCACTGAAGATCCGTTCATTTCCATAGCTGACTTCTTAATACTATTTGAGGAAACATTTTTTCCTGTTGGGTTCTCATGAAACAACACAGAGAATGTTAAGAAATGAGGATCTTCATTCAAAAATCTCCTCCATCAAGAGTACGAGGGGATGACTCTCTGCTAAAGGCATCAGCAACAACCATTTGCATTTTCAGCTTTTCTCACAATTCTGTACTTTTGGAGATCCTCTAACTTAATTGATCGGTGCTCCAAAGATACCTGTACAGACTTGGGTGCTTTGGGGTTTCAAAAGTCTGCTTTAAGCACTCCACCTGAAGATCTCAGGAAGAGAACTATAATTGCCTACATATTGGCAGATCTTCCTTTTTCTTCAAGGAATTTGACCCAAAGCATTTTCAATCAGAGATATGGTCTCTGTTTCCAGCGTCACCTGCTCCTTTCTGTCATTTGGGGGTGTTTGGATAGGGATTGTCTTAGTTTTTGCACCTTCAGACCCAAGACCAAATATCAGCCATGTCATACACAAAATAAAAAAGTTCTGCTTCACTGGGCTTTCTCAGTATCATATCAGCTTTGTCTCTGTATTTCATTCAACAGAAAACCCCTCCTAAAACCTAACAATAAAAGGACTCTGACCGCTAAGGTTGCATTGTATTTCAGCTAAAAGCACATGTTTAGGGCAATCTTATAAAATTGTTACCTATCAGGTGAGAGGAATCTCTCCTGCTGCTGTGCACCAGACTAACCAGAAATATAAGGCATTTCTCAAGGCAAAGGAGGCCATACACCTGACTAGTCTCTTTTGCTTCTTCACCCACATAGAAAAGGTGCATGCTTGTCAGAAATAGGGTTTGTAGGATGTTGTACATACCATAAGATACAAACAGACCCTCAAGCAAACAAAAAGAACTGTGCTTAAAATCCCTGGCCACCTGCAGGAAAGGTCAAATCTGGCCTAATCTTTCAAACAACGGTAATTTTTGGTGTAGTTGTCTTTAGCGCAAAGAATTTTCCTAATATACAAAGACTTTGATGTTAAAGAACGGTGTTTCCCTTCACAGTAAAGAATAAGCAAGCACTGCCTCCTAGCACTGCATAACGTGAAGCTGCATATGTTAGGAAATCCTGACTCCCAGTGGCAAAGGACTAAAATGCTCCTGAGACTCAGTCTGCCAAAATGTAAGGTCATTTTTACCAACTCCAGCCATAACGAAACACGACAACTAAGCATTTAGAAATATTGCTAATGATGAATAAATTTCAAGCAGAATCAGCACTCTGGAATCTCAAAAATGCATGATTAAAAAGTTTAAACCTACATTAAATCGGTATTAAGTCCCTCTGCATTTTCTAGCATGTTTTTACAGCTCAGTCTGAGTTGACTTTTTAAACAACGAGGCTTCATGAAAGGCGAGGTAGGTTTTAAATCCAAACCATGCATGTGACTGCTACATTAACCTTGACAAATTCATTATATTCTACATGGGTCATTAGATGCAATAAGTTAAAATCCTTAATAATGCTTTGTAGAATCTGTAGTTGCCTACTGTAATTTCCTACCTCCTAGAAAAGAGATCCTTCTCTCTTCTCTAGGACTGTATGGATATGGTCTGTGTTTCACGTTTTGTCTTTCTTTAACTGGGATTCAGAACAGTAGGGTCCCTATGAATCAAAGACTCACTCATTCTAAGTATGATTCAAATATTTCAGCCTTGGTTTTGATCCAGCAGACCAGAACTGAGATGACAGGGCAGAATGATCTTGCAATCTTTCTGCTAGCTCTGCATGTTCTGGACACAATGCAAGGACAATAGCCATATTTCCAGGAATAAATACAAGATCAAGTGGAGAAAATAGAATACTTTGCAACCAGAGCAGAAAAACTCAGATCATATTTAACAGGTATTATACTGCTGGTAATACTATACAGAATTTCAGGAAAAGAAACAAATATTTAAGACTCGAGGACCTGTTAAATTAACAAATGAATAAAGTCTCAAATGAATGAAACCTGTCTCATAATGGTCTGCTGAAACACTGATTGAACACAAGCACTGGCCTGACTTGTGAGAGAGTGATGAACCATTAACAGTAACAAGAATGGTGACCACGTGAGCCACAACACCCTGCTTATGCCCTGACATCCCATGAGAAGAGTGAAGAGTCCAAACTATAAATCTCAGAGTATGCCACAGCCTTGTCCATGTCTGAGGTGCTATGTCAGTAGCAGATGATAAAGCACAACTGTAGTTATTACACCATAAAAGCCGAACAAACAAGACTACATCAGTACCTGAAATGCTAATCCTTGAGTAGAGACGTGACAGACTAGCAGCAGTCTCACAGATGACTTGCTTTTCTTTCTTCTTGTAAGTCTGGTGAGTTTAAACCCTACCAGCCCAAGAACTCATGGACCAAGTAACAGAAGTGTAACAAGTGTAACAGAAGCCCAGCTCTTCAAATAAGTATAGCAAACTAGATCCAAAATACCAGCACTCTGACATCACAACAGTCAATTAAAAGGTTGGGTCTTCATCCTCAAGAAGGTCAGTCATTCAAAATCACTCATCTACTCAAAATACAGGTAGAGCCTTCAGGGAAGCCTGGATATTCATTCAGAAGAGGATAAGCTCAAGTTCTATGTGTGCTTGCCTCTCAATACAAGCTTGGAAAACTAAAGGTCTGTGTCCAGGCATCAGCTACTGGGATCTCCACATAAAACACCCAACATAGGAAACTGCATTCCACTAGCCTCCCAAAACACCAAAACTGCTCTCCTTAGAATCCTGTAGCATATGCTACCAAGTGTGGAGTCCTTAAATTAGTTGACTCATTATCAGCCCATGCCTGAGCTCAGGCCATGAGAAAGAAATTCATCACTTGACGTCAGAACTAATACTCTAGAAGACTGTGCTCTTCAAACATGGCTTGCCTTCACATCAGCACATAGCAAGAGAGGAACCTACACCAGAAAAACGTCAGAGAATTTTGTACCCTGACATCAGAGCAGCAAAACAGCAGTGCTGAGCCAGAAACTCTGAAGGTACACAAATATTAAAACAGCAGGATCAGATTTATTTATCCACAAGCCACACACAAGTTCATGCTTCAACCTCAGCCAGCAAGATGATGTGCCAAGCTATGAGCTCATGTGGTGTGGGCTTGGGATCTGTCCCACAGAGCAGTAGCTGAGCACAGCTTCAATCAAAGGGACCACCTGGAGAGAATGGTACATCTCAGCATGGAGAAAGATGACTCTCAGTCATCCCACAAATGCCAAAAATAATGAACAAATGTTCCACAAAATCTAGCCAGCTCCAGCCAAGTTTAAAAAAAGAGGACAGTAGTCGGTTTACTCTTTCTTATGGTATAATGCAGCCATTCATGTGTTATAGCTGGCCTTTTAAATGGGATTTACTCTTGCATAACCCATATAGCACAAAGGAAGTAGAACAATGACAGAGGGTCCAATCTAGACATTCACAGGTTCTTCACATGGATAAAATATCACCAGGTGCTCACACAGAAAATTAGTTCAGCAAGCTGCATAAACAGGGGACTTCACCCAGAGACATGGTAATAATGTTTGGGCATTTCTGATGACTGCTTTCCCTGTATTGATCCCATCCCATTCCCCCTGAGCTATGTATTCATCAGACCCTTCCCATTTGCTTATTACTACAGCAACTCAGTGAGTAGACGGGAGGCAGCATTTTCCTTTCTCTCCCATGGGATTTTTATCACAACTATGCCAAATGTTAAACTCTAATACATGGTATTGATCTTTGAGCTTCCTACATGCAACATTCTTTCAAAAGTAGTTATTGTATTGCCATTCCCAGTAGTGGAAGTCATAAGGTAGGTAGGTGTTTAAAGAATGCACAATGAAGACTAGTGCAAAAATCCTGTAAATCAATTAAAAAATCAATTTTTTTTCTTTTCCCTTGAAATATATTTTATAATCTATAAGAAGGCATCACATCTAATTTCTTGCATCCAGGCTCTTGTAACTTGTTACAGGCTGTTCTCTGTTAACTGGTCACCTCAGCTCTGAAGACAGCAATTCATGATTCATTGCTATTTAGCTTCTAGAAAGGAATGTAGTTTAGAAAGAAGACACCGGGGAGAAAATGTACTGCTCAGTCACAATCAGCAATAGCAAGGCTGGTACAACACAGTACAAGGCCAGCCTGCCCCCAGTGCTGACCAGAGTGGGTGAATAGGAAGGTACTGCTGTAGTGACTGCACAGCAGCGGCTACAGGGACAGCACAGAGATCTTCCTCCTGCAGCCTCCTGGAGCTCCTGATTTTGAATTAAACCATTAGGATTCTTTGTACTTTCCATAACTTGTAGCTTATATTAATTTATACAAGTTTCTGCCTTGTTGGTGATTTCAGATACAACTTTCAAAATGTTTTTGAAAGTGTAAGGGCTAGAAAATTACATTTTGTGTGTTAATACTGGACCAGCCCACTGCAGATTAGCTGTGAAACTGGGAAAAAAAGGGACAGTTTAGGAGACTTCCTTCTCTGGACAGACAATAGGCCCTCTTTTGAATCACTCGTTTTAGTTCCCTGGTTTGATGACACCACTGAAACCCGAACGACTTTCCTCTGAAATGCAGCACTGGTTTCCTTCCAGAATCTGATTAATGCTATTCTGGCTATACAGGAGAGAAGGATTAGCACCATGTTTGTCACAGTTTGAATTCTAGAATAATTTTACTAACTTTAACACACTGATGGAGGGATAGCAATTGCCATTTTGTTAAGATTAAATGAAGGGTAGGTAATCTATTTTACCTGAAGGAATATGTTTTTCCTATACATCCTGCTCCTGCGACCACTGGAGAAAGCAAAAAGGATTTGGATTACATTTGGAGCTCTGGTTTAGCTTACTCTCTCTGAATTGTTTAATCTTCATCATCTGCATTTCTTGAACACTGCAACCTAAATGTCTCCACTGAAGAACAGAATCAATCTTCTAGATTTTGTTTTCCTATGCATGTCTTAGTTCATTCAGCACTTTCTGTCTTCAAAGCAAATCTCTCCCCAAGATAGCCCATGTGGTACAGGAGGTAGTTATTACTCTCATTTTCAGCGGTGTCAACAACCAGCAACAAGTTGATTGTCTAAGAGCTGGCAGAATTTTCTTCCACATATGTATTTTCACAAGTTCTGTTTTGTAAGCTTTGTGCTTATATGCTGGTGGCAGAATGGTAGGAGATAAAGACTAACTGGTGACTGAAGCTGATACAACAATTTCTCACACAAGATTTCTGTCTGTAAGGAAAGATCACAGAAAACTTGCCGCCATCTATAAAATGCTCTTCCTTCAGAGCTGTACTACACAGTTTACTTTTGGATTTAGTCTTACTGGGAAAATAAACAAGTGCTGGCATTTGTAAAGCACCCTGAACTTTAAACACTAAGCATATAAATACCAAAGAGGAACTACAGAAAGAAAAATCCTTATCACCCTAGAAATACAGACGAAATAAAGTAACAAAGCACCAAAGCAGTTCCAAGGTAAAACTGGTAAGTTTCAGAGCAAATGAAAAATTAGTCATTATAAAAAAAAATGTGGATTAAGGACTTCTGCATTGCCAGAGGCACAGAAAGCAAGGTGCTTTTCAATGGCTAGGTGTTGCCAACAGAAGAGCAATTACTCTCTCATTTCACAGGGAAATGAGATCTCAGTGAAGCAGCGGTGGATATTTAGCTTTCTAGCAGACCTGTAGATGAAAAGCAAAGAATCTGCTGAGAAACAAGCTTCCATATGGCAGCTTTAATTTTCATGATTCTCAGAATCACATGACACAGAAAATTATCTGAGCCTTATGAATTTTACTGGGGCCAGAAGACTTTGTTTATAAAACACAGCATAAAGGTCCATTAAAGGAAACAAGTCTTCCAACCTTAAGGGGAAAAAAACATTTTACACACAAAGTTCCACATGCTGCTCCTCATCTCAAACACAGAAGGGAGGCCCTTGCCTCCCTTATATCAAAATGAGACCTATGCACTGCATTAGAAGTATCTGGTATTCAGGCAGGTCTTCTACAAGCTAATGGGTTTAATTTATTAATCTACTATGAGATGTGGTAATTAAACATATTTAATATTTATTTATATATTTAATTAATTTATTTAGTAGATTTAATAAATTAATATATTTAGTCACATCAAGTTTAATGCAGGAAAAAGGAATCAAGCATAGGTCCACTGTTCAGGTCATTTCTTAACAAGAAACTGCCATCAGCATCATTGGCAGCCAGGGAACTCAGGAACAGTAGCAACTGTTCATTCCTGCTTTATATTGATCATCTAACAAGTTTAAGAAAAATATGAATGACCAATAGGAAGAAAAAGGTGCTTTTAAACTTTGTGTTATTTTATGCGAATGTATAGTATCTTTAAAAAAGCACTGCCAACTTGCAGCCTTTGAAGATTTTAGACTAAAGTACATTTAGTTCCTTAAAGATATCATTAAGGATAGGTCAGCTATTTGGAAAAAAATGCACTGGAGCAACATCACCAGGAACAAGAAAAGTTGCTTTGAAAGCTGGAGAACATATGCTAGTCATAAACTAGCAGCTTCACATACCAGGAAACTGAGGATCTAGGCAATGCTATTAAAATGAAAGCATTTGCAGCAGAGAGAAAACATCAGAAGTTGCAACAGGGAGAGAACTCACATCTACACACCAGGGTGTGAACTGTTACCAGTCTGACTAGTTTTCTGTTCTCCCCAAGTACACAAAACCTTCAGGCTCATAAACCCAAAGTTTTAGGAGAAAAGAAAAAGGAATCAAGCAAACCATATGTAGTGGACACTGTGTTTCATCCTGAAGGAACAGGGTAAAGAAATGCTAGGAAAACCATTCCTGATTAGTAATGTAACAATCCACCATTCAAGTACAAGTAGAAGGTGAAGCAATTCCCTTTACCTGCCCATTCTCCCACTGACCGAAAGAAAGCCTAAGGCAAAGAATTCCAGATATGTGGGGACGGGTATTTCATAAATCTGATGCAATTTACCAGAGTCCAGAAACACATCAGGCCCCCAACAAGACTGAGTAGCTGATGCTGGAACACTTCCATGGTGAGTGAAGGTAGTGAGCTTGTAAGAATCAGACACTCTCTGCCTGGAAAATGCCTCTTTCCAGCACACTGTTAGTCTCTGAGCCTTGGCAGAGAAGTGAGAAGATTAATCAAATCACACGATTTCATTTTTCCAGGAAATGTCCAGGACTTAGACTAGAATAACATCACTACATTACACCCAGATTTGTAAACTATTGAGAAGATCCAAACTAAACAATGATTTCTGATGTTGGCCTTAGAGGAAATGTTTCACTCATTTTCTGGAAACTACACAAATCGAAAACCCTAATTTTATTGTAATTATTTACCATTCATAGAGACGAAAGATAGGTCTAAACCAAACCTTTGAAAAAGAATACTCCAAACATACATCAACACTACTTTTTACAGTGAAGAGTTAAATTGTAGCCCAGACATTTCCAGGACAAATTTATACTGAAACCAGAAGAAAAGATTTATCATGTCACATTGCTGACACCTTCAGACAGAAACCCACAACTGTGCTGATGCTTGACAAGTAAAGACAATGTCTGAATCACAAGAAAGGTAACACTAGCTTATCTGTAACAAGAAGATAAAAAATCGTTACTGCTTTAGCTTAACAACCCAGTTTCCTCACACTAAAGCTGTCTTAATTTTCCCCTCATGCTTTACCTCATAAGTAAGCCCAGACAAATAATAAAAAAAAAGGTTTAAATATTACATTTATGAAATTATTTACAAACACTCACAAACAACCCAAAAATCACTCACTATTCAGGGAATACTTTAAATTTGAAGAGGTTTCACTCTTTCCCACATGTAAAAATAATGCTGAATACCTCCTTTAAATTAATGCCCCCAAAATTTTAAAGAATCCCTTCTATTTGATGATGGAATCAAAACACAGACTTCCACAGCTGCCAGTCTTCTCCTCTGCACTTCCATGTTCCGTTTCCATTTTCCTTTCCTGTGGTTGGTAATAAATCTCAGATATGTCTACAGAACTTCAAGGGCCTAGTATGAGTAAATCAGGCCAAGATTATGAGAGGAAAAATTAAAAAATCTTAAGAATGTGAAGAATTCTTCATTGAGCCCAGTCTAAGTTTTTTTTCTGAGGTAACTTTCCTCTCTGACTACTACAGGAATAACTGCAAGAACTTTACACAGTGAAAATGGGTAGAAAGTTCCTTGGGTGACCACATTTTCTCACTTAATCTCACTTCACTACAGCCAGGTCACTGCTAAAACATCCCCATAAAATTTAGAGCATGAACAGATCAATGTACAGGACAATATTGTTTTCTGGTCTAGTAATTCTTTTTCTTTGTATGTTTCCTTGTAAATACACCCTGACACCTGTAATGGTATGAATGCAATTTTTAAAACCTTAATTTCACTAATATGAAATCTGTACAAAAGTAAGCAGCTGCATCCAAACAAAAATTAGTTTTAAGTTCCTACCTTATTAACTGAAAGACACAACTACTGAGGCTCTGGATGAAACAGGCATGCAATTTCCTAAATTCTAACATGACAGTTGTGCCTGGTTGAGCCCATATTTTCAGAGTTTTAATCAGCAAATTTACTGGAATCAACAGTATCTCAGAGGAAAATAGTAAGTGACTGAAGCTGAGTTTCTTTGTGAAAGTATGCAAGCACTTGCAATTACTTCCAGATAGTACCTATTTTTTGTTATTCCTAAATTTATATTTTAAATTATTCTGAGCAACACTGTCATACAGACTATGATTACCAGGTCTGTATTTCAGATGAGAAACCTAAGTCTGAAGCACTTCAAAAATATTACATGAAAAATAAATTAAATAAAATCACTTCCACTATGGTACAGAATGAACTAAAGAAACGACTTTCTTTAAAAAAACTGTAGCAGTTAATAATATAAAAAAGTGTGTGTGTGTTGTGCTGTGCATGTGCTTGGGACAATTATATGTGTCTGTCCACAGAAAAAACAACCCAAACAAAAAAACTGTTAAAACTGTAATCTGTATCTTTTTATTTATAAAAGGTACAACAAAATATTAATGAATTTATGCATACATTAGGTGTTCCCTTATGGGAACTACATCTTATTTAGCAGATGCCATTGTGTGTTCATCAGTATTGCAATCAAATGGCACTCATACTAATTTCATAATTAATGAAGACCTTCCAAAACCTTGTCTCATGGCAGAGAGTCAAGGTTCAGTAATTTTAATTGTGGAGGTAGAGATGATCTGAAGAAAGAGGAGTCTTATAAAAGAATAAACTCAAAACTGTTGAAGATTTTTAAGCATAAAGGAAATCTTTAAAAACAGAAGATCACTGAAAAATATTTGCAGGAACACTTTCCCTCCACAGGTCTTCAGCAGACAGAAAATGGAAGTCACATTCTTAGCCAGCTGTGAGAAAATGGATAGCTCAAATTTCTCTTCTCACTTTGACTGTGCCTTTAAATGCCACTTCTAGTATTTGCAGTCACTGCTCCTCTTGCCATTCAAATCCATACAGGCAGTGGGAACTTCAGTCACTCCCTGAAGCTTCTGGTGTGAGTTACCCAAATGTTTCTTAGATGTAATCCAGACCGGTCATTCAGGTGCTACACACAGAGTAATGCTTTTCAGATTTTCTTAGCTGTATTTTAATTCAAGTGGGGATCAAACAAGTCATTAGACCACCCTGCTTCCATGTCAAAGTCTTTGAAAATCTTCTTTTCATTTGATTATTTTCAAAAATCTTGGCTCATGCTCGCAGGGAATTGAGAACTTCAACAAGATTAATTACTCTGCTGTCTTCCAACACTTCAATGCTTCTGTCATGTTTCCAAAGGTTAACATTTTATCCTCAGAGATACAGGTGTGCATTATCAAGTATTTTCAAAGAAAGAAATATAGATACAGGGCATTATTTTCCCAGATGATAAGTCAGACTGTCACAGTCTGGGCCTCTTAACTACTGTACCATCTGTGCCTACTGTAGTAATCCCCAGGCTCGTTATGATTCCTTGCTTAGAATTTAAAGCATAAACTAGTACCAGATAAGTTTTTACTGTGTATATAAGACACAACAGGACACTAACCATTTCTTGTCATTTAAACACAAGTTGGTCTTCCATATATCTATGTTTCCCTTCCCTACTGTGTTTGTACATAGTAGCACCACTTCTCTGCAGCAAGGTAGTTACAGACAAAATGTCAGAGAAGGGGACTGTGATATAAAAAGAAAAATGTACCTAAACAAAAATAGATTTACCTTTGTTGGTACTGGCTCATAGATGCACACACACACAAAATCTTTAAATATTAAAAAACCCCCTGTCATTTCCCTACTCTTCTTGATCTGCTGCAAAGTTATGAGGGTTCACTTTAAACAACAGTGCCAGTTGCAGCAGAACACCATGGTGTGATTGAGGATGAGAAAAACACAGAGAGAGGATGCCTACACAATGTACACTGAACACACACAGACACAGCCTGACTTTTTTAGTTGACACTTACACAGGGAACAATCTGGGGCCACATATTCTCTTTGCCCCATATGTTCTACATCACTTACCCAAGAGCAAATACATGTGTGAAATCAGTCTGAACTGCTAGGATCTTTCATCTCTTCACTGATATCAAGGATTGCATATGGCATAAGGCAAAGGTGAATCAAGCCTCATGATCTTTACAGGGAGTTTTGCCTCAAGAAACTACAGGCAGTCACTGAAACAGAACTCACAGGTCTTGTTGAAACAGCACCCAAGTACAGGTAAATGCAGAAATTTACAACTTGAGATTTGCTCATAGCATTCCTTCCTGTAAAATGGCTTGCAGTGTAAAAAAAAAAGCTAGAATCAAACTAGTTTACATGTAAAAAACATGGTGTGCAAGAATATTTCCGAGTCAGTGAATTGTGTGCATGTCTGTGACAAATGAGGTAGATTTTTTTTGTTGTTCTAAATATGTTCCAGCATATACTTATTTAAGGTCTTGGCAATGCTAAACAAACTTGTATCTTCAGTCTCTTTCAAGGCAGGCATTTTGTCTAACTCTGTGACACTGGAAGTGCATTCTCTTCATCCCCAGGCTGTGCAGGCTTGCTGTTTCCTCTTAATGTTAAAAATGAGTATCTCAGTCCTCCTGCCATACTAAAGAAAAGAGAATGAACAGTGGTGTCAGAGATACCTGATGCTACAGATGTCATTTTATAGGTACACACCTTTTCTTCCAAAGGGCTAAAGAACACTAGCCACTATAAACTAGGAGTGCCTCAGAGCTATGCAATCCATCTGAGAAAGCAGCTCCGAGCAGACAAAGATCAATTACCAAGATTCATACACACAGATGTAACAGATCATCCAAGCACAGAAAGTAACGTCTCACAAGTTAGAAATTATATTCAGTGGGCACAACTCATTCAGTCAGTGTTCTCACTTCCCACACCACACTTGGCTTTTACTTGGAAGCCTCGCAGCTCAGAACTGCTGCTCATAACAAAAGAAAAAAGAACCAATTCAATTCCACACAGTAAAATTGCAGGCATATTTCCACAATTAGGCCCTACCACAGTAAGATTTTATACCTGAAAACGGACATGAAAAGACATAACTAACTGTAATGAACTTTACATCCTGAGGCAGTGCTTCTTCAGGCCAGTAGCTTCAAAACAGCATCACCCAAATGAGTCAATTCAAATGAAACATAAAACTAGAGCTCACTAAGAAATTTTCAGCTTTAATAAATAAAGGCTATTCATGTTTCACTTACCAAATATTTAGCCCTACAAAGTTTAACATGGAGAATATGTAATCGCCACCAATCAACATTCCAATGTAAGCAATGGATATATTCTGAAAGGAAACAAAAGTCATGCATTTATTTAAGTCAGACTTCATCTCCATGAATACAAGTTATATCAACTAATTCACTTTTCTAAGGAAATAGCTATGCTGTGTTGCTGACCACTCTAAAATCAGCCTTTAAATTCATTTCATGGGATGTCAGCCTTATGGATAACATAGCAATGAAAAGAATAATAAAATCAGTATGTTTTCTAAATGCATACAATGCACTGAGAGTGATGAGTGAATTTCTGGAAAAAAAATTAGCTATTTGATATTAGGTAAAATGAAGCTAAGGCCACCTTTTGATATTTATTTCTTTATCATCTTTGGAATTCAGATCCCATTTCTTAAAAGTGGGGTTTGGGTTCTCCAGCATAAAAAGGATGCCTTAAAGTTACAGTAAAATTACTTCATTATTACCTTAAGAGAGTTACCTGCTTACTTTTCCAACTAAATATGCGCTGAAATCGCTTGGTACAGGTTCAAGACAGGCACAGTTTAAAGTTAAGGATTCCACCTCTCACCCACCCCCATCAAGTTTTGGAAAAACTGTCCCCTAAAGACAGACAGAAAGCTGTAGAAGTGTGTAAAAGTTTACCAACACTTCGTTGCTTTCAAATACTCTAGGAGCTAGCCTGGACAATGACATCAGTCTCTGCTTTCTCTGCTGGAAACTGCTGCATCATAAACTGCTTCTCAACTTTAAAGCTGCTCAGGGTGTGTCAAAGACTATTACAGCTTAGAAAGTAGAAATAGTCTTGCTCTGACTTAATGGTTTGATGCAGGCATAAAATTTAAAAGAACACTTTCAGGGCCACAGAATGAAAACTACTAGATTAAACTTGCAGTTTGCAAAAAAGAAAAAAAAAGTAGAAAGAGAAGTACCACCCTCCTTTTGTGGATTTTGTTATGCTGAAGGCATTGTTTTCCTTAGTCATGGAAGGGAGCACTTTCAGGACTGTTACTCCTGTGCCTAAGCTAGTTTGAATTCTGAAATTGTTTCACCCACAGCTGCATAAGTTTTATCTCTTACTAAAGCTCTTTCAGCTTTACAGCTCTGTGTGTCTCTCCAAAGTGGCCTACAAAAAAAGTATGTGAGCAGTAAAGGATGCTCCCAGACATGCGGTCCTCATCAGTACAAAGCAAGATGCATGGTTTTAGATTAAACTGGGTTAAAGAAAACAGACTGTAAGGACACAGGGTTCAGTTTTTAAGACATGCATGTTTTGGTGTTGATCAAATTGACCAGAATTTGTACAAACCAAAATGAAATAGTCCAGTCAGGTAGAACACAAGTTCTCAAACAGAGGCTGAGGCACTTAACCATAAAGCACACTCTGTACTTCAGCTTAGTCATTATTCTGTACCTATGAAAGCCCCGTGTATCAGCTGCAAGGGAAATTAGTTTAGCCCGAAGTAAAAGCAGGTTAGTTCCTATCAGTTCACCTGGATTTGCATCAGGGCTTTTTGACTAACACACAATAACCTAATAAACAGAGGCAGGGGATAGTACCTGATGAAACATGGCTAAATGTACATCTTTTAATTAGAGTGGTTCAAGTTTCTCTTGTAGGAGAAATAAAAATAGATTAATTCTAAGAATGCTTTTTAGAGCATACCTGGCCTTCAGTGCAAGAGAACAGGGTCACTTTGCGGTATGACCTTGTTTGGCACAAGCTGCGTCTGAGTATTAGCCCTCATTTTGAGTTTCCATCTTAAAGCATAATCAAGATCACTGCTGAGCCAATATTCTTCCCTGTCTATCTGAGCATTTTTATTTCCCTTTTCTAGTCCGTAACTCACCTTGATGGCACCAACTACCGTTGTTGTGAGCGCAGAGTTGTAATGACTGCACAGGACAGTAGAATACATCAAGAGAAA
This sequence comes from Dicrurus megarhynchus, assembly GCA_013399195.1. Lineage (NCBI taxonomy): Eukaryota > Metazoa > Chordata > Aves > Passeriformes > Dicruridae > Dicrurus > Dicrurus megarhynchus. The sequence goes on from VXAD01012331.1 coordinate 266,755, forward strand.
CCTAAGTAAAGGAGAAAATTTATAAATTCCTCCCAGGGAGCCCAGAAGTTTAGCAACACTTTGAGATGTTCAATGTTTCCTGGATCAGTATTTTCCTGGGATCTATAATCCCACCTGTTTCAAACTCTAAAAAAAGAATTTCTGTGAATCTGTATTTTAAGTTAATGATGTGCACATATAGAATATTCAAAATATATGTTTAAATGTGCTACTTGAGCTCTAGCAGAGTCATCCCTTTTCTCTGTGATTTTTATATGTCAGTATTTGAAGTTTGTTTGACCCCTTGGTTGCGACATGAGGAAGAGAAGAACAGGAGGCAACTCATTCTTCCTTTACTTCTGCAGTTTCAACAGGAACAAAGAATTGTTTCATTACTTTTAAGTCTCCCACATTTTTCCAGCTGCTTTAAAGGATAAACACACTGAAACAGTTCCTATACTCAAGGACTTACATGCTATTAACTGCAGAAAAGTTAGATGATTGGAAGAAACAGACAGAAGAGACAGTACAGAAAGCACAAAGCTAAATGTCATGTTGTTCAGCACTGTACTGTGAGGTCAAAAACACAGATAGCACTGAACGGTTATTTATACCATTAGAAATAATTAAAAGTCAAGACATAACCCTGGTGGGAAACCATTTTCTTTGAACTTTAACATAACTTACTAGTGAGTCTTACATTTGAGATTTGCAATTTGAAACACTGTCATGAAAACATCCTGCTTGATTCCCCTGTGTCCTTACCCCAACAAGCAGGAAAGAATAAATTGAAAGACAAATAAAAAATTTGTCCAGTGCTGGAAATCTGTTGCCTATTAAAAAAAAAAAAGAGAGAAAGAGAATTATGTGCCATATAATCAACTGTAAACACATATGAAACTTACTTAATATGAAAATACGTAAATTCACAAAATACATTTAATTCATACCAAAATTATGAACCATTTATATTACTACTGGAAAGAGTTTAATGCATCTAACTTGAGAGGCAGCAGTATGACAGCACCCGTGATACCTAGACACATGTAACATGTAGATCAGTGCAGATACACAAGTGCACGCTGTAAGCAATGAACATAAATGCAATACAGAAAGCTGTGGTTTGGTATTTACTGATAGATACTAACACTGTGAATAATAACACATAATAAGTAGTGTTGATATGAGACAGACAGAAACAGCAAATACATAAATAATTTCCTCTAAATCTATTCTACACCACAGATTTGTTCATGAGCTGCTTTCAAGGCCCAAACCTACATTTCTGAGCTTTGTTGAGGTCTCTCAACAGTGCAGGTCAATGAAAAGGCTCAGTCATCACTTTGAAGTCTCCTCCCTAGTGAAGTGCAGCAAACAAACACACAGTGCCACACAAACAGTCACTAAAAAATATGTCACAGATTATTTTCCATCTCTAGTAACTCCCAGATACGCCTCATTTCAATCTAGTTAGTTTAAACTCACTGTATAAGCATTGAGTTCAGCTAAGGCTGAACACATCCCTGAGAAAGGGAATAAAGGCCATAGAATAATAGAATAATAGTCCATGCTGAGCCTCCACCATGTGAGGTAACAGGTAAGAGGCATCTTGAGCAGCTCTGCCCTGCTACAATTGGGCTGGTGGACAACAAATAATTGCAGAATGTAACACCCATTCTGGGGCTTCCTTCCTCTTACATGGCATCATGCTTTTTTGTCCTCACAGTGAGCCAGCTGGCAAAGGACAAATCCCAGGGGTAACTGGGACACTCACTTACAAACAGCAATCTCTACAAGATTACAGAACCAGCTAGGGGAGCAGAAGGATGTCCCTATCACATAGACGTGGTACTGATGTTTTGACTTCACAGCAAAAGACATGCTGTGATGGGTCAAGGCAAGATACTCCACTAGTGTAAAAACTGGTCTGAAAATCTGCTAAGTACCAGGGTTATCTACGATCATTTGCTGACTCGTCATCGGTATTTTTCCATTTTCTCTGTGCTTTGATTTCTGTGTGTCACACTGATGCTACTTATCTGCATCATTTAATAGGACTTCTATTATTAGGTGGCCAAACCAGTGTGATGCACAGCAAGCACAATGTATTTCTCTAATAAATACTTATTCTTTTCAGGTAATTGAGCATTAAGTTTTTTGCAACAAATCAGCCAGCGGGCACAGCACACTCTTTATTTTTCCCATGAACTAAACCTAGCAACAAGGTAAACTTCTCTGACCAAGTCTCCCAAAATGTCTCCAACCCTGTGTGCTGGAAAAGCAGTTGAAACCTTACAGATATACAAACTTGGGCCCCTTTCCCAAGATGGGCAGCTGGGCATTTTCCTAAACTGGCACAAGGTCATGTTGGACTGATGTCATGAAGAGATTTCACATTCACAGCAGACCTATTTCCACCACTTTCAGGGAATCATAATTTTTCTGCTTAAAGCAGAATTCTAAGAACAAAATGACAAAATTGTGTCAGTTCAGGGCACAACAACATACAACAAAGAACATTGCAATGATTTGCTACATCCTCCAAAGAATTTTCAGTGGCAAATGCCAAACATTTCTAGAAAGGAATATGAGTGATTAGACTCATTTTACTCTTAAGAAAAAGGCACCTGAGCAAGTCTGTGAGGGAGCCAGGAAAACCTTCTGGTCTGATACTGTATGTATCAGGACATACTGCCTATGGACACTGTATTAGGATTACCTGGGGAGAATCTTGCTCTCATTCTATGAGAATGCAAAATGTAGGTTACCAAACTAGACTGAGACTTAACATAAATCTGTCCTGGACATCAGAATGAGAGAAGGACTGGAAATTGTCTGTACACTTGCAATCTCGTTTTAGAGCATGTGGCAAATCACACAGTGCAGCTGGATTCTCAACCAACTGTTCTAGCTGGGAGCCCCCAGACATTCATTAGTTCATAGACAAAGACTCAAATAAGGACTGTCACAAAAATTCAGCTTCCCCTTAAGTGAATAATCACAAGTTCTTACCTGTGAAGGGCAATCTCATCACTAAGGTGGAGGTAGGATTACCTCTTTAGATACAAACAAGTAGCCCCACCCACTGCCCAAAGGAAACCTGAACGAAATAAAATTATTAGTCTGAGATATGCACTATTGCTACTTACCTGCTGAAAGTCTCCAGTAGAAAAGCTAATAATAACTGTTGGAATCACCATGAAACAAGCATTATAGAACAGGACACCGTATTTTCCCAACTCCTGTGAAAAATGAAACATGGTGTTTGGCATTAAAAGCCATTTGGGAGCAAAATACTACATATTACTCCGGCAATTCTTCTGATATTATTGTTAGTGAGTAAACAGAATATAATACATCTCAATTTAAAATACAACCGTGCAATCTTTGGATTCAGTATTTTGTATTAAACTGAATTTCCACTTTGGTCACTTTGTCTGTGCACTCAGCAGAGTATTACTACTCTTTTACACTTTGGACACATTCTGTACAACACCAGGAACTTCCAGAAACACTGGTCTAAAAGTGCTTTGTCGACTTCACATAAGTCTCTGCCTGGCCAAGGAATTCTACTGCAGATCAACCATGAAAACATATAACAGGAAAAAGAAGGAAGTCTGACTTGTAGATGGAGCTCTGTAATCACTAATAATTAATGTAACTTTATGCTCCTTGAGGGTTGCCATATATCCTGTGGGTTAACTTGCTTGACACAAAGGCAGAAGATTAGGAAAATGAAAAAATTGCCTTCCCTTCCTCCAGATTCAGCCATGCTGCTTAGCCAATCTCTCCAGCCTCTTATCCTCTATTTTGCAGAAAATTCTGAGGCTGCTAAGTGCTGCTCATAAATAAAATGCAGTCTGGAGTCAACGTGATGTCTAAGATTATTAAAAGACATATATTTCTGCTGCACAGAGTGAACCACAGAAGTCAGAGACCAAACCTGTATCCAAGACTACTCGTTGCTATGGCTTGGTATCTTTCAGGGCACTGCCTTTGAAGAGCAGCCTGCCCAACATTTACATAAGTAATATGTATCAAGATATCACCTAATGCTTTGGCATACCTGCCTTTGCTGCAGACTTGTTTTTAGATAACCAAAAAACACTACAGTTACTGCGGTTATGACTCAGGCTGGACAGTTCTCTGTTTATGTTACATAAACCTCACATAAAGTGTGTTTCTAGTCAAAAAGACATCCTCCTTATATAAATATATATCAAATTTAGAGGCAAACGATTTGCTTATGGTTTGCATTTATTCTATTTTTTTCTTAGTAAAGACTTGGGAGAAAAGAAAATACACAGTTAGTTTACCAAAGCCTGGCCAGAGATACAAATAACAGTTTTTTCCCAGGCTGTTCTGTATTAAGAATGCATATATCAACTGAACTGTGAAAGTAAAATAAGTTATTTATTAGTTCATAATGGGAAGTACATAAAAGTCATATAATAAGTAGTCCACTGTTATCATATTGTCATAATGCTAAATTCAATCTAATCACTCCTTAGTTACCTTTGGATCAATTTTCTGCTTTGTGTAAACTCCATTTGCTGCTGTGAAGATATCGTTTAGCAACACAAAGATATAGCCCTCCAGATTGAAAGACAGATCAGACCTGGGAAAGAAATACTATATTGTAAATAAGCAAAAAATGTGCAATGCATTTCATCACCTTGCTTACCCAGATGAATATTTCAAATGAGGATATGCAAATCCTGTGAACTCCAGCCAGTCACAGGTTCTGCTTCAAGCTTTCTTTGTAAGTCAAAGTACTTTACATTTCTCAAGTCACAGGACCATCACAAATGAGACATTAGAGAATTCCTAGTACTCAGTGTGAAAGTGGCAGGAAATGTTCAGTTTTCATTCAGAGAAGAATTCCACCCATTGCTACCCTGACAACCAGTCCAATTATAACTGAGTATACTTACCTATTTCTTTTAATACAAAAAGTAGCTAGGGAATAAAATCTAAGTGTTTTTTACAGTCAGACCAGACATATTGTCATCCTTTCTGTTTTGACTAAGTTACCTCAGAGATACAGACTAATTCATTTAATAGGACATGACTCTCTCTGGGTCACATGGAAATTATTTACCCTTGTTCATAGCAAAGCCAGGAAACAAACAAACAAAACATTACCTTTCCAGTTAGGTAAAGGAATGTTCAAACAGAAAACAGAGGACAACAGCATACGAGTACTTTGTTAACTTTATCTCACAATGGAACTTACTAAAAAATAAAGTGGGGTTTTTTGTGATTAAAAAAATAGACAATGCCTAACTCAATATTTGACAATCAAAATATCAGTCTTTCTATCCAGAACAAGAATATACTTTTCAAAGATTATTAAAATACACTTTTACCATGAAATAAAAGCAACATTCCTCACACAGTTTTAACTTGCTTCACTCACTATCCTGCAAAAATGGAAAACCTAGAGGTGGAAAAAGACACACCTAAAGACTGCCAGCAGGAATTAGATCTTTTCCTTTGTATACCTGCACCTCCCAGTGATGTCACTAGAGAGATTTTCCAAATCAACTTTATCCAGAGAAACTGATCTCACCTTAGGTTTACTTGGAGCTAAACAAGGAAAAAAAATCCTCCTGCTGTCCCTCCCTTCATAATATGGCTTTGTATAGAAAATTAAAACCTTACCCAGCAGCTATGAAAGCCCCAAGAATGATGGCAAATACGCTGACTATAATATTCAGTGGGTACCGTTTCCTGTAGGCAAAAATTAAAACAGTTCAAATTTTCATTATTTGAAGCAGAGATTAAATGGCTGTCTGCCTGAAAAGTTTCAAAGCAATTAATAATCACATAACATTTAGCAGGAGGGCAAAGTCTTGATGACCTTACAGAAACAACGTGATTGCCCATGTGCCACACTGTCAGACCTTGGCCCTGAGAATGGAGATTGAAAAAGCACTGTGAGCACTCTGTTACTAGACAATTATAAAAGTAAAGATCAAAGGTTTAAAGTAACAGCACTGAACCAAACTAATTTAATGTGTATTGATATTCATGATAGACATATTTCACTGTCTTCCAGCAGTCCAATAAAGGAAAATCACTGTACATCTCTCATGCAGTTTTTCATATCACTTTTGTTGAGGAAGATGCCATACAGTACACTGTCTGGATTATTTTCAAATAGATACTTAATTTGAACTCAAACTGATACTTTGTACTTGAAAGGGAAAACACGCAGCTTATGACACTCTTCACTACTACATCAGTGCTGCCACAGAGTAGTGAAAAACATACTGTAAAACTATTCTGGTTTTTGTATTTACACTACTTTATTTGGAAGTATCTTAAGTACTCATTTTCTGCGCCATACTGCAATATGCCTTACAGATATTCTCCTGGTCCTTATTCTGTCAAGATAGACTGAGAGAGAAGATCCATCAAGACAAAATGCACAATGCCCTTGAAGAAATGCCCCTGGAGAAATCATGTGTGTAAAGGAGCACATCTGTGGACCACTGTCCCAACAATAAAGCACTGAGCAGACTCTAGATAAGTCGGGTTTTGATCATAATGACTCTCAAGAGTAACAACGCAAACCTTGACTGTTTAGAAAATCCTGACACAAGCCTGCATAGACTCTCTAGAGTCCTTCCATTTTCAGCCCTGAGAAAATATACTGTGTCAGTCTGTACCAACACAGCATTCTGCTCCCAAGCTTTCCTTTGGTTAGGATGTTGCTTGCACTCATAGCCCCCAGTGCTGTTATCTGGCTGAGCATGTATGATAATCTCACAGACTCACATTTTTTTCACTTGCCTATGGGAGTCTTCAGGCCAACAGAAGACAGCAGGTCTTGCTTTCCCTTGGAGAAATTAAAACTACAAAAGAATTCCAGAGCATCCCCAAAAATGAATCACATTGATCAACTAAACACTGCTTCAGCCAAAAGGAGATGACAGTTAACTTGGGGGCTTTTTGAAAGCTTTCCCCCAACCATCACTCTCGTGTTGCCTGGGTTCAGCTTTAGCAAGATGGTTTTCTCCTTGTGAGTTCATCTTGTCCAGCACCAGCCACGTGGATAGAACTGCGAAGTTCTAGACAAAATATGATGTATTTGTACTCCTGTTCCTCCAACTCAGTACCATTGAAATGAGAGATCCTGAGCAGCTAGCATATCCTTCTTCTTTTATCATGAAAAATAACATGGGTATCTGTAAGTAAGGAATTCTCTGATTTAACAATGGGTAGATACACTTTTGCTTCGTTAACCTGGTATGTTTTCAGACTTGACCCAGACAGCTACACTACATAAGCAGACTGCCATGCTATCAGCACTGTTTGGGGACATAAGGATCTGTCTGTTTGAAGCAGTTTGCAGTTTAGGAGCCTCCAAGACGAGACACAAACATAACCACTGAAAGCATCTGAGTTGTGTCTGCTGATCTGAAACCTGCACAACAGTCTAGAGAATAAATTTTTCTAGTGAAAATGAAGTCAGACTGATTTTTTTTCCTCTTCACTAAAATGTATATGTCTATGCCTTCAAAAAACTACACAGAATCACTTTCTTTGCTTTTCTCTATTTGTAGTTAAAAATCACTCATTTAATATTCTTATGAGATGACACACATAATCCATTTGATATGATCTAAAATAAAGGTATCTTAAATGAAAAAAAGAAAAAAAACAAACAAAAAAGGATCACCCAAGTATGATGATTTCCAGCAGTAAAGTAAGTGGAATGGTAAACTTCCTGAGCACTGTAAACATCGGCAAACTGTCAAAAAAACAAAATAAAATCCAAGCATAGTATCAGATTAACAGCATTCTTATATTTAACCAGGGGATGGAACATTTAGTCCAGCAACAAGAAACCAAAACAAATACCAAGTCACTTAGCACTTACATAAAAATGTCAGTCTGACATTAGATGCACATTAGACAACCAAATCATTGAAGGATAACAAGCTTTGCCAATTTGTAAACCAGTGCAACTGGCTATGTTCTGAAGGTCACTCTGCAGTACTGAAATGGAATATAATAGGTATTTTCTACCTAGCATAACCCTGATGAAATAATTCTTTCTACAAAATTCATAGGCAGAGGTAAATTAAAATGATTTCTATCATAAACTTAGGAGAAGAGACAATAAACTTGTCTCTGAAAACAAGTAACAGAAATAAAATAAAAAGAAAACATGCTTAGTACCTTTTTCATGTACTTTGAAAATAGTAAAATAAACCCATGACCAAAAAATTAGAGGAAACACAAGAAACATGAAAGGCGGGACCAGGTGCAAGTACCAAACAAAGTGCTACTTTCGAGCAACATGTTGTTGATCTTCATGAAGAAATACAATTGGAAACCTTTCTGGGTGAGAAAACACTTTCGTCTGACACTTTGGAAATGTGACAGCATGGCCATATGTACCAATTAATCCCCTGCTTAAGATAACTATTAACAATTGCATTAATAAATGATACAATTCCTAACACAATGTTTAATAGCTTTACAACAGACAGTTTGAATTTATGCATAGGATCATCTACACCTTCCAGACAACCCAAACAAGGTGGAGAATTCCACAATGTAAACAAGTATCATATATTTTAACAAAATGCAATGTAACAAAATGTTAATGGTAGAAACACTGCAGGCATTTTTAAGCTTCTGTTATAAAAATTAGTTTCTACTAGTAAATCTAAAAGAGGTACACCAGCCACAGGAGAGGGAGAAGGTTCATTTATGTACCCTACAAAGCATTTAAATTTACAGTCAGAGAAAAGGGAAAGAAAAAGCCAACTTTCGCAGTTTTGAAATTACTTTCATATTCACAATGGCTGAAGTGCTTCTATGGACAGTACTGTTCAAATCTTTATGTCTATTTCAATGGAAATATGAACACATTCAACAAAGAGTTGCCGAATCAGGCATCTAGTGTTCATAGCTAGAGAACATAAATTCTATAAATAAAAGAAATGTAAACAAATTAAAAGTAATACATTGGGGGACCGCATCACTCATCATTCTCTACACCTCTCTGAAAGAAGGGTATAGTGACGTGAGGGCAGGTATCTTCTACTGTGTTGCAGTGAGAGCACCAGAGTAAATGGCCTTCAGCTGAGACAGGGGAGATTCAGACTGGATATTAGAAAAAAAAAGTCACTGTTAGGGTGGGCAGGCATTAGAATGGGCTGTCCAGGGAGGTGGTAGAGGGTGTTTGGATCTGGCACTGCGTGATGAGGTTACTAGTCCAGGGTTACAGTGGTAATGCTGGGTTGACGGTTGGACTGGATGATTTTAAAGGTCTTTTCCAACCTTGACAATTCTATGATTCTGTTATTCTATTTTCTTTTCTAGCATCTGTCTCATAGTTATGAAATGCACACAAACCTGCAAAATTCTGTTTTGGTTTGGCTTAGTACCAAGCCCTCAGGAGCCTGCAATGACATAAAAAAACCACCACAACGGTAATGCTGTATCCTCCAGTGCTGGTGCAGCCATCATGCTTCTGTGCTCCTCTTCCACAGAAAATATGGTCATTCATTCTATTACAGCACATGTCTACTTTACTTACACCTTTTTAGCACTAGCATGAAAACAACTTTTATGGGTCTACACTTACAGGCACACAGGAGTCAAGGCACCATTCAGCAGTGCTCCCTGACAACCTGCTTTTGGCGCTTAGCAGGGCTCAGCCACCACCACCACCCCACTAGCAGTTTTTTCATCTCTTGGTGATTCCTAAATACCTGCCATGACATTGTGGTACAAATATTTTCCCTGTGCTTCTTCCTTCAGAAACATCTTACAGTTTTCCAACTCTCTGGTTAGGACACCCAGGAAAAGCTGGATGCTTAGACGCATGAAGTGTAAGTGAAAGCACTTTCATGGTCACACAGGAGTATGGTGATTTTATGTCAGTACAGGCCTGGTTAAGCTCTCCTTAAAGGAAGCAGACAACTTGCAAAGAGATCAAATGTTTAGGTAAAAATTTCATAACAGTACCAGGGGTTTAGGTAGACAGGGAGACAGACACCACATGATTTTAAGACTCTAGACAACATTCTTCTTTATCCCACCAGAGAAAAGGGTAAAATCCAAACAGTCTACTTATAACTTCTATTTACTGTACCTGAGTTTGCTGGTACTTGATAATCCACTTAAGTGGTTTCCAACATAAATCAGAGGCAGAGGAAACAACTGTGATAAAATTAAAAGCACAACTCAGATTATTATGTTTAGAAGAACTATTGAGAAACTTTACTTGACAGAATTTGATACCTGTAATACTTTTAGCAAGAAAGAGGGTTTTTTTAAGAGGAAAATAATGTAACTATGCTGCTAACTCATATGCAGCTCCCATTTATGTGACTGGTCATGACAACATCTTCACCAATGTAATTAAGACTTGCAATCTACCACTAATGAGATTTAGAATCCATTCAGAGCAAATGTTATTCAGTTTTATTCTAGTTATTATTATCCTCAGATTAATACCCATTTTAACATTTAATTTTAGTTATAAAAGTAACATTAAAAATAGTAGCAAAATAAGCAAGTGCAGAGGTGGAATAAAAAAAATTAATAAACTATATGTATGCTGTGCTTCTCTGCATGCTCCAATATATATTAGTATAGCTGGAAATAGCAACATTTTAGATCTAACCAAAAAATTATGCTATACTAGAAAGGAAAGGTAAGTATTTATGAGTAAATTAAACTCTGCTTCTAGCAAAGAGACTGACTTGCACAGAAACATATGGTCCATAACACAATACAGAGAAACAGTAACAGAACTTCAGAGCCTTAAGAAAATGTACGAGAAGCCATCGATCCCTGGGATAATCAGCTGCAATTCAAAGCCATTATTTTCCCTCTTACAGAAAAAATTACAGTATTGCAGAATGGGTAAGTTTGGAATTTGCAGAAGATTTAAACCAACCGAAGTTATCAGTGGGGTCAAAGGCAGTGTGTACGTTTGGTCCCACTCTCCATCAGTCAAGAGCGGCTGAAATGGCAGAAGACATAACAGAACCTCTATCCTAATGTGTAATAGCTGCTCCTGTTCCTACACAGGAGCACTTCAGGGGACACTGCGTTTGTCGAAGACTATGCATTCTTAAAACTTTGTCTGCTGGAAAAGCAGATAGAGGAATGGAGTGTTTTATCTATGCTAAAAAATCTAATGTTTCTTTACAGCAAGAGAGAAGAAAGGTGAAGTGAAAGTTAACTGATAGTCAACTGAAGTTAACTTTTAAGTGAAAGTCACAGTAAAAGTAAACAGGGCTATAAAGAAAGCAGGAGTATAAGTAACAATAAATATTCAGCCTGTAGACATAAGTTTGCAAAAATTTTGTTTTTGTTTCATCTACAGATTTTTATTTAGAACATTTTGGTTAGTCTATAGACGGAAAACAGAGCAGACATTATATTACCTTTTCTCTGAAATTTGTTCCATTGTAAAGACAAAATTACAACATCCAGCACAACAGCAGAGATCAGTGAATCATTTACTTAAAAAGGGTCAGGAACTTCAAAGCTTCATCAGTAAAATAAGCATTTCACTTCTTTAAAACTCTATCTGAAAGCACTGATAGTTCAGGAGTGAAAAGTAATGATTATCTTGGTGTCAAAGAAAAAGTTGACAAAAGAATAAGGAGTTGGCCTAAGGGTTCCTTAAAAAGTAAAGACATCAACAATGAGCAATCCAGCTGATTCACTGTGACTAGTTAAATCCAGCACTACAAGCAATATGCAAGTCCTGGGTGCTAAAATGCTGACTGCTCCCAGCCTATCCAGCCAAGTCTTCCAAACAACAGATATTATTAGGATAAAGAAAATGGGTGCTGTATTTTTTCAGTGCCTTTGTACTTAAGTTGAAGTGAAGACAGCAGAGAGGGAGCACAGTGGGACTGGGGGGGATGGAGGGAAGAAACTTCTCAAGGTCTCAATAAGTTGTTTATAAGTGGAACTCAAAGCTACCCACTGGGAAACCTTTCTTATTCTGGAATAAAGAAGGATTGTCCATTTTATGAATCATACCACAGATTTTCCTCCAAGACATGCAGAAATGCCAATGATTTTAACATGCATTAAGAATAAACATGTCTCTGAGACATCAATTGTAAACTTCAAACTGATAATAAGACACAATTCTGCAGTAAAGATGCTGGCCTGAAAAGCTATAATATCTGAGCCCTGCAGCAGGGCTGGGAACTCTCTGTGTGTCCTGGAGCAAACATGACCGATACCCTACAAGACATAAACACACAGGCTAATGCATCAAAGAAACACTTCAGCAACATTGTATAGATGCAAAAATCTTCAAGGATCATTGCTGTAGTCGTTTCACATCCTAGTTCACAAACTGAGGTAGGAGGAGACCCTCTCACACTTGCTCTGTCCTGCCTCTTTAGACCAAACACGTTTAAAGTCTGTATGATGCAGCTAGTCACTACCTACAGCATTTTCAGTGGCCATTATTTTAGCCCCTCCTATGGAACATAAATCTTATACTGCGAGTCAACCATTGTTCCGGTTTCTCATCTATCACATAATTTTTCTATTATTTTATTACATGCTCCATTCACATTTGTAAGCAGCCTTTCTCTCTTCATGCATGTTCAAAAGTCTTTCACAAATATATCTCCCATTGATCCCACAGAGAGCTATATCCAGAAAAACATTGCAGGAATATGAAACAGTTCATCCAGTTGTATGAAGGTAAAGCACCCTTACCATGTGCTGCATAACAAAATGGCACCAGATTTCTCTGCAAACAGAGTTTATCTCTACAGCCCAAAGACACTAGAATATTGCAGAGAAATTAAAATTATCAAATCCAATTTTAAATGAAACAATGATACAAATAATCCCATTTGGAAAAGAAATGCAAATGTTTTCCTTGCCTCTATAAGAAAGAACGGTACTATAAGTAGTAACTCTTTCCTGTTAATATCAGGATATATGTAATCCTTACCTTCACAGGTATGCTTTTGTCAAAATCAGGGAAGTGAACAATCTTATTTAGTTTTGACACATACAAGATAAGTATAGTGGCTGCCATCTAAACAAAAAGAAAAAACAAGAAATCATGTAAGAGCAAAATTGCAATGTATGAATGAAAAAACTGCTTCAAAGAAAAAATCTTTATATGAATTTGACAAATGCTAGGTTTTATGTATTTCTCTGAAAGAACAGCACAGAAGGCGATTAACAAATTGAAATAATTTTACCCTTGTCAATTTTGCCAGCTATTTATTTAAAAGTAAAATACACACATACACCTTACTGTCCTGAAGAAAATTAGTGGCAGTCTGTGAAAAAATGCATGCTGAGAAGGAGCTGAGAAAATAAAATAGGACACAATCCCAGATAAATCATGAAATTTTTACGCAGAGAGTTTTTGTTTAGTCTGCAGAATCACTCCTAAAGTTTGGGGTTTTTTGTAATGCAAGATGGAGGTGGGACATTGATCAGTCTGTTGACAACATGAGGAAGAAATAGTAAAGATGCAGACAGAATTAAGAATATCTGAGCAATCATGCATCACAGGTGTTAATGCTGTCCCCATGGAGTCAAAAAAAAAAGGGTCAAATTTTCCTAATACAAAAATACAGTAATCAACTATCTAGAGAATGAGGTGGAGTCATGTTCTGCAGTCTAAACTATACCATATCATGTACTTCCTAAAGTGTTCAGGGAAATCTTGGAAGGATCAGTCAACAAAAAAAAATGGAAATGTGATTAAGTTTTAGGTTCTGCAAAGAAAAGAGCTGCATCATCACATGAATTATTGCCACATTTTCTAGTCTTTCACTGAAACATGATCTGTGGTTCCTTGAGCTGTATGGATGTGTAAAACTCTCACATCACAAAGTCTCTACGAGATATTTTACTCTCTCTAGCACCCAACAGCAGAGATGTCAGACTTGCGGTATCGTGTTTTCAATTCTTCCTCACTATCCCCTGGTGCGCAACCTTGGCAGAAAGCAAATTCTCTGTAAAATGTATTTGCCTAAACAACACCTGCTTCAAGGCTCAATCTTTATCAGTGATCCCTCTGCAGTGACGCATTCCTCTTTATGGACCCAGTCCACAAGCATTTGAACTTTGGTTTTACTGTGATGCCTCCTAACAACAAAAATAATAAAAACCATTTCTGCTGCAAAAATGCAACTTACCCACAGGCAAATAAAGCAACAAAGAATCAAAATTTTGCACTGGTCCTACTGGAATACTGCTGGGAAATGGGGAGAGATTTATGAGGAAATACATGATTTGGCTACAAACAGGGGCAATGTCTCTGCATAAAGTCTCCAAATGCTCAAGGACCCTCATAGAATGTAGGCACTTGCTAGAACAAAGCTGGACAGTTTTGAAGGCCAGATATCTTAATTACTGAACTTTACAAGGAGAAATAAATAGCATTCCAGTCTTTTACATGACTCTCCAGGCAGTAATTTTGACTCAAGCTCAAAGTTGCCTGTTTTCAATGAAACAAATTACAGATCCTTATAGTGTATCTAATCCAGAAAACAAGCAGTTCACTATAACTGTGATTTTGCCCCCTAAAATCTACCTCTAGTATCATTAGTTTAACTTACAAAATAATGAATACTTTTATTATGCTTTACTTGTGAACATACCTGTCCAATTCCAAGAAACATTGGTGATGGAAAGCTGAAAAGCATGAACAAATATTTAGTACTGAGGAAGGGAAAGAAAATGATTAGGAAAAATAAAAAAGTTAAAGTTTAATACCAAAGTCAACAATTAAACATGAGGATGACGGGCCTGTGTTTTGGAAGAGCTCAGGACTACACTTATTGTATTAGTAGTATTTTATTTCTGCAGTCCAAGTAATACAGCCCATGCACAGTTGATCAATTCTGAACTGCTAGTTGTTTGTAAGTGAAGGTAACACACTTAGAGAACTCTTAATGCATCATTTCTTGAGTAGCCTCATATATACTTTATGCATGCTGAGATGGGATAGTAACTTAAACCTCTTGCACTTGCTCTAACTTTGAAGCTTATCTCTGCAGTTCAAATATACTAGCAATACGTTTTTGTGAAAATCAAGTTCTTATGTAAACGTTGTAGGAACATCTGTTGTCTACTAAACCAGCTACATTCCTACCATAACCCTCCAGTTAGCTTTAGCTGAAAGCATGGATAGAGTCATAAAATGGTTTAGGTTGGAAGGGACCTTAAAGATCATCTAGTTCCAAACCCCCTGCCATGTGCACCCCCTCCCACTATTCCAGGTTGCTCGAAGCCCTATCCAGACTGGTCTTGAGCACCTCCAGGGACAGGGAGTCCACAGCCTGTCTGGACAACTTACTCTGGTGCCTTACCACTCTCACAGTAAAGAATTTCTTCCTAATATCAATCTAGACCTGTCCTCTTTCAGCTTAAGGCCATTTCCCTTTGTCCTATCACTACATGGCCTTGTGAATAGTCCTTCTCAAGCTCTTCCCTTTAGGTACTGGAAGGCCACAAAAAGGTCTTCCTGGAATCTTCTCCAGGCTGAACAACATCGTCTCTCTCAGCCTGTCTTCACAGGACAGGTGCTGCAGTCCTGTGATCAGCTTAGTGGCCCCCTCTGGGCTATTCCAACAGGTCCATGTCTTCTTTATTTTGGGGGCCCAAGACCTGGATGCAGTATTCCAGGTTGGGTCTCACTCAGAGCAGAGGGGCAGAAGCCTATCCCTTGACCTGCTGGCCACACCTCTTCAAATGCAACCCAGGTGGTTGGCTTTCTGATCTGCAAGCATACAGTGCTGGTTCATATTCAGCTTTTTTTCCACGAACACCCCCAGGTCTTTCTCCCCAGGGCTAGTCTCAACCCATTCTCCATTCAGATTGTGCCTGGGATTCTCTCAATCCAGGTGCAGGACCTTGTACTTGGCCTTGTTGAACTTCATGACATTTGCAGAAACTGCTGTACTCCTACTTGGTGTGGTGAGACATGTACATCTCAAACGAGCACAGCTGGGATGGGAACAGAGCACTGGCAAAAGAAACAAACACACTGAATCACAGCAGGAAGGCCATAAGAGCATTATAGTCCTAACACAGAGTTAGGAGCAACTGGTAGCAAAAGAGATTCAGGGAAACAGAGGTATCAGGGGCAAGAAAGGCGTAAGAAATAACAGGACTTCCATTTATAATCATGTGACACCTGAACTGTCTTGTTTAGTATTTACAGCTACTCTGTATAAAGATGGAGAGTTCACTCATCTGTATTACACAGATTTCTCCAGATGTTTGTGATTTGTAGAGGCCTAAATATTTCCAGGAATGCTGTAAGGTCTTTATACAAAACTTAGGCTTACTGATGGACATACTGTCCTTGATTATCTCACACAGATGTGCTAGATGTATGCTAGGGACTTGCAGGGAGCTGCAGTTTGTAGGATAAAACCCACTATAACCCAAAATCTCAGCTTGCACCGTGTATAGTTTGAGACATATTAAATACAGCTGCTATATGTTCAAATAGCACTGAATGTTAGAAAATGACAGCAAATTTGGCTTTTAAACTTTCTTTTAATTTTGTTTTTTCTTTTTCTTATTTTGATTCAAGATGAGCTAAACCACAGCAAAAACAGAGCAAAGATTTTAAGTAAAACATATTAAGGGTGAGAAAAATGGCAGTCACAGGACAATCACAGAATCATAGAATATCCTGAGTCAGAAGGGACCCACCCACAAGGATCATCGAAGTCCAACAAGTACAAATCTAGGCTGGAAAAGTGTGGAGATGAATGCTCAAGTTCCTCTATTTCCCACAGCTGCATGACTAAGAGTAAAACGCAAAGTATAAGAGGTCTGCAGTTAATGCAGTTGCTTTACACAGTGGTAGAGGATGCTAATGATTCCATATGGGTATTAGTGCCATCAAGTCAGAGATGGAATCTTTCAGTGTTTTTATGATTAAGCCATTTTACGAGGTTCACTTTTCATTTCTGGCTACCTCAGAAAAGAAAGATGCTGGAAGGAAGATACTGTTAGGCAGGAACAGTTAGGGAATACGCTGTTTCTCTCACGGGTGTCTGAGGTGGTGTGATCCCCTGGGAGCAGCGAGAAAAGACCGGCGTTGCCGGAACTGTCCCTGCCGTAGGGCGGTGCTGCAGAACTGGTACATACTGGGTACAAGTAGGGTCTGAAACTGGAGACACCGGCCCGGCTCCCAGCACATTACCCACCAGCAGGCTGGCCGGGATTCGAGCTGCACGGATGCCGTGGGTCACGCCAGCGGGAAGGGGAGCAGGAGCGGGAACGCTTCCCCGCCGGGCAGGGTCAGTCTGGCACCGCCTGGCACCGCTGTCCCACCACCCGCGGGCGGGGGGACCGGGCCTGCCCCGCCGCCCGCTCTGCCGCCGGCGCTCACCTGTAGGCGCTGAGGAGCGCCTTGTTGACCAGCACGATGAGGAAGGAGCACGTCCCGTAGAAGAGTGCCGAGAGTACTCGGGGCAGTGCCGGGGACGCGGCAGCGGCGTCCGCCTCCTCCACCGCGGCCTGGCCGGCGCTCATGGCGGCGAGGAGCTGCGGTGAGCAGGGCCGCACCGCGGGCGGCACCAGTACGGCCGTGGGGCCGCCGCTCCTCCNCGGCCTGCGGGGCCCGGCCGCGGGGCAGGCTCCGCGCAGAGAGCCCAGTGGCCCGGGCCGCCGCGTCAGCAGCTCCCGAGCTCCTGCCCCGTCCCCGCCAGCATCCGGCACCACCCTGCCGTGGTGTTAAACCAGTCCGGTGGCAAAGCAAGGCCTCTGGGGCTCGGCCGCGGAAGGGAGAGGTCCGCGCCCCGCGGGGGCAGACGGCAGGGACAGGGCTGCAGCCAGCCCTCAGCACCCCCAGCACCCGGCCTGGGCTGCGCGCGGGGGGACGGACTCTCACAAGTTCCTCAAACTGTAAAAAACTCTCTACGGAATTTGCCTCGAGTGGTTTAACTTGTGTCAAATTTCAAGCGACAGGGAAAATAAACACCTTCAGCCTTCTCTTCAACAAGTCGGGTTGTCAGAAACAAGGAAGAGGCTGAGTATTTAATAATTACCAAACAGCACACATTAAACCTGAAAATTAAATCAAGTTTTTATTCAAAGCATCTATTAGAATGACAGCACATCAACTCTTCTGCTTTTAACTCATGCCAAACTACAACTTCAATCTTTCAAAGCACTGAACAATTTCTTGTATGTAATCACTTAATAAAACAAAAAGCAGTCTTCCACATCCTGTCTTTGCTTTTTTTACTCGGTATTTTACCCAAAACTTGTCATGATCCAAAACTGCTTCAGCTGTCTGAATTTTGTCTACGGCAAAGTACAATCCAGTGTACTTGTCATACTTAAAAGACCTGAGGAAATATTCTGGCTGACTGAAAAAAAATTTTAAAAAAACCAAACCAAAACAACAAAGAAACCCACCAAAAAACTCACAACCGATCCTAATGAAGTAAGATTCCAGTCTGCAAGTGGATGGTAATTACAGAGTCTCCTGCCCTGTGAAATGCTACTCAGGAGCAATTCTGAGTTATGATTGATAATTACAACAGATGTATGTTCAGGGCTCATTTTGGGATCAGACTATTCGCATGAAACCAGATGAACAGTCAAAAGTATATAATATTTGTTTTAGAAACCCAAAACCTACATACCTGAATGAATTACCAGTTTTACATAGGCTAAGAAGCCTAGTATGACCAGAGTTTCCCGTTTTTTTCAGAAGCTGAAGCAGAAGTTAAACCGTATCACTGGTGCAAAATTAATTACATTCAATGAGAGAGACGTTTTTAAAAATTATTCAATTACTTTTTAGTTAAGTGCATCAACACAAGATTTAAACAAACTGGGTAAACGACATTTTCAACCACAACAGGTTATCAGAGAACATACTTCAACAGCTGCAGTTTCTGATGTAAAACCACTTTACTTTTCTGGAACAGCTGTATGAATCTGGTCAGCCTATATCAAGTGATCGATAAAATGTTTTCTTCCTTTTCAGTTTAAGTGAGAGGGAGAGAGGCTTTCCTTCTCATCTGAGTTTCCTGACTTCCAACGAGAGGAAGAAGTTAAAGCAAGCAGGTCAGTAAATACACATTATTAATATCCCCTTAAGCAGTAGCTTAACAACAACAACAACCAACAACAAAACCACACACAAAAAGTCCAATCTGAAAACAAAGTTTTGTTAGCACATTAGGAATCTCTGGCTGCCTTCAATGCAAAATATGGAAAAAGATCACCATGAGACAATGCTACTGAAAGTATACAACATTCACAAAGTGACAAGATACCCTGTTAAACATTTTATATCAGCATCTGAGTACTAGGCAGCGTTCTGCAACTTCATTTATTTGGGAAATATATGAAATCACACTGTTAAAACACTTGTAACTACCTTTGGAAGCCTATTTTCTAATTGTACAGTGAATACTTTTGTGCAGTGAATACTTTTGTGCAGTGTTTAATTTATAGCTGTGCTATGGTTAGTGAACAAAAAATCGGCATGTTATCCTGGAGTAAAGCAGTAAGGTGGCTTTATGCACGGTAAGTATGGAGGCTTCTATTTGCTAATCATTATATAAAAGCAAAACTTTAAAACTTAGTGTTTGCTAATAGAAGACCTAGCATAGTTTACTACAAATTCATACCACCCTGTAAATAACCCCTTTACTAACAAAATCAAGTGCCAAATCACTACAGGGTCCAAAAACACCTGAAAAAATATTACCAATTGTTTACCTTTTTCTAGACTTTGCAAGACTAATCATTTTCAGATAAAACAATGTGCAAAACTTCCCAACTACACATGTTAGGAATACCAAGTGCTACCAAGAGATTCTGCTGAAATCAAATCAAAAAAACATGAAGCAGCAAAGTCAAGCCTCATACCTTGAGCAGTCACAGTGAAGATAGTCCCTGCATGAAGCATTTTCTTTCCCTGTACAAGCTGAGATAACTAACCTTTGCCCTTCGCCTTGGAGATGCTAGGTAAATTAGAAAAACATGGTTTCATTAGACATTAGAAAAACATGGTTTCATTGCTGTTTAACAATATCCCCAGACCCATCACTTTGCTTAAATAGTCAGATAAATACTTTTTTGTCAGCCGTCTTTGGCCACATGTACCATCCTGCTAATCGCGAACACTTTGTTTAGAAAGTGTTTCCTGTGAAATCTGCTTCAAATAAATGAGTTAACCTTGCAAAATCTAGCTTCCTGTGACACATAAATTTGTCAACCCTGCCTTATGCAGTCCCATATTTACAAAATATTTAGAAATTTTACATCCATCTTCTACCTCACCAAAAGTGCAATTCTCTCACCCCATGTTATGGGGCAACAACATTCTTCATAAATTCTACAGAATAGCAGCCTATTATAAGCAAATAAGGTGCTTAGCTTATGCTTGGGATCTAACTGGTTAAGTAACACCAGAAAGTACATTTTTTACGGGCAGAGACTGCTCCTCCTATCTACTGTCGCAGGGGTGCCACAGCTAAGTTTGCCAGCTCAATGAGTGCCAGTGCGCCATGCATGCGTTCACGCTGCTCCTGGAGGCGGCGGTGGAGGGCAGCTGAATGGGCGCTGTTTTTCTCTTCATCATCCTCTTCGTCAGACTGAAGATACTCCATTGGGTCCTGCTGTTCCTGATCCGTTTTCTGGATTGCTTTGGTCTTCAAAGCAGGGGCACGCTGCTCTCTAGTCTCCCAGTATCTATACCATTAAATGTGAGGAATACTTGTAAAGTATTGACTTGCACACCAACAATTCAAAATGCACAGAAACCCCCCAAGTACTAGCTTGCATCCAGCTGGGCACTGCACTTGGCTTTATCTTTCAGCCCTGATATAGTAGTATTTAAGCTGTCAGAAACCTTCTTTATTCAGTATTTTAAGTGTAAAGTGCCCAAGTGAACATCTGTGATAGATTTTGTGTCTCCATGGTGTTCTCAGCAGGCATTTCTCCCTAGGCATACACAGCCCCTCATAAAAATGCAAATTCAGCAAAACTGTAGCACTAGCTAATAAAGTATTAGCAGGTGTTGATCAAGAAAAGAGAAGTATTTAAGCAGAGAGCAAACACAAACCAAACCAAACTGAAAAAGATTTCATGAGGAACTTTGTCTTGACAAGGAGTTCATAATTCTTCAAGGAGACGCAAAGCTGTGCTAATGTGTACTGGAAGAACATCTAGTTTTGGTTTCTTGGGGTTTTACTATCCTGAAGAGTAAATGCTGTGTCAGACCACCCTTTGAAGTATTTTGAGAAAGGTGACACCATGAGGGAACTTACTTTGCTAGCCACTCAGCCACAGCTTTATTGTCAGCCGTCTGCTTCTTACTCAGCCTGTCCGTGAGCTCTTCCCTCTTCAGTCGGGCTAATGGATGTTTGGGACAATGACGGTTTGCATGTGTGAATCTGCTTAAACAGCCTTTAAAAACCACAAAGTGACAATGAAGAACTTGTTACAGAAAGCAGACAACCAAATAAAATGTAACATCTGTGGGATGGAAATGCTACTGAATCCAACCTTCCCCACTCACAAAACCCTAGGTTTCTTTGAAAACTGAATGCTCTAGTTGCAATGCCCCATCATTTTATACATTAGTATCCACTGACAGAGAATGTATGCAATCCTTAGATACATACTTGCAGAATTAGGCAGATTCTGCACGGCTCTTCCCTGCCCTAAAAGTTCCACCAAAATTAGACTCCAAAGCTTTTGCCATGGACGTACATTTCCAGTATTAGTCTGACCCCAGAAAGCTGCAAATTGTTCTCTGATGACTCACCATTCTCTGAGCAGACAAAAGGTTTCTCTCCTGTGTGGAGTCGCTGGTGAGTTTTGAGCTGCCCACTCTGTACAAAGGCTTTCCCACAGTCTGGGTAGTCACATAAATAAGGCCTTTCACCTTAAAAATAGTAACAGAAGAGATTTGTGACAGATAATTAGAAGTGCCATAGTATCCAGTGGTGGTCCCTGGCTTAAAACTTGCACAAGTAAGCTCTCATTTTACCCACTCAGAAACTTGCACCTACTTAAAAAGTCCTGGTGCACTTTGAAATGCATGCTCTATGCTACTGGACAATATACTTATTTCCAAAGAGGAAAAAAAGAAACTGTATTTTTGCTTGTCGTATTTTCTGATTTAAGACTCTTAGATAGCACTACATAAGGTTTATCCTGTGAAACTGTGCACCTGTAGAGCAAGAAATATATAAAGTAAATGGACAAGTAATTTAATTCAAGTTGTAACCCCATAAATTTTATCCTTACCATAGCCTGAATTAGCATAAAATATCTGAGGTCAACATTGCTATGAGGTTGTAGAAGTATCTCATTAGGAGACATACCTCACGTCTGAGAAAAGTTATAATGATAGAGGCTGCACGAGAAAATGTATTCCAGACTTAAGTTTTCTTAGGACAGTCATCAAGGAAGATTTCTCCATGCAAACTGCAACCAGCAGAACAAAGGCAGCAGGTGTCTCCTTCCTCAAGCAGATCTGACTGCACACACGACACAAAGGCATGCCATGCCACCAGCCTCAGGAAGGCAACAAAACGAGGGTGAGTCTGGTCACTAACTCAGAGGAATGACACCAGGGTAAACTCTACTAAGTAGCTCTTACAAGTTCAACACACTGTACGACCAAGTGAAATAACATCTTTTGACCAAAAAACATGAGGAAACTGCTGTTTAATATCATTATCTAGATTAGTCATAGTGACTTGAGTCAGAAGGAGATGGTGAGAGCCAAGACTTTTGTGGGATTCTGTTTGGCTGGTTTTGGGGCAGTGCTGGTGGTTGTGTCTGTAGTGTGAGCTACATTTGTTCGTATTTTATGGCAAATACAGAGTGCTGTTGAAGAAGCAAAAAACAAGGATTTGCTTGGTTTAAAAAAAACCCAAACAGCATCTTCAGGTCAAGCTCAGCTGCGTATTGAGTGAGTTCATCATGTATTTTAACTTGACTGCAACTTTCCTCCTCAATACAGTTCAGTAAATTAGGATGACCACCTCCACTCCAGAAGATTAATTTTAGGTGATGGGAAAAAACCAGCTGGGTGGTGATTTTAAGCATGTGAACTCTTCTCTCACTATTTAAGCACACTTCTTAGGATGTTACAATTCTGAAGCTGCCAGCCACTTCTTAAGTTACTGTAACCTCTTACAGTAAAACCTCAATCGTGATGTGAAAAATGCATTAGCAATGAGGAAACAAATCACGGAGACAATCAGTATACAAAGTGCTTCCAAGCTCAAGTACAAAGCACCAAGCTTAAGACTAGTTCTCTCTCTTACAAAGTAAGTCTGTGACATCAACAGATAAAATGTTTACACAATTTGCCTATACTATTATAGCCCAAATTCCTGCTACACTTTCCCACGACAAACATGGTTACAAAGACTTTGATTGACTAACAAGCACTGGGAGCAAGTATGATTAATTTAGCAGTTACAATAAAATCACAAGAAGTCAAGTTCTTTGGGGTTCCTTTATGTTTGTTAGGGGGGCTTTAATTCCTTCCCAAGTGCTTCCTAAGTGGCTCACCCTCGTTATTCACACCTTCCTTTTACTTACCAGTGTGAGTTCGTTTATGGGCTTGCAGTGACTTCTCTCGTGGAAAAACCCTGTTGCAAATATTGCAGCGTATCCTGCTGGAAGAGTGCTCTCCTTCACTGATCAGGTCTCGGACGGTGTCTGCTCTTGGACGGCCACGTCTTATCCCATCCTGGGTGTAAATAACGAGGGAACTAAACTCAGGCACTTCCTCCCCGCTGCAGTTTGGCCAACGGACACAGCATACCCTGGAGCCACAGCACGACCAAGGATGGTGCTGTGACAGCATAGAGCCACACTAGACTGTGCCCAGCCCATTCCCAACTCACTCTTAATGGCTACGGTGTGGCCAGTGCAGGAGGGGAGACAACAGGCACCACCATGTGCTCAGGAACACGGGGAGAAACTGACAACAGGATCACAGAATGGGTCAGGTTGGAAGAGACCACAGTGGGTCATCTGCTCCAAGCTCCCTGCTAAAGCAGGGTCATTCTAGAGCACACGGCACAGGATTGTGTCCAGACAGTTCTCGAGTATCTCCAGTGAGAGAGACTCCAAAACCTCTCTGGGCAACCTGTGCCAGTGCTCAGTCACCAACACGGTAAAGAAATTCCTCCTCATACTGAGGTGGAACTTCCCGTGCACCAGCTTCTGACTATTGCCTTATTTTCTATAGATTGTCACAACCAAGCAGAGCCTGGCTCCATCCTCTTGGCACCATTTTTAGATATTTATATACATTCATAAGGTCCTCTCTCAGTCGTCTTTTCTCGAGGCTGAACAGGTCCAGCTCCCTCTGCCTTTCCTCATATGAGAAAAGCTCCAGTCCCTGAATCATCTTTGTTGCCCTACACTGGACCCACTCCAGGAGCTCCAGGTCTCTTGTACTGAGGAGCCCAGAACGGGACACAGCACTCCAAATGCGGGGAGAGAGAGGGAAAGGTTTTTTTTTTGATGAAGAGGGTGCTTTTTTTAGGGTTTTTTTACTTTTAAAAGAGGGGGAGGACGGGCAGCTACTCCGTCCCTTGCCTTTCCTCGGGGCACGCGCGCCGCTGCCGGAAATGACTTCACTGGGCCTGCCCGGGCGGAAGCGCGGGAGGGGCGCGCGCCGCGGAGTCACCCTGCAAGCGCGCGGCCGCCCGCCCCCGCCCGCCGCGCACTCACCTTCAGGTGCCGGTGCCGGCCGCCGCTCCCAGGGCTCCCCGTCTGCTCCTCGTCCCCGGCGGGGACTCTGCCCGCTCCCCCGCGGGGCGGCGGGAGGGCTGAGGGGCCGGCGGTGCTGTCGCCGCCGCCGGGGCTGAGGGTCACGTTGTGCGCGTTCTCGCCCCAGCGCCACGGGTAGACCATGAAGTCGCTGAAGCCGGGGCTGGTGGGGACGGGCGGGACGGGCATCGGCTCCTCGCCCCCGCTCCCCCCCGAGGAGGGTTTGATCGGGGTGGTTTTGATAACGGAGACCAGGACGCGCTTCGGGGAGTCCTGGCAAAAAATCACCGGGGGGGGGGCCGGGGGGAGCCGCTCCGCCATCGCCGACCCCTCGCGGGCAGCGGCGAAGGGAGTGTGGAGAGAGAGAGAGAAAGGAGGGCGGTCCACGCCCGTGTCCCGGGATGGGCCGTGCAGCTGCACGGATGTCCCGCGGCCGTTGCCACCTGTCGCCGTCCGGGCCCGCCTTAGCCGCTCATCACTGAGGACGGCGGCTCCCTGTGGTCTCGATGCCTTGCCCTCCGCACCCCTCCGCCTCCGCGGTCACCCCGAGCGGATCCGCCAAGTCAGCGGCGGCCCCTGGCCATGGCAGCGGCCCGAGCGAAGCAGTCACAGAGTCCCCGCACCTTTCCGAAGCGAAGCCGGCCCCGCTGGCACCCCCAGTCCCGGCGATGCCCGAGCAGGAGCCGCCGCCGCCGCCGCGGTACCTCCGCGCTCGCCGCCCGGGCCGAGCCCCAGGTTTTCCCGCGTTACGTTTCGCGCCCGAGCGCAGCCAATCATCCGGCCCGGCGCGAGTGTCACGGGGAGTCTGTTCCCGCCGGCCAACCGCTGGGCGGGAAAGTCGGCGGCCGCGCCTCTAGGGGCGGGGCCCGAGGGCGAGGCCGTGCGGCTGCTGCCATTCTATTGGGCAGCCGCCGGACTCCCGGCGCCGGGAGAGGCGCTGATTGGACCGCCGCGGCGGGGGCGGGGGGAGGCAGAGTGGCGCGCCCGGGCAGGTTTGGCGCGCTGTGGCTCTGGGCGGGCTGCGCGGGCCAATCCCGTGGCAGCGCAGCGGAGTTGGCGCGCCCGGCGGGTTAAAGGGGCCGCCTGGCGGTGGGACAGGGGTCGTGGCTTCCCTTCCCTGGGGCGGGGGAAGCCCTTTCCTTTCCCCTGCCGGGACCCTGCCCTCAGCGGCCGACAGAACTGGGAGTGAACTTGCCGGCTGGGAGGGTACTCCCGTGGGCTGCCGCCGCCTTCGCGGGGGTCGTAGCGGGGGGCGGGGGTGGTCTGGACGGCCCGGCCGTTATGGCGCTGGCGGGGCCGCCCGGGGAGACGCCCTGTCCAGCAGCGGTGCCCCTGGCAATAAGGCACCCGTAGCTGTACAGCTACGTGCACCGGACCCGGCAGTGTGAGAAGTGGGCAGGAGACGTTGTCACGGGCCTCGGTTCGGGAATTTTAGGAGGTTCCTAAGGCAGGTGGTATTTTAAGAGGATGGTGCCAGACACTATTCAATGGTGGCTGCGATAGGACGAGGAGCAACGGCCCTAAACCAAAACACAAGAAGTTTCACCTCAGCATGAGGCTGCTCCAGCTTGAGAACATAACTTGCATTTCTTACGTTAGTAGCTAAATGTTGAGGCCAGCACCAGGAGCACAGAGTAGCCATGGAGCTGTAAAAATGATGAGGTTTTTTTCCCCAGATCTATTTTGTTTGCAGTTCGTATGCTGCAGACTGCTGCCTTGTAGGAGTGTTAGCAAACATCACTGCTGGCAGGAATAGAAAAGTGCAGGGAAGAGCAGGCTTGCAGCATACAACTATTAACTGATGCCCCTTTGGATAACGGGAAAAGCCTGCCAGTTCTTCCAATGCCAAGGCTGTAGTACTGGGCTGCCAGTATTCCTTACCCATCGTGAGATCAGGAGCCCTTTCATTATGAATTACAGTTGAGTTTGTTTTGACTGCTCTTTCAATTTTTGCTTAGGCAAATTCTTGTTCATTGCAATGCTATCCCAGCTTCTCAAAGTCAGTGTTACATGTCAAAGTCCTACCATTACCGTGCTCGGTCCGGCCTTGCTTACCAGGCCAGAAAGAAGCTTCTGTTACAAGCTGTAGCTTGTAACATTTGTTTCCAAAATGAGCAAATAGGTTTCCACATGCTTGGACCTGACTCCAAAATTTCCCTTGACTACCTTCGCCCCTAAAAATAGTCCATGGTAAACAGTTCTGGTAATATAATGATGTTGTAGAGGAGTAGTAATACAGAAAAATATGTTAAAATCTATTTTAAAAAATGGAAAAAATTACTCATGTTAAAATAATTGCATCCCAAAACCAAACTGCAAATAGTCTTCATAGCTTTCCAAAGCTACATGCCTAATGCTTCAGATAGTATGTGTAGCTGCTAAAGAACTCCAGTGATGGGTAGAATTAACGTTATGAGCTGTTATACAGAACTGTAGATATTGGGAGTGGTGCAGTGCATTGTGAGCACCTGAGTATCTCCATATTTAACCTATGCTGCCCCAATGTACACATTATATTTTGTGATGACATTTGAGGGCCTGGAAGCAGATCAACTTTTTTACATGGATCTTGCAAAGTTTTCTAATGCCAACTGATAGAATTTTGTTAGTAGAGGCAACACAAGAGAAGAAAGAAGTTAGTTGATGCCACATCTGATATTTTAACTGTTCTGAACAATAGTCTTTCATGTTGTAATAAAAATAACCAAAGAGAAGTGAATTTTTCCTCCAGATCCTGCCCTGGAAGAGAAAATGTGCATATAGAATGTACCTGGCCTAAAGGGCTTAAAACACACTGCTTTTCAGTACACAGTCATAAGTGTTGTGATATATTATTATAATAATACATTTAATGTGTAAAACCTGTTCTAAAGTAGTCATCTGAACTGTAGTGTCTTAGCAATATTAAATATGTTTGCTTTTCATAGTATTTTGATGTTATGCCACTAACTTAATGTGTGTCATGGTTTGACCCTGGCTGGATTCTAGGCGCCCACCAAAACCTCTCTATGACTTGCTTCTGCAGCTGGGTAGGGGAGAGAAAATTTAACAAAGGGTTCATGAGTTGAGATAAGGACTGGGACAGATCACTCACCAAATACTGTCATGGGCAAAATAGGCTGAATTAGAGATATTAATTGAATTCATTACTAAAAAAAACAGAGCAGGATACTGAGAAGTAAATTAAAACCTTCAAGACACCTTCCACTTCACCCCTCCCTCCTTACCAAGGTCTACCTCCTACCCCAGTGGTGCAAGGAGACAGAGAGTGGGGGTTATGGTCAGTTCAGCACCCGAGACTTCTCCCACTGCTCAGGGAGAGGAGTTCTTCCCCTGCTGCACCTTGGGGTCCCTCCCACAGGACACAGTTCTCCATGAACTTCTCCAGTGTGGCTCCATCTCATGAACAACAGCTCTCTGTGACCTGCTGCAATGTGAGTCCATCCCATGGGCAACAGTCCTCCCAAAACTGCTGCAGCGTGGGTCACTGTTCCATGGGGTCCAGTCCTCCAATGACAGGCTGCTCCAGCATGGAGCCTCCCATGGGTTCACAGCCTCCTTTGTGCATCCACCTGCTCCAACCTGGGGCTCCTCCACAGGCTGCAGCTCTATCTCTGCGTCCCCGTGGACCTCCACAGGCTGCAGGGCACAGCTGCCTCACCATGGGCTGCACCAGGGGCTGCAGGGGAATCTCAGCTCTGGTGCCTGGAGCAGCTCCTCCCTCTCCTTCTCCATTGACCTTGGTGATCTGTGGGGCTGTTCCTCTCACATGTTCTCACCCTCTGCTTCTTTGGCCACAACTACCTCTGTGCAATCACTTTTTCTTCTTTCATCTTAAATCTGTTATGCCAGAGGTGTTACCACCATTTCTGATTAGCCCACCTTGGCCAGTGGCGCATCTCTCTTTGGAGCCACCAGGGATTTGCTCTGCCAGACATGGAGGAAACTTCCAGCAGCTTCTCACAGAAGCCACCCCTGTAGCCCTCCTCCTGTCCAAAGCTTGCCCTTGCAAAACCAGTTGAATGTGTTAAAGCATTAATACTTTAGTGTAGAGACAAGGAAAAGTTCTTTCTAAGAGTTGAAGGACTGAGATAATGAAACACAATACAACCTACAGTCAGATCAAATCCTGCTTATTATAACAAAGAGTACATTTTATCATACATGACATAAGGCAGAAATTGTAAAAGGATAGGGAGTAGGGATTCAGGCGTAAGGAGGGAAAAATACCTGTGTTCTATCTGGCCAGTTAGACTCAAGATGGAAACGACAATTATGGAGTTTGAGGATAACAAACTCTTTCAGAAATAAAACCAACTAACCCTGAAACAGAACACAAACATGACAAATAAAGATGAAAAGAGGTATTCTACCTCTTTAAAGCATGCACTTTAGTTTATGAGGTTTAGGTAGATAACAGCAAACAATCACACTGCATGTAACTTTATTGTTATTATGTTATAATATGGGCTTACATAAAAACTTAGCAATGGTAATAAAATCTTTTATCTAAGTCTTTGTTATTACATTTTCAAGTTTCCAGATTTCCTGTCTGAGCATTCAGATTCCACTCTAGGATTCACATTCACAACCCATGAGATTTTCACTGCTGGGACTGAGACCCCTTTGCAGTGGGTGGCTCCAGAGACCTGATGGGTGTCCCATTTGAATCCCTACACACACCACACTCACACTGCCAGACAAGATTCCTTTACCATCCTGACTCCATGTTTTCCATAGCAGAGTCCTGGAAGGTGGGTTCCTTGAAGTATTTTAATTGTTATGCAGCGACACCATAGCAGCACACACTGTTCCTAAGGAATCCCTGGGGTTTTACACCCTTACAGTCTATGAGCCCACCCTTCACGCCCCTTGCACATCCCTCTTCGTTCAGTGGTGATATTTGGGCTGGGGTCTCCTCCTTGTTCATTGGGTCCTGCACAGTCTTTAGGTGACTGGCCACCTCCACCCCTACCAACCAGCGCCATGGGTCCCTGTGCCCTTTGTTAGCAGAAAGTCAGTGCCTGTTCATGGCTCTTTTGGTGGGGCTCCAGCCATTTGCTGCCAGGCAGGGCAAATGTCCAGCTCACACACAAAGCTCCCAGCATTAGGTGTATTCCTCTATAAGCATGTCCACCTTTGGTGATGCAGCTCTCTGTTTGGCTTAAGACTTCATGCAGTCAATTTTGCTTAGTAGGATTGCATTGCTGGAAAATTTAGATCCTCTAAGCAGCACAATGTTACTCTCTCTACCTGTCCTAGTGCCCCGCCCTAGAATACGACCTCGAGCCATGTGATGTATTCAGAATGTTTCTCCCTCAGGCAGGAGAGATGTAGGCACTAGAAAATGAAATGTGCAGGGATGAGAAAATGTCTGTAAGAAAGGTCAAGGTCAGGATGACCCTTGCTGGTGGTTAAGTACTTAGCTGTAAAGGTCAGAGAAACACAACCTCTGTTCTCAATTCTGCCTCTTGTAATTAGGCACTTTTTCCCCTTGAAAAAAAAAAAAAAAAGGAAAAAGAAAAGAAAAATAAGTAAGGGCTCCTTTGGCAAAGATGCCATATTCCATATCTACACCTGCTAGGCAAGCTTGTGTAGGGTTGTTCTGTGCATGTGAAAAATCCAGTTGTGGAGAGGACATGGATGGAGTAGCCACTTTGGCAGGCAGCCCTCATCTTGACTTAACATGAGTCACCTGTTGTCAGAAAGGTTAGACACCTATGCCTAGTACTGCAAACATGAGGTTCAGGCTTTGCATGCAAATATGTAACCATGCTGAAGCCACCAATGTTACTTTTTTGGTGTAAAATTCCAGGCAGGATGTTTGGTTTTGCTTCGACAGTAAAATTCAGGTTTTCCTTGTCCGTCTGTGTTGCTGGGTAGGTATGTAACTTGACAATCACACACTGATTGCACATAGTGAAAAGCTGTGAAAGGAATGAGAGGGAGGTGTTTTTACAAACAGTGGGCCTGCTGGTAGATAAAAGCCAGATACTGATAGGTGAAAGAAGCAATGGGAGTAACCATAAATTCCAGAGGAATTCCACTAACTGACACAGACTGTTTCTCACCCAAGGCCATGCTAAATTCCTGGACTTAGAGAAAAAGAACAGAGATACAAAGAAAAAGAAGGAGGGTGGGGAGGGGGGGGAATGAACATTAGAAGGGGGTCTGTGTTAGGTGATTCGGGAAATCTGTACCTCTCAAGTACCTCAGCCAATGGGGAAAGAGAGAAGGAAATGCGGCCGGGAAATCAGGATAAAAAGGAGGCTGCATCCTCCAGCAATCCGAGAGACCCCATGCGAAATTGCCCCATGAATTCTCCCTTTATTCATGAATAAAGCTACGGGACTCCTCTGTCTCCTTTTTGTACATAAACCTCTGGTGTTGTGGATTAATTTTTCTGACAGCTGCAAGCAAATGAAGAGACTGCAAATTACTTTAATCTGTCATGCAAGACTTTTAATCAGTTTGGGGGTTGGAATGTCTTACAGAAATTTCGTTTTGATTGACAGCTCAGAGCATCAGAAAACTAGAAATTTTTCTAAAGCTTTACATTAATTTTATAAAACAGAATGGTACAGGTAAAGATAAGATACATTTATAGCAAAGACTGGTTTTGGCTGTCATTGCGTAATCTCTCTGAGCAGAGAGTTAGACTTTTTTTTTTCTCTTTTGAGACTTCATGAAAAAAAAAATCAAATCCCACAGAACACCAAATCTCTAATCTTACTGCTGAAATATTTCTGAATTTCTCATAGTCATCCCTCTCCAGAAATACTATGACCTTCAAAGTACCCATTAAAGCTGCAAGGACATTACAGTCAATGATGGCACCCTTTTGTCTGTCATCTTTCATATACAGCATAACTTTGATTCAAATGTGTAGAATATTTAAATAAAAATATTTCCAAATTTTCTAAAAATTTCTGGATACAATGTGTGCTGAGGAGACCTAGTGTAGGTGTTGCAATTGATACCAAAAGGCTCCAAAGAGGTGTGCAAAGATTTTGTGAGTTTTTTGATATGCTGCAGTAATGTGATGGTGTTAATGTCTTTCTCCAGAGTAGAACAGGACAAAATAGCTTTCCAATTCCTTCTTTGCACTGAAAACACACATAGTTTCATCCTTCTACAAAATAAACCAACTGTTCAGAGGCAAGTACAGTTATCTAAGTTATCTAAGAATATTTCTTATACAGTATTTTATTACTTTATCATATTCATGAAAATTTCTTCACGAATTTTTGTTTATGGGTAGCTACATTTGACAATGTAAGAACTGTGCAGAAATAATATTTTTCCTCTGTTAAAATTTTGTGCTTTTAATTTGAAGCATTTCAGAGCCTGAGAGATTTGACTCAATTACCAGGATTTTGTAAAGCTTTTTGCAAGCAGATAATTGCCTGAACTTACTGCCATTAATTCCATTGATGCAAAGCAGTTTGTGATCTCTTGAATGAAATTGAAGCTTGAAAGGGCACTAAGTCAAATTGAATTAATTTTATTCTGCTGTAAGCATGCCCTGCAAAAGTGGGTCTACATGAAAGCCAGAAGAGATGTAATGATTGTCTTCGGGACTTGGAATAACCTGAAGTGGATACATCATAATTTGTTTTATGGCGGTGTGCACAGACCTATCAGCATCCCAAAATGAAGAGAGAAGACAGTTATAGTGACAGTGTCTTTAATCCCGCCTTTTGAAACATAGCAAGAACTCTGATTGGGTTTCGAGTTCCTGTAATATGGATAAAATTAATTTTAAAACAAGGTGGTATATACAGTGAAGTTAGTATGATAGAGGAAGTGTTAGCTTCCCAAGAACGATCAGGATAAAGACAGCCTCATCACAGAGATCAAGACTGCAATTGGCATTCTTTGGGCAATTGTGGCTGAAGGGCTAAGATTTTGTTGTTACTGTGGCTGATGAAAGAGGCACTGATATTTCGCCTGCCCAGGAGCCCGTCCTCTGCGGAAAAAAGCCTGGCTGAGTCTCCTGGCATGTCACTGTTGGTCGTACTTATTGAGACATTTTTATTTTGAGACAGTGAAAGTACTCGCAGCTGGGTCCAGAGCTGTGACCAGCCGACAGGGCTCCTACAGGGGTGCTACACTGAAATCTTTCAGCATGGGGCCTTAGTGACGGCCGGGGGGCTCCACGTACGGCTTTCGTGGAACTCTCCGAGTTAAACCGCGCATCCCGTGCGCCTCCGTGCAGCGCTGCACGAGCGAGCTGCTGGCAGTGTCACCGCGCGGACCGCGGGGCTCTCTGCCCTGACGAACACCACTGCTTTTCTAAGCAGAAGGGGGCGTTTCAGGCACTTTGAGGAAACACCAGACTACTTTATGCAAGCGTGCCGGCCACCTGCTGCAGAACTACCCTTCGGAGCTCCCAGGGTACCGAGCGCCTCTGTCACTGGTGTCGCTTGTTAAGAGGATGTAAGTTGTACCAAAAGACCCCAAAGACCAAAAAACCATTGTGTGATGGTACCACATTCGAAGCGCTTGCTGCTGAATAGTGTCCCCAGCCGTGGGCCGTGCGCGCGCCCGCCCGCC